>CM021100.1:900922368-901356536 GCA_007115665.2 Sequoiadendron giganteum | reverse complement strand
AGAGAGAGAGGAGTGATTGAGAGACTTGAGAGAGATAGAGGTGGAGAGAGAGAGGGAAAGTGATAATATTTAAATATTTTATATATTGGTAATATATATATATATATATATATATTTCAATATTTTTAGATTAACTAAAATATTGAAATAGTATTTAAATATTATACATTTAATAATATATTATATATTAAATACATAATTCGGTTAGAGATTATCATAAATTGTATATTAAATATATTACATTATAAAATTTATTGGATATTATATATATTAAATTATAAACTTTACTATATATTATATATATTAAATTATAAACTTTATTGCATTTTTAAATCATATATTAAAGATTGTATAAAAAATTTAAAACTCATATCTAAAACATATCATATATCGAATTCAAATTGGATATCGGATTTGAATCGGATATTCGATATGCTGACACAAAATTTAATGCCTAGGGATTAGGCTCGAGATTAGGCTCGGGATTTGGTTCGGACTTGCCAATCCTAAAAAGTCAACACGTAAAACGTGTTTAACAACTTACCTTGCTTTTCTAGACTTCGCCCATGTGGTTGACGACTTTTATTTTACCCAAAATTGATGAAACGAAAAGGGTTTGTAAAGGAGCTTCTTAGCTTTCTACTAATATAAATTATATTTTTCTTAGAATCTAATAAATAATTATTATTTATTTTTTATTAGAATTACGACTAAAGTCCTGATTGATAGTCTAATAGAAAAACATCTATAGCTTTCAAACAGTGTCACATTTTTTGAATCCAAAACATGCGTTACATTCTATGCTTGGCATAATACAGGATTAAACAAATAAATGAATTTCTTGAAGTTTCGACCAAGTTAAGGTGGTCAGACATAAGAGTTTTTATATTTTTTAAAATTTACAATAAAAAATTCATAATTAATTATTTATTTAAAAAAAAATTACAAAAAAATATGCATCACATCCAGACATGAGTCCTCTACTTATATATAAAATCTTATAAAAAAATATTATCATTTTATTATGGTTAGGGTGGTTAGACAGACACCTACTTCTTATTTTTTCCCTGAAATTTTAGTACCACTCCATTGAAATTTCAAATTTTCACCAAATAGATTTGTCTTTTACAAAAATTAATCTAGTAGTTTAGAAACTACATTCAATTTTCCATAGATTCTATTCTTACATATTTTTGAAATAATATAGATAACTTATTCAAATTTTTATGTCAAGTTGCCCAACTCTGATTTTCTAAATTTTCATTGCCACTTAGGGGCCTATTTTTTCCATGATGATCCTGCACATACCCTCACTATATATGTTATTGTATCTAAAACATTCTACAGAGTGCCAATTTTTTCTAGCATCACCTTCTCATCCTTTACCATAACTTTAACAAAATGGTATTCGACATCAATATTGCTCATCTTCACATAAAAATAGGTTATTTACCAAACATATGACACCTTGACTATCACAATGAATCATAATGAATCTTGGGCCTCTAGCCCAAAATTTGAACATAATCTTATAAGATAGATAGATTCCTTACAAGCATGAGTTACTATTATGTACTCTAATTTTGTAGTGGACAAAGAAACTACATTATATCGGTTACTTATCCAACTAATTGCACCACCAAACATAGTGAAAATGTATCTAATGATGGACCTTCTATCCATAAATATTTGAATATAAAACTAGTTTTTCCCCTATAGGAGAATCATGATAGCATAAGTAATACTCAAAAATTCCCCACAAATATCTGAAGACCATCTTTAGTACATCCCAATGTACTTTTCCAAGCTTAACCATCAATCAGCTAAGGACTCCCACTACTTGGGTAATGTCCAATCTTGTGTAGGACATAGCATACAATAAAAATCTTAATTACATTAGCATAAGGTACTCTTCTCATTTCCTCCATCTCATTGGGAGAAATTAGGCATTGCTTGACAAAATAACTTTGTCCCCATCATAATAGGTACATCTCAATGACATAAAATCTAACATGTTAAGCCTCTCCAACACTAAGTTTGCATACTTAGTCTAACTCAACCAAAGTTTTATATTCTTCATCCCTAATATATACTTGGTTACCCCAAAGTCCTTCATCTAAAAATCTATTGAAAAATGAGACTTCAAATCACAAATCAAATGTTTTCCAACCAAAAAATAACATATCATCCACATATAATGCAATAATGAGAATCCAATTTGGGCCTCATAAATCCCAACTTAACCTAAAAGAATCAAACTTTTGATACCACGTCCTAAGATATTATTTAAGAACATACAAAGATTTCTTCAACTTACAAATAAAATATTTTTTACCCTTCTCAATGTAGTTCTTTAGCTATGTCATGTAAATATCTTCCTTCAAGTCAACATGAAGGTATGTTGTGCTCACATACATTTTATCGACCTCAATATTATATGCTATAGTAAGAGACAATAAAAATCAAATAAATTTCAAATTTTCTATTCGAGAAAAAATATCACCATAATATATTCCCTCAACTTGGGAGTAATCCTTTGTAGAAAATATTATCTTGTACTTATCAACACTATCATCAAACCCTATTTTTATTTTGAACACCCATTTGCATCCAACAAAATTTCATCCATTAAGTGAAGGTATTGAGTTTTATGTGTTATTTTTCTTGAAAGTATCCATCTTCTCATCTATGGCCACTTTCAAGGACTCTATATCATTTATACCTATAAATTCCTTTATAGTCCTAGACTCGTCAATGTTAGTGATCAAAGAAAATATACATATCCAATCAAAGGGAGTATACATGTCTAGTTATGATCTTTGTTGAGTAGACCTCCTCAATGACTAAGGTGGATGTTCTATCTCTTCTTCAAAACTCTTTGAACTATCTTATCTCTCCTCCTCTTTAGGTCCTTCATGAAATTCTATTTCAACCTTATTGGTATTTGGGGTTAGTTTAACAGGTATGTGTAGGATCATCATGGAAAAAATAGGCCCTTAAGTGGCAATAAAATTCAAAACATCAGAGTTAGGCAACTTGACGTAAAAATTTGAATAAGTTATCTATATTATTTCAAAAATATGTAAGAATAGAATCTATAGAAAATTTAATGTAGTTTCTAAACTACTAGTTTATTTTTATTTTTTTTAAATCTACTTGGTGAAATTTTTAAATTTCAATGCAGTAGTACTTAAATTTCAAGGAAAATATAAGAAGTAGGTGTTTGTCTGACCACCCTAAACACAATAAAATGATAATATTCTTTTATAATATTTTAGATATAAGTAGGGGACTCATATCCCGATGTGATGCATATTTTTTTGTAATTTTTTTCGAAGTAAATAATTAATTATGATTTTTTTATTACAAATTTAAAAAAATATAAAAACTTGTATGTCTAACCACCTTAACTTGGTCAAAAATTCATGAAATTCAATTTTATTTTTTAAATCCTATAGTATGTGAATCATATTTCGGATTCAAAAAATGTGAAACCGTTTGAAAGTTATAGATGTTTCTCAATCAGCCTATCAATTAGGACTTTAGTCATAATTCAAATCAAAAATGAATAATAGTTATTTATTAAATTAAAAGTAAAGCATAATTTATATTGGTGGAAAGCTAAGAATCTCCTTTAAAAACCCTTTTCGTTTCATTAATTTTGGGTGAAAAAAAAGTCGTCAGCCACATGGGCCATCATATCACTTAGATATCGCCACTTTTTGGCCCATCATGATCCTGCACATACCCTAACCACATATTTATATACATCCTTTTATGACTATAATATTATGGAAGAATACTTAACTTCTCTAAAAATCATATTTTTGTATAATGTACAAAAGTATCTCAACCAAAAGGTCCCAAAGCTTGTATCCTTTCACATCATCACCATAAACAATGAATATATTTTTTTTTATTCTTTCTCTCCAACTTTGGCTGATTCTCCCTAGGTGCATGTGCAAATGCCTCACAAAAAAAATACTCAAAAATGTCTCAATGAGGGATTTTTCGTAAGCACACCTCCATAGGTTTTTTATCAAAAATAATCAATGTAGGAGACCTATTAACTAGGTAACAAGTTGTGGTGAGCCCCACTTAGGATACTCCTAGCCCTTTTCCATCAATTTCCTATTCCTTATTTTTGTAACTCCATTCTATTAGGGGGTGTATGGTGTTTTTTAATGTATTTCTATCCCACGATACCTATAAAATTTATGAAAATTTTCCATAAAAAATAACCACCATTATCAATCCTAAAAATCTTAATCTTCTTACAAGTTTAATTATCTACATGAGAATGAAACTAATCAAAATAATTAAAGACTTCATATTTACTTCTAAGGAAATATACCTATGTCTTTGTGTTGTAATAATCAATAAAAAAAATACATGTAAATTTAAAAATTAAATAAATATTAATAAGACCAAATACATCATTATGGATTAAATATGACACCCCAAAATATTAATGACAACTAGAGTAAAAATAAATGTAATTTTTATAACCATTATTCAAAATAAATAAATTCAAGATTACAATCATTTAAACCCTTATAAAGTATTTTAGTTTTGGGGTTTTTAGGCCCTTCTCACCTATGTGATCCATCCCTTGGTTTCATAACATTATTTTATTTGCTAGTAGCTTAGTCTCTAAAGCATAAGCACTGTTACGTATCTAAAAGTCATGACCATCAAAATTAGACATGAGACACCTCTTTTTTCTAGTTCCAATGGTGAAGGTAAATATTATGTACATATCTCTTCATTGCAAGAATAAAATCACTACTACACTAAACCATGCATTCATTGATCTAAAATAGAGTGAAAATGCCCTTTCCAAGAACCATAGGTCCTCTAACCATCTTGCACCCTCTACTTAATAAAAACAGCCTAAACACCTATATCATTCAGTTTATTTTTAAAAAATAGGTTCTAGAAAAACCAAGGATACACAATACAACATTTATCCCCTTCAATCATCCATTAAGGAATCAAATTAGGAATCTACCTTGGCCAAAAAAAATTAGATGAAAATCATCTCCAAGGTACACCTCCTAACCATCATATTATTCATATTTTGTAAACCAACTTTGATGTGAGATCATGTGGAAAGAGGAACTAAATTGTACCAACCACACACCTTTTGATGCATGCATAGCCAAAACAACGTGGAAAAATTATCACCTTCATGTTGGGAGGATCTCTCAAACTCATCATTAGAATCTACCTTTTTTCTCTCCTCATCCTTACATTCTCTTCTTAGATGTCTATCTTTATCATAGCTCCAACATTTCACCGTAGGATATTTGGATCTCCCATGGGACTTGGATCTAAATTTATCTTTCTTCTTATCTTTCCTCTTATTTCTTTATCTGAACCTTCCATGAATCCGTTGGTTTGTTTTAATTCCAACAAGTTCTTAAAATAATCTAAATGAATAGCTAATTCTTATGCTGAATTGTTCTTAGGGGTTGTCCAACAAACACAAGAAAAATGTGATAAATTTCTTCTCTACACTTTAGGCTCTACAAGACCTAGGAGGGTGATCCTATGCAATATCTACTAATAATTTATGCAAATTGCAATGGATATTGCTTCAAACAGATATGCTCTCTCAATTATGACCAAGATTCACAAATAAAAAAACAAAAATGGCTAATTTCTTGGAGCTCAATGCAATTCTTTGACATAAAGCACAAAAGTAAATTACAACTAAAGGGGAAATTGATTTTTTGAAATTCATGACCATGGAAAAATATCAGAACACTTGTTCAAACTAGTGCCTCAGACCTAAGTAATAGAGTCAAAGGAAATTTAATTTAACTATGTACAGTAGTATTTAACCTAACTCGAAGAAGCTTAATATCAATGCCTTACATTGATATCACATAGAATTTTATAATCAACTATTCTTAGAAATCCTTGTATGCATTCTAATATTCAATATTCCTCATATAGAAAATTATTTTATTCCTTGAACAAAATTCATAAAAGAAACATCCAATTACAAATAAACTTTGCAAACATGAATAGAAGTGACCCTTGGTCAATTTGTATTCATAAATGATGAGAAGTACACAATCTAGGAGATAATTCACTTCAAAACTATTATAATATATCTTTGTATTTGAGCTAGTACTATCATACAAATTGATCATTACATTGACATTTTCTCCATGAAAACCTAGATTGGACATCTACATACCTAAATTAAATGATCTACATAAAAAAAATTCCAAGATCCTTTCAAAATGGCCTTGAATTCCCTTTTATAGAAATAAACGAGAAAACTATTGGAAGAATAAGAATTTTTTCATTGATATACTTACTGACAACATGAGCATGAGGTATGAATACAAGTTGCATAGTCTATAGTACAATGTTTTCATTGATGTCAACATTGTGCAAACCACTTTCTATAGCTTGAGCATGTTTGAAGATGGTTAGCTAGTGTTTATTTGCAAAAAGTTTTGATCTAGTGCAATCAATTGAAGTGGTAAATTGGCCCTAAGTGTTAGAACATGCATTCTTTGTATGGGACATCCAATAATTTTTTCTAGATTGGACCACTCCATAGAATCTTGCTCTGCGGTTTTGGTGTAATTTTGTTGGATGTTAGAGGAATTTAAATCCAATGTTTCATGTTGTTTTGATTTCTAGTGAAGAAGTTATGAATGATTGAAGTTCGGGTCTAGTAATGACAAAGGTTTCTAGTTTAGTATGTATATTTTGATGTGTCCACACTTCACCACAAATTGGTATCTATTTTTGCATATTTTTGGGAATGTTGATAGGTGTCATATGTATCTAAATTCCAAATGGAATGAAGTTTTGAGTTCCATGTCTTTGAATCAAGGCGCAAAGTGTGTATGATTTGTGTGTTATGCCAAAAAGATATATTTTGTATGATACATATAATTAGGCCGACCTAATTGATGTTGTAAGTGGTTGAGAATAAAGAAAATATATATGTAAGTTCATTTTTGGTGTTTTAGATGTATGGATGTGATGAAAATATTTTTTGATATGAATTGTGTGAGTGTAAGGAAAATGTACAGCAGAGCATAGTGTTAGTGAAAATCAGTATGAAGTGTATAAATTATGTGTATTGAGCTTCAATGAAACTATAATCCATGCATATGATAGATGCAATTATGAGTGTTTGAATCCTGGTTGTGACCCACCACTCTCTTCTATATTTTCTTCTTTCTATGTGTAGTGAGTCCACTAGGACAATGATTGCATCTACAGTGATAATTTCTATAATATCTTATAACCAATTATAATATATTGTGAGCTAATCCTCACCAAGGTTTTTCCCTTTTTCGGTTTTCCATGTAAAATTATGGTGTTCTTGTGTTATGTCATCTTGATGGTTTATTTCATGCTTTTCTTTCTTACTAAAAATTGAATATGCTATGTGGAAAGAAATTCTAAATATTTAAGTGGTTTCAGAGAATAATAATTCACCCCCCACTCTTAGTATTCTAGGTGTTCAACAATTAGTATCAGAGCTTGGTTCCTTGGAAGAAGCTTAATCACTTGGGGAATATCTTAGAGGTTGAACACATGGCTCTTAGAAGATATCCTACTCCTCCAGAAGATATTCCTGCTATTGGATTCATAGAAGAAGAGTCCATGGTTGAAACGAATGGATAACTCAGAATAGCCCTTGAAGATTTAGAAAGGACTGAAATTGAGAACAAAGATCTAAAGGAAAATGTCAAAAAAGCAGATGTATACATCAAAAAATTGAGAGAACTGGAACATAAAAACTGTATGTGTGGGTGTATTCACGAAAATGAATTGATGAACAATGTACCTATATTCCTAGTTTCATTCAACTATGAGGGCTATGATGTGTAAATGAGAATTAGAAATTAAACCTAGCCAATATAGCAATCAAAAGGCGAGTTTTAAGAGGGTCAAATGATAAGTACCTATTGCAAAAAGTGTTTTTTCAGGCCTCACTGAGGACTCATTCTCCCTATGGTGAATGGGTCTTGGCTAGGGTTCTAGAATTTTTTTTTATGGGTTATATTCTTTAATGTATGCAATCCCAAATCCTAGTCGGAGACTATTGGAAAGTTGAAAATAAATCTTGTAGCTCAATTTCCATGATTTTGCAACTTTCTTAGCAACTTTGATAACTTTGAAAACTTTTGCAATTTTTCTCTCCAAATGATCTTCAACCTAAAACCTACAATCACACATCAAAGGAGAGAAAATGTTGTTTCGTTAGGGAATGGGGGTTTGCCTTGGTCAAACCCCATTTTGGTAATTAAACCTTGAAATGAAATAATTCATAAAGGAATGATTAATGAACAACATAATATCACAACTCACCACACCTTAGTTGGAACCTTGGACTGTAGATATACAAACTAGTATGAAGTGGCCTTAATGAATGTAGAGCTTGATCATGAAATTGATGTGAAACAATGCTTGAATTGGATCTTGAATGCTACATCAACACATTAGCTCAACAACATGCATGATGCATTATGCCTTTGACACGATGAAATGGATCTTGATTGCTGCAATATTCTTCTATAAATCTATCTTTGAATGCCTTAGAAATGCTCTTGAATGCTCCTATAATGCTCTCTTGAATATCCTTATTGTGCATGAAATATTCTAGGTGAAACTAAGTGAAATAGTCTTGTATTTATACATATCTTAACATTAAATATCGAAATTCAAATATCACAACCTTACATTAAATCTAGGATTTGAAATCATTAAAATACTGCCAAAAACATATTTCAATGAGTTTTCCTAGGTCTAAGTAAGGACCCATTCGCCATGTAGTGAATGGGTCCTAGCTCACTTAGCTAGGACACTCTTTGAACAATGTGAAATGCCATGTAAAAATAAGGGTCCTAGGAGCTAGTAAGGACCCATTCACTAGGTGGCAAATGGGTCCTAGGTCACTAACCTAGGACACACACCTTCTAAAATTAAGTGTTGTTTAAAATCATTTATGAATGTCGGGCTTTATCCCTCATAATCTACAATTAATTAGGCTTGGATTTGAATTAAAGGGGCCAATTAAGGAAAATTAAACCTCAATTAATTAATAAGGCCCTAGATTAGTGTGAAAGTGTAAAGGTACACCTTACAACACCCTAAATAAGGCATAATTAAGTCCATTTTATTTAAAAAGGTCCCTAAACTTAGTGTGAATGTGTAAAACACATTACAACACTAAATCAAGGCAATATTAGGTTCATTTTAATATTAATTATTCATTCCCAAACTAAGGAAAAATGGATACTTTTTTCGTTGCTACATTTTTCCCCTACTTTAGTGAGAGTATGACTTTGTGTCAAACTCACACTAAAGTAGACATTCAAGACACTTATGTATGCAACAATGAAAAATATACACCATCATACAACATCAAAGACCAAGAAGAAAAGGGAGGTGGATCAAGCCTCAAGTGTCCAACATGATGTGGAACACAGACCTCAGTTGTTTGTCCAAGAGGGGGGAGGATCAAGCCTTAATTATCTAAGGCAATGTGGAACACATCTTAGCTATTTTTCCAAAGAATGTTCACAAGTAGAACTTGATGTCCACTATGTAAATGATGCACACTCTCACTCTGAGGTAGTGGAACCTCAGGCCGTCCACTAGGCAAGTCTTCCCTCAGGAAGGTCTCTTAGTGAGGAATTCATGCCTTTGTGCTGTCTCTCACTGTACTTACCATACTGAAGCTATCCCTCTGATAACTCTGTTAGGGCGCCACTCACATTCTTGTTTGGTTCTTAACAAGTTATGTTATGCTAAGCACCTATGCACATGGAAAGGCTCCACAGCCAAGCTAGGTGTGTTATGCTAGGTGGCCTTGAATTAGGCTTTCGAGCTTCACAAGGTCAACAAGTTGTGTTATGCCAAATACTTATGAACAATAATTCTAGTAAAGGTTTTTTTTCAATAGGGTTTCACTTCATTCATGTAAGGTCTTCTCCTTAGGGATCATTGTGCCTAATGTCTCCAAGAGAGGACAAGTCAAGAGTAATTTTTTTGTAACTTAGGGAATGTAGTGTGTCGCATCACCACTAAGAGGAAATCCGTACGCTAAGAAATATCACACTCTTGGAGGACAAAAAACCCAATGACACCAACAAGAAAAATATGCATCACAAGAACAAAAGTAAAATCACACCATGAGACATGCAAAATCTCAAAAGATATCATCGATGTATGCCCCCACTTTGAAGCGATTGCTAACACCACTACTATGAGAAATTTATTTAAAGTAGCCAATGTTTACTCCTAAGATATGAGAGCTTCCTTGAAAATCCCTATGCCAAGTCATATGTTTCCTAAATAAAGCTATGCCATGAAAAAGGAGGGAGGGGCTAACCCCAAAAATACATAAGGGATTTATGGATTTGGGGTCAATATATCTTTGCTACAATGTTGTTATAGAGCTCGAAAATATCATCATTCCCCAAATACTCATAGAACTAGAAGAATGACACATAAAGTTCAAAAACAAAGAAAAAGCCTTTCGGGTCAACATGGAAGAGACCTAAATGTCTCAACACCTTGTGTCATCCTTAAAAGGAAAACACAAGACAAATCAAAAAGCTAAAATGTTTACGACATAGAGAAGAATGTAGATAAAAATAGATGAATGCACAAAAAGAGAGAGAGACCTCAAACACAACATTATGGGGGATCACATTATGCACATGCAATCACATAAAGAAACATGAAAAATAAAACAAAGAAAAGTAATAGTAAGGCACATATGACTCAACCTATAGCAGGTCGTCCACATCCCAATCTTGATCGGTATATACGGAAGGCGAACAACTAGCCAAAGGGACAACGACAAGTGTTGAACTAGGGGAAGCACCAAGTTCAACACTCTTTTTAGGAGAATCATCATTTAAGCTCATGGAAGAGGAGAACAATGAATTCAACTCACTATGCACTTGTTCATCAATCTTTTCAATATCAATGTCATCAACTAGGTTAATCACAACAAGAGGTCAAATGATAATGTCTCTAGAAGGTTCTTATTTGTGTTGCAGTGAAGGTATAAAATCATCACATTGCTTCAATTAAGTTTGGATTTTGATTTTCTATGTTGCTCTTTTCTGCTTTAGTTAGTAAGATATGAGAAATAGCATGACGGCTACGCCTACACTCTCTAGCATTTCGGTTTCATTTCAATCTATTATCAATTTGTGTTTGTGTAGGAGTGGGTTTATCAACCATAGGTTTATTTTCTTCCCTTAGGGGAAGAAAGGAAGGAACCATAGGAGGTTGTTCAGCCACTATTTCTTTTGATTTGTAAACTTTTTGAATTTAGGAGGCACAATAGGATTGTTTTGATTGTCTCGTAGTATCTTGTGGGAAATTGTAGGATGATTTGTCATAGGTTTCTCTTGGATAATTGGAAGGGGATTTTGTTCAATCATTGGTTTGTCAAGGATAGGTGGCTTGATCACGAGTGGAGGCATATTACTAAGGGATAATTTTTCTATGTGCTTCACCATAAAATTTTGATATGATTTGAAAAATTAGTCCTCACGAGTTCTAATAGGTTCAATAGGATCAAGCCAAAAGAAATCCAATGAATATTTTCCATGAGAAGACATAGGATTAAAGCCACTATGATGCATAGTAAAGATTTCATTGCCAAAGGGAAACTTTAAACATTTATGCACAACCAACGGGATGAAATTCATGGAGCAAAGCCATCAATAGCCTAACTTCACATGAAATTGGTCTGAGGATGGAATGATGGTGAATGAGACATTTAATATTTTTGGTCCAAATTTTAAAGGGAGATCTATCAAGCCAATCATGGGTCAAGCAAAACCATTATGTATTTTGATCCATGCTTTCGGTTTTTCATATGTATCTTGATAAAGTTCATGCACAAATAGGAATTCTTTAGCGATCATGTTCTCTCCATAGACATGATCAATTAATATCCCATTAGTAGGCTTGTCATTGATTCTTCCAACTATATAAAGAGGACCATCGAGTGCATGTTTGAGTATATATTTTTTAGATAAATAAATATCAAGAGGTATTTTGGTTGATCCCTTATGAGGTTTTGCTTCAATAAATGCTACTAATTTAACAGTTTCATCTACATTTTCATATTTTATGTTTGCATCATCCATGTCAACATTCATCACATCATTCTTTATTTCACTAGCTTTGACAAATGAAATAGGATGTTTCAGCATGGGATTTGTAAATATTTGTAAATTTTGGTTAAGAGGAGCTACAAAGTTATTACCTTGATCATTCACACCTCCAATTAGAAGTTGATTAGAATCAATGAGGTCTTGCACAAGATGTTTAAGATGCTTAAAATATTTTGTATCATGTCCATTTGTCAGTGATAATGGCAATAATAATTTTGTCCATAGCCTATGGGTAATGGGTTTTTAGGATTAGGAGCTCTAATAGGAGGTAGGGAAAGCATATTCTTTTCCATGAGCTGTAGCATGATATTATGAAGGGTATCAGGTAGAGGGGTAAATTTTCTATTCCTATCCACAACTTGGCATATGATTTTGTCGTCTTTATAGCAACCATTTGGTTATCAGCTTGTTGATTTGGTTGAGGGGAATTAAGTTATAAAAGGCCCTATTTTTCTTCTTGAAAGTTTGGTAACTATTTTGAGCTGCAGATTCAAAATTTTCAGATTGGCTAGAAGGATTTTTCACATCCAAATTATGGGTTGAATTTTGATAATCATGAAGGGTTGTACATAACTATGTGAAGGATGGAAATTTCAACATCTCAGCTTTGGTTAGGATTTTACTTTGTAAATTGGCAATAAATATTTGTTGAAGTTCGACATCAAGAATCTTAATGTTTATTTGTGAATAAAGTGTTTGGTATGTCACTATGAAATCAATCACTTTCTCATCATCCTTTTGTTTGCATGCCATTAAATCAGCTAGAGTCATCTTGGGACCCATGTGAATGTGTTCTGGTTGTAAAAGATATCAACAAGATCATTAAATGAACCAATTGAATTATTCGATAAGGAAAGAAACCACTCTAAAGCAGTATCCTTTAAGGATCTAGGGAAGAGTTTAGCCAAGAGCTTATATTCAAAGATGAAATCACTACATAGGGTTGTATAAGCAGAAACATGGCTAATAGGATCTCCTTTCCCACCATATTTCTCAAATCTAGGAACTTCTATACCTTGTGGCATTGGTGTTCTCAATATCTCTAGGGATAACGGGTTGGTTTTGGTGTATTGTGAAGGTCGACCATTGTCGTTTTGAGTTAGGATTGCGAATTTTTGTTGAATGGATGACACACTTTCCATATGTGTGTTAAGGATGGCATCACCATTATTAGTGTAAGGTGTAGTGGTGTATGTATGCGAAGGGCAAGTGAATTGTAAATTTGTGATGGAGGATGGTTGAGGAGATATTGTATGTGAATGCACAAAGCTAAAAGAATTCCCTATGGAAATGTCTAAGGAAGTGTTTAAATTACTAGTAGGTTGAATTGTTGTGGTAACTTGAGTACTAGTGTATGTAGGAATGGAGATGGGTATCGTGGAAGGAGGAATTGAAGTTCCACCTTGACTTTGGGTATACCCCAAATTTTGAGTACAACTAGTGATGGTAGGGATGGTTTTGTTATCATTATGCACATTGGTTGTAGGTAGGGAAGTCATGGGAAATGAGGTATGCATACTATGATCCATAGGGGGTTGATTATCAACACTATAAGAGAGTTAGAAAACCCAAGATCCATGATGAATGGTGTATCACAATATGACATGAGTCTCGAACTACGTCTCACAATAGTATTGCTAATAAGATACCAAGTTGTAAAGCTCATGCAAGATTCACAAACTTAGTTTACAAACCCAAAATGGAAAGAGACTTAAAATGCAAGGCAATGACCTATAATACAAAGTGTAAATTCAAATTTTCAGATTCTAAACAGAGTAATTTGTTGATTACACCAATTTGAAAAGGAAATCTTGTAAATACAATTTTGAAATCACATGATGCAATAAATGTTCTAAATTAAGCTAGATATGATCAAACTAATGAAATAGAAACTCAACAAACTGTAACAAAAATATGAAAGCAACAAACAAAAGCACAAAAAAGAATATTTTAATTTCAAGAAATGTAGATTGTAGCCTGGTCAAGGACTCATTCGCCCTATGGTGAATGGGTCCTAGATGAGGTTTTTGAAAATTATTTTTACAGATTTTAAATTGTTTTTCAGTGGTTTTTAGATTCATATTTACTACAGTAAGTTTCAGGTTGGTTTACTCTAGAATTCAATGTGAAATTTAAGTGAAAAATGTGACAAAATGATGACCTAAAAGACCTAGTTTGATATGCAATTTTGTTTCAATATTCAAATACAATTTTATATGACATAAATGATATGCAGTATGACTGATTTTTTGGGTTTTTCAGATTTAAAGAATGCAAAAAATACAATTCTAAAAGGTCCTAGATGCAATGCAAATTTGAATGCAAATTAGACACCCTAAATGAGACCTAATTCAATGCAAATGAATGCAAGATCTAAATCTAGGATGAAAAGTACTCCAAAATTAGAAAAATGCAATGGTCAAAAGGTCGGGTTCACCATAATGAAACATAGAAAAATATAGGTGTGGGTGTGTTCACCAAAAAGAATTGATGAAAAATGTACCTGACTTCCTAGTTTCATTACATTATGAGGGCTATGATGTGTAAATGAGAATAAAAAATTAAACAGGTAACCAATATAGCAATCAAAAGGAAGGTTTTAAGAGGGTCAAATGTTGTGTAGCTGTTAGAAAAAGTGCTTTTGTGGGACTTGTTGAGGACTCATTCACCCTATGGCGAATGATTCCTTGCTAGGGTTCTAGAAAATCTATTTCTAGGCTCTGTTCTTCAATGTATGCACTCCCAGATCCTAGTCGGAGATTGTCGAAAAGTCAGAAATAAATCATGTAGCTCAGTTTCTGTGATTTTGTAACTTTCTTAGCAACTTTGACAACTTTGACACACTAGTACATAAACAACAATAAATTGCTGAAAAAACTACTAAAAACTGCTTATAAATGACTAAACTTGGTCACGTGACCATTAGTAGTTTATTGCTAGTCATATATAACGTGACCAGATTGATGACTAAACATTTTTAGTCATTTATTGGTTGTTTTGATTGATCAATTTGGTAGTATATTTAGTTGTTGATTTAGTCATTGGTTGTTGTAATCTGGTCACTTATTTAGTCATTGATTGTTGTAATCTAGTTACTTATTTAGTTATTTTTTATTCATTGCTATATTTAACTAGTCACTTATTGAGTTGATGATTTAGTCATTGATTGTTGTAATCTAGTCACTTATTTAGTCATTGATTATTGTTAACTGGTCACTTATTTAGTCATTTTTATTCACTAATTTTCATGTATTGGTAGTGTATTTAGTCATTTTAATTGACTAATATTCAAGGATTTAAGCATAGAACACACAAATACATATCAATCATCAATTGCACACAATAAGACAGCCATTGAGAATGTAAAATTGATGAACTTTATATATAAAAGAAAGGTTTTCTAATTACAACTTAGAAATAGAGTATTACAATTGTTATTTTTAGTCACAAGACTAAAAATTTGAGTTACAATATTGCACATAAATGATTGTAAGAAAGAAACTTCTCCAAAAAACTTCTGCAAATGATGGAAACACATGCTTGAAGCCCTTCAATATGAGCACATGCCCCTTTCATCTCTTAAAACTTCTACAACATGGGCAATCTTCCTGGAGCAAGTTTTAATGTGTAGAATCCAAGGAGAGTGTTGATTGTGTCCCATATATGAAGCTCTCTCCTTCCTCCTTTATATGCAACGTTCCATTTGATATGAGCAATAGGGTGCTGCCTTTTCCACCATGAATGAAGTTGTGCCTCAATACAACTAACAAAATTATTATTAGTCTCAATTCAGAAAGAATAAAAGTGCATTGTATATTGCAAGTTTACAAAAGTATGTCCAAACACAGCAGAAAGATAAATCAATTAAAAAATTGTAGCCTTGTCAACAAATGCCTTAAATAGAGTGTTCAACATAGGCCTGAAATATGCATATTGAACCCTTGATTTCAGAACCTTGTTCAAGATTTAAGAAAGGTGATACACTTAGATTATAGAATGAAGTTGACATATTATAGAATGAAGGCTATCAACACTAACCATACTGGAACAACATTATCAACAAAATTTTCTTGGAAACTAAGCCCAAGAATGTCATCAGACTTGGACAAAAAAAATGTCAACCCTGGTTCATGTGTTGTCTCAGTAAAGACCTACACCATGAAATAATCTATTTATACATAAATTCCAAATTAAGTTGATGAGAAAAGATCTTTGATATCCAACTAGGAAGCCTTAACATCCAAAAATTACTAACCTGATGTTTAACAACAAGTTTCCCAACTGTGACATCTTTATTAAGAAACCAAATATTGATCCACTACCACATTGGATCTCATAGGATTCTCCTTCACAAACAAAAAATTATATATATTAATTGTTTAGTAACTTCCTTAATATCCCCAAGTAAGTAGACTAAACTAAGTGAGGTTGAGGGTTTGAAGTAGAGTACCATATTCTTGGTATGTGCTTGACTTTGATCATTAATTGTATCTTGAATGAAAATAGCAAGCTAGTTGCACTGTAAAATCATTGTTAATCATTTTTTGAAAAATAAAAACAAAATCCTCTTTAATTAAAATAATTCTTCTAGATATTTCAAGACAAGGTATTTCGGTTAATTTCTAAGAGAGATAATTTCACTATCCACACAACCATCAATCTATTTACTGTATATAATTTCCTAGAATTAAAAATTTGAATGTAATGAAACTAATCATAATTACCAAAGATTTGACACCAAAATGCAGTACAAAATTAACTGTTTGACAACAAATGAATTTTGATAAACCAGATATACCCTTGATATATTGATTTAAATAACAAGGAAAGATCAAATTGGAGACAACAAGATAAAATTCATTAATTCACTTCAACAAACAATTGAAACCATAATTCGGTCACCAATTATAGCTTCATTCTATTGATCTTCAAAAATATTTTACAATACGTTTCAAAATTTTGTCCTGGCTAACATGTCAAAAAGTGTCTTTTCAGTTACCCACTTTTAACATAAATAAAAAAGTCTTAATTATCGTGGTTTACATAGGATTACATAAAATCAATTAAAGGTGATAAAGGAATTAGAGAAATGATAAAATGTTAAAGTCCAAAGCACTCGCAAGATATGGAAGTTTGTTACTCATCGTAAGGTACCCATGATCATTCAGATCTAGCAAGGTCCTCTCTCCATGATAATATCTGCAAGGCTTAGTACTTCACTACAAGGCCTATTCTTCTAGGGGAGCTAGATATGTTTGCTCCCATTGGTACACTATGTAATCATGAGACCATTTGTACTCTTGGATTTTTTTTTGTTGGCCAAGTGACTCTTCCATCTATTGTATAATAACCCTTTGCTATCTGTGATGAATTTTGAGTATCCAACATCTAGTGCAATTATTCCATCCAAGGTTAAATTGAGGCAGTGAATAGTTATATCACCATCCTTCTATAAATTAGTGAGGTAGTTGGAACAATTTTCTAAACTCATCTATCCAATCCTTGGAGCCTTTCAGTTGATCATCATCCCTTAGTATCTTAGGCACGAACCACTACTTTAGTGTGTGAAATGAACCCATTCTTGCCTTGAGATTTTTCTCTTCTGCAGATATGTATTGAAATTCATCTATGACCATTTATACCATTTGCTTAGTAGGCTTTAAAGTTGCGGGGGCCTCAACACTCCTTTGTAAAATTCTACAAAAAGTCATTAAGGTCTGATGTACAAGTTGTCATTTATTGAATAAGTAGTCCAATATGGGAACATGGGCCTTATTTTGATCAACTACTTGTGGGAAGGAGACATAACATTCATACACATCGAGGTGGAAGCTATGTATGCAAGTATAAAATTTTCTATGGACAAAGGGTACTCCAAATTATGGGTCAAAAGTGACTCCTTAAACATTATCAATTACCTACGTGGCACCCATGTGTCAAGCTGGAATGTGGAGCATCTAATTAAGGATAGTATAATGATGTGAACTTCCTTTGATGAGACTTGCGTATCACACATATTCCAAGAGGGAAACTCCTTTGCAGATTTTTTTGCCAATGAGGTTGTTAGATATAATGAATCCCAGATGTGGGAGGAGGGATCAATCATTCATGAGAGAGCTAGGATTTTAATGCAGAATGATGGAGTGGGATGAATTTCTATGAAGGAGGCATTTAAGCCTTAGTACTTTGGTCTAACTCACATGTATTGTGGGTTTGTACCAGATAGCTAGCCTTTTTCGTAACAATTTTTGCAAGGGTTTTCTCAATTTGGTGTCTTCTAAAATGGGTGGTGACAAAAGCAGAATAGAACCGTACACCTACACGAGCTTGAGGAAGAAGAAAAAATTATGGAAGATTTTGTGCCATGGAAAATTTACGTCATTCCTTGAACATCTTCATGGGCATGTTTCAAATGTGTCAGTGGAATTTGTTTCTTGCCGGCATAACAGGAAGCTTCAAATTAAGGGTCTAGAAGTGGAGGTGAATGAGGAGTTGATTGTTGCTGTGACGAGGATGCCAATGGTAGGCCGCAAGTTTTTTAAGGACAAGAAAAGCAACAAGGATGCAATGGATCAGTTCTTTAAAGATGATGAGAGGAAGAAGCTGGAGAAAATGGAGAGCTAGGGATATGAGCGCAAGTCACTTAATAAAATTTGGGTAGAGGTGGTCGAGCTAATCATTTGGTATGTGAAGTTGGAATGAAGGTTTAATACAATTTTGGGTCACCACATCACTCTCTTAAATCACTTCAGACACGGGTTGTATGTCTCTTTTCCTTTTTTCTTACTTTCATCTATGGAAATTTTGGTGTATTACCATTTAAAAAATAGAAAGACCCCAGTCCTCAATGAGGGTCTCATTCTTCTCATCATGGACCATGTCAAATATCTCATCCCTGCCCCTACCATTTTGGGTAAGGATAAGATGTCGAGTGATGGGTCAGATTCCTTTGGTTTGGATACTAGCAATGACGAAGATGATGAATGGGATGAAGAGGAGGAAGTGGGTCCTCAATCTCATGAGGCCACCTCTTCAAAAATAAGGAAGATAAACTATCCTAAAAATAGTCGTGTGCCTAAGCACATCATTCTCTCTGATAGCAAGGATACTAAGGTGGGGTCGGAAGATTCATCTCCCAAGAAGGCGAAGTTGGTTGCTAGTCGAGGTGAGGTTGAGGTTGGTAATAAGGAGGGTTTCCAGGAGGATGTGCCTGGATTGGAGGCTAAGGAAAAACCAAGGATATTGTCCATTCAAATTGCTAAGTTAAAGAACCATGTTTCTAATGTTCTAGGGAAGGAAGCTAAAGTGTCAGATGAGGAGAAGGCCACTGGTGATAACGCGGAGAATATTAAGGACTCTCTAGCTCATAACTTACTTGATGATAAAATGCAAGTTGAGATTAAGGTTCAAGGTGAAGATGACCCGGAGAGGATGAACACGAAGGTAGAACCCCTGAAGGTAGACCCCCTCTCTGAGGATTTTTCTTATTTAAATGATGAATCTCCCTCTGTGTTTCAATTGTTGGATATGGCTAGGGCTGGGGCCATGGGTACTTTTAAACTTGCTAAGTGGACTCTACAGGAGTTCAATAAAGTGAATATTAAAATTAGGGGTTTGAAGGAAAACCTGAAGAATGTGTCGAAGAATTTTGTCTCAGACATTCTTATTGACACGATTGTGGACATTGAAGGCTCGCTACAAGATTTCAAATCTCGATGTTATGAACTGTTGGATGGGTTGGAAGAAAAGGTTGTGGGCACCAATGCATACATCAAAAAGTTGCTACAAGCATGCCATATCTCAATGAAAAATAGTGCAAACTCCCTGGAGGTCCTATTTAAAAAGATCAGCGATTTAAGAGAGGACCAGGTATACTTCTATGAGGTTATGGAGAAGGAGCATATGACTAAAGGAAAAGGAAAGAAGGGTGTCAAAGATGACACTAAAGGCCTTGCTTCTAAAGGGTTAGCTGATTGGAAAAGATCTTTTGAATCCAATAAAAAGGAGCTACTAGAAATGATTGACATGCATAGGAGCTAGGAGCATGAGGTGGCCAACACCTTAAGCAACATGAATTAGTGGTAGCTTTTCTATTTTTTCTCTGCTATTCTGAAGGTGGTCTTGCATTGTTTTTTCACTGCTGAGTGTTGTTGTTGGTTCACTGTTGTTTCTTATGTTCAACACTCCTTTTTACTTAGTTTCTTGTTCGTTGGTTTGGTGTTCGTACTCTATGGTCCATATGTTTAGATGCATTTTGTTTAACTTAGTGTAAAGGGTTTCAGGTCCCTTCAAAACATGTTTTTCTTGCTTAATCAAAACATTCATACATAATTTCCAATTTGTCCACAATTATTTTAACCCTATGCTCCAAGATTTGTTCCAATACCCTGAGGGTTTCTCTATTTTCTCTTTCCTTTGTTTCTTAATTAGTCTTTTTCAACTTATCAATTTCTTGTTTTAGCACATTTATTTGTTCAACAGTGATTGCACCTGTATCAATCTGGATGGAAGGGGGCTAGTATACTATTAATTTTGTGTTTTGGGAAGGCCTTGGCCCCTACAACTGCTCTTTCAATTTCATATTTTCTATGAATAAGTTATTCACTTCATCATTCTTGAATTATTCTATTCTTTCTCATATTCTGTCAATCTAAGCTCCATAGCTTTAACTACATACCTAGTAAACATTGTTGAGTGAATTTTCATAGTATTTGCCTCCAATTTTGATGTGTCTTGAAGTGTCTTTACCATGGAGGTCCCTCTCATTTCTTTTACAACATCAAGAAATTTTGTTTTTTCTATTCTTTTTTGCTTTGTCCAAAAGGCTAGGGTTTCAAGTCTTGGATTGTAACATGTGCCACTCATTCACTCATTTGAATTGAATTCATAAACCAACATGGAATCTTCTTGGCTTCTTACTTGATCTAGTAAGAATATATTTATTAACTCCATCCTAGGAATAATTAGTATATTTCTTTCTAAGACCAATTTTCTTGCTTCTTGGGGGCTAACAATAATTTCATTAATCCTGAGTTCTCCAAAAGTCTAGGCAACAATATGGTCATGTTGTGATTCCTCAATGCCCATCTTATTAATTTGGAGTCTCTCCTCATATTCTTTCATTTTCATCTTAAATAAAAAATCCTTAAACTCAGGAGTTTGATAAAATTCATGATCTTCAATAAATCTAAGGGCAACAATCACCCTTTCATCATCATGCACTTCTTGATCATTATGCCCATGTACATCCACTCTTTCTTCTAGTTTGTGAGCATCACATGAAAGCTTAGGTGATGGTTGGTCAACTTCATCATCTTTAAAATTCAAAAGTACATTGGCTACCTCTTCAGTATCCCCTACTCCTTCACTTATTTCATAAGCCACTAAGGGGGGCACTCCATGTGTCTTCTGGATTTTAGGACTTGGTTGCTAAGGGGATGCTTCTGATTGTATTGTGGTAGTGTCTGGTAGGGGCTCTTTGATTAAAATACCACTTGGTATTATGGGCATCTTGGAGGGTTTTGAGGAATAACCCTCAAGTTTCTTTTCTCGTTCAACATATAATCTTTTAAATTTGTCAATTATTACGTTCATCCTTTTGATAGGATCCATTTCTTCAACATAGAATCCTTGGAATCTAGTGTCCCTTTTCTTCTTCTCCTCCTCAACCCTCTTTATGATTTCCCACTTCCTCTTCCTCTGAAAAACTTCATCAAGTGTAAATCAATTTCTTATTACATCTTCTTTGTAATCCATTACATGGGTGATCCTAGCTTTACTGAGAAGTGTTTGCTTTATAAAATTAATATGCCCTTTAGGATCAAAGACCCTTTCTCCTCGTGACTTCAATGAATACCCCATCTTAAAATACTTCTACAATTCTTCAAGAGTAGAAGAACCTACAGATAGCTCCTCACATTCAATTAGGTCAAGGAGAAATATCCCCTTTTTCTATATTTTCATAACATCCTGCTCCATCCATAACATTTTCCATATAAATTCTAAAAATGCAATTCAAATAGAAACAAATTTAGGTAAAACATGTGGCGCTTGAGGACACCCATAGACCCTTATTATTGTTTGGTCTACTAAGAAGAACTAGTCACTAAAATTGTGAATGTGTCTCTACTTTGGCTTTAATGCTAAGAAGGTCTTAATACTTGCATGATTTTATTAGAAAATCTTTGTGAAATATGACCAAGAGCGGCCATTACCTTCATTATGAAATCATCATTAAATATTACATAATCACTATTTTTACATCTACTATCCTAGATGTAACACCAATTTTGTTCAGATAACCTATTTCCCTTCATCATCAGTCATTCCCAAACACATTCTTTTAGTCCAACTATTTCTATTTTGGTACAATATTAAATGACACAACAAAGAGTATTTCTTGAAAGTGATGGGAGCTAAATTCTCTCTTACTTGCAAAAATCCCTCATGTAGCCCTTTCTCAATTTTAGCAGCAAAGTCATACTCAATGTTGACTTCAGGATTTTGTATCTTCATTGCCATCATCATGAGATAGGTTGGCATCCTCTCTTCAACATCTATTCCAAGCACTTGGCACAAAGCAAAATAATTTCTTTGGAAATATAATTGGAAGTCTTCTATGGTAAATGACTCAATTTGGGAGGGGGAGATAGGTATCCTCCTATTGTTTACACCCCTTTTCATGTGTAAAGGAAGTTCATCACTCTTGTAGGTTTTTCTCAATCTCCTATAATAATCCTCACTTATGTCCAAGTTGGTCTTAGTGATAGATTTATTGTTTAACATAAAAACTCTATAATTGATTCTTTAGTCAACACCACTAATGGTGAACCATCTGGCATTCTTATAGTCCTGGTAGCCGGGTGATAATATTGGGCCAATACTTTAATAAACTCAACATCTATGAAGACATTTGGGACTATCAATTTGGCCAAATCTAAGGTCTAAGGATTCGAAACTGGAATCTTGTCATCCATTTTTTCATAGAAGTACCAAAATAGATCCCACCCTAAGATAGGGATTGTAGACACATAAAATTGACCTAGCCATGCGAACTTTATTTTTCCATATTTCTTCTAGTCCAAATTCAACTATTAATTAAATAATTCTTAATTATTTAATTAATTCGCATCCCTTATTCCTCCTAACTATTTAAATAAATAAATTATATTTATCTTATTTAAATACGTCGATAGGTTCTTATGTCTCTCTATAATTAAATAAATTTCTAAATTTATTTAATTATCATTTATCTATTTATTTCCTCATGATTATTTAAATAAATAAATTTTATTTATTTATTTAAAGGCGTCATTAATTCCTTATGTCTTCTTATAATTAAATACCTATGATTTATTTAATTATTTACCACCTTTTCCATTTTCTCCACAATTAAATAATAATAATTATTAATTATTTAATTGTCTCAATGGACTCTTCCCTAAATTTAAATAAAGTCATTTGTTTAAATTTCCCACTTTATATTTTCCCACCAAGTAAATAATTTGAAATAATAATTTACTGTCAAATGACCCGACCACTTTTGAATTAAATTTATTTTTAATTCAAAAGGTCAACATCATCTCTTGAATCAAATAATTTTTAATTCTTATTTGATTCTCCTCTAACATCTTTTTTCCTGCCCAATATCCTCTTGTCACATGCATTCTTGACCTTTGATTTGATTTTCACAAAATCAAATCTAAGCCCTTCATTTCAAATCTTAACCTAAGTTTTCCCTAACCCTAATTGCTAGTTGTCACATGTAATTTCAGCCTTTGAGCTTAGGGCTTTGTCAACTTTCAATTTTGGCCATTCATCTAACAACTTGACATTTATAAAAAGGCAATGTCAACCTCATTTTGTCACTTCATGCTTGCAATTTTTTAGTACACTTGCAATTTCTTAGTCAAATCTTTCAATAATTGCTTGAGTCCTTCTCATAGTGTTGGTTGTTTTTACTATAACTAGGTTGATCTCCTAATCTACCTATGGACTTGCCAATTCCAATCAAGGGCAGCTTGAAGGACCTAGACCAACATACAAGGATTTTAACAAAACCTCCTACACTTTGGGCTCTAGAAGACCCGGGAGGGTGATCCCCTTAATGTGTTTACAAGCTCTGCACCAATATTATAAACCACATCAACAACAAAAGATAATCTCATTTAATAGCTCAACATAATAGGATAATACCGAATAGAATTATTTGTTCATCAATAATATAAACTATTTGGAGCATGTGATAACTACAACGACATTCCTCAGTATAAAATAGTCATTGATTTGCAATTTGTAGCAAGCTCTAAGTAAAGACAAACAAATATTGAACCTCACAAATACGTACAACCCATATCAGTGTCATATACCATTGGAGGAGTCAAATTCATAAGGGTTTAAGGGTTTATGATAGATTTAACACATAACATGTAAGATTTATGATAATATTGCCTTACAATATCATGATTATGTAATCTAACCCAATAATACTTATCAAAACCTTATATAAAACATATCCACCTATGATCCCATTCAAGCACTTTTAATTAATTCTTTGAATTAAAGCTAAAATAAGAATCATACAAACCACAACAATGAGATGAACGAAACAACCCTTGATCATTTTATTCAAAATTATGATATTCTTATACAATGGAGAGACATGAGTTCAAAATAATTCATTTCAATTCAACTGCCGGTATTGTCATAAAACATCAAATTCCTATGAGTTCAAAACCTACTACAAAATGACCCAAAACGTAAATTAGATTTCACTAAACAAACATCAGGCTTTACAATTGCTTTGCAACTTCATCTAGACTTGACCAAAAGTATCTATCTTTCTAACCCGTACTTCTGCCCTTGAAATCCTTCATATAGACAATGAAGGAGCAAACAAGCATTGGGCCAGAAGTACACATGTCACCAATCACTTGGACCGCCCTGTGACATTTCAAAGAATTGTTACAATAGCTGATCCTCGAAGAATCTTCTTGTTCATTCTATCCACTGAAAATGGTTGATGCATCAACAAAAGTTCAAAAATCATGCACCAAAACTACCACCAAAATATAACTGGAATTTATTGTAACTGCAACAACTGAGTTGTTAACTGCTAGTAGCCAACTCTATTTTACTCTTCCTCGGTTAAGTAAACATTTACCCATCTCTGGTATTCTTCATCAGTTGGCCAATCAAAACCAACTACCTCATTCACCCTAGCATTATAAGGTGTGTACTTAACCGCCACTTGATTTGCTTCTTTCTCAAAAGATTCCAAAAATGAGCTGGTTCTAATGATCTTGTCTATACAAATCACCAACAAATCATAATCTGAGTCATTACAAATCAATTTAATTTTTGCATTGATGAGCTCATTTTGTCTATCTTGCCACTGTTGCGATGATTTAACATTTCCCTGCTTATCATTTATATCAAGTAACAACGTGTCACTCCAATCATCAAAGTTCTTCACCAACTCTCTAATATTCCTACTCAAGTCATTTGGTAAGGCCTGAAAACCTTCTAATGACTTAACTAACACTTGAGTAGGCCTTAATGATTGGGGCCTATTATTTGCATCAAACCTTGAGGCTTTATACATTATGTCTAAATCATTGGCCCTAGGGATCCACTTTTCAATTAAGGGAAAAACTACCTCCTGATCCCTATTAATACTCTTTATTGCATTCAATAATAAAAAATACAAAGAATACATTGATGGCAATCTGTCATCAACCTTTTCATTCAAATGTCTCAAAACTATGTCGATAATTTCACCCTGTTTTACAAGTGTTCCTTCCTCGCTTTCCTTCAAGGATGCCTATAACTCTGTAATATTGTGCATTCGGTACTTCTTTGTGGGATTAACAAAGTATTCTACTTCTTCCTCAATTGGCTCTAATGCAGGACTGAGTGAAGGAGTTTGGATGGGGGACCCTGGTGTAGAAACAATAGGAACAACAAGAGGCACTGATCCTAATATGGAAGGCAATTTCATAATACCTGGAGCACTTGAGGTCTCCCCAATCTGCCTATATTTTAACCTATCCAACTCATTTTGTAGCTCAACATTCCTTTTCGCCACCTTTCTATACTCTCCAATTATGAAGTTATACTTCTCCATTAGGCTCTTCTTTTCAGCATCTTCCCTCTGAGTAGTCTTTTGGGCCATTGGCCACATTCACAGTCAGGTTAGTAGCCTCTATGGTTAAGGTTTCTAAGGCTCTCTTTATTATTAACCCTCCCCTTAGGTTTGGGTTAATGTCAGTGGCATTTTTCTTTCTACCCTAAGGAGCTAAAGCCCAAATTGCTAAGGTCTCATATTCCTCATTGAAGGAAGAATCTTGCAATGTTGCCTTAACCTCTTCCTCAGAATCTTGCAAGGGATGCTTGGACTTTAAAATAGCATTGAATGCTATTGCATAAGCTATGTCCCATTCAGGAAAAATCAACACACCAACCTGAGTCATTAGTTTTCTCCCCTCCTCAGGAGTGATGTTTTTAAACTCTTCCATCAATTCAGGTTTCACTTCATCATCATTCTCTTGGTCTGACCTGTTAGGCCTCAACTCTCTTCTCCTCTTGCATTTATCTTGATACTCCTTCAGTCTCATTCTCCATACTAATTGCAAGAAAACTCTATTCTTGACGAATGCATCATCATGCAAGAATGTCTTACATGCTTCCATCCTGGCATCTTGCACACACTGTCCTTTCATATCCAAGTCAGACAAAATCAACTCAGCTGACCTAGGAGGAGAATGCATACCAACTTGCATATCCTGATTTATGACAATAATTTCATCCATCAGATCCTCTTGTACTTTCTCAATCCTTTGCCTCTTAGGTCTTGGATCTGATGGTGGTGGTGAAGGGCTATCCTTCGATGATGAGTCCAGATCAATGATTTTGATTCCCCCATGTGCCTTGAACCTTGGACTTGTCTGTGCTGATGCTTTCATGATGTGTTTTCCCTTTTAATCCTCCTCATCCTCATCACTATTGTCATTTATTTTTCTTCTATAGAAAGGCCACTTCTCTATAGGTTGATAGGCTAGCCTTGTTTCAATTTTCCTAGCATCTAGCTCCTATGTGCCATGATCCAACTCCAAGTTTAACCTTTTTTTCATTAGAATTCCCATGGTTTCCTTGAAGTTATCCATCAAAAATTCAAATTTCTTGTGAAATGGACTAAATTCCATTAATGAATCATATTTAGGATCCATTTTATGCACAATGGCTAATAGCTTTTCATAAGCTATCCATTTCTCCTTGCTCAACTCCTATTTATTCAAATCAAACTCATTCCTAATCAAATCCTTAAGAAATTTGAACTCATACATAAACCTATCACCCTTTATTCATTGTCTAAAGAGGGAAAAGAAACCCTCAGGATCATGTTGCTATTTGGGACCACACCTCAGATGATAATCATGAAAAAACTTCCCAAAGTGGACCCAACCTCCCTTAGAAAACACAAAGTCTGACACCACAGTGTAATCAGGGAAAAAGGTTCCTTTACCTTTCCCTGTAAGGTTGTCCTCATGGATACAACCAATTTGCCACATAACTTCTGCAAATCCTACTCTCGGTGGCACATTGTATGGCAAGATATGTGGGGTTTCTTGGAAACCATAAACTCTTAAGACAGTGCTGACTAGGTATGGAATGATGTCACCCAAGTTGTTACAAATCCTCAACTCTGACTTCCTTCCCTTCGGTCTGAGGAAATCATGTAAGTCCTCAGGGATTCTAGGTACATTTACCATCAACCTAGCCTTTAATATGGAAGCAAAAAAATTATCAAACTGCATAAAACTAGCACTTTCCCTATTGTAAGATAAGTCTACAGCCCATGCTTGCACCAACAATCTTTCTCCATTAACCATTTACTTCAACTCCATCTTCTGAGAGAAGAAATCAAAATTCTTGTACAAGAACATGTACATCAACATAGAATACTAGAAGAATGGAGTGCTTGCATCCTTTTTCTGCAACTTTAACAACCCTTCATGTATATTTTTGGCTAAAAAGGATGCAAAATCATAGATTACTGAGAAATTAGGGTGTTGTATTTTCACCCACATAAAAATATAAGCAATTGGCATCACCGTATTAGGGTTAAAACCCAAAATCTAGCAAAATGAGTAAAAAGTAGCAAAGAAATGATTTGCAAAACTGTTTATCCTAAAATGCTCTTGGTCACTACGACTAATATAAAACTTTGAACCTCCTTCCCTTGCTAGATGAGGTGGGAGCAACTTAACCTTGAAGAGTGACTTTGATCTTTCATACTCTTGTTTCATCTTCTCAAGATCAATATGAACCAAGAACGGGCTAGGCTCACTCAATTCAAAAACCTGCTGAAATTCTTCCTTATTGATGCTCAACATAACCCCTCCATCATTATCCCTAATCACCCATGTAACAGGGTCATAACGTTCAGCCACTTTCCTATGAAAATCCACATCAGGAAATACATTTGGTACCACCAGCTTCCCCATGTCATACCTCCAACCATTCGAGAAGGGGTGGGGAAAATTCCTCTGCGCATACCACAATCTAAACATCTCCAAACCTGTCATGGGAACCCTAGCATCAGAAATGTTGGAACAGTTACATACCAACCCTTCCCCCAGGGTTCTTCCATGCATCAAGACCAACCCCTTCTTCCTATCATTAGTTGACGATGGAAATTGATCTAGGAAGTCATCATATAAATTTTTGTGTAAATAATTGACTTGGCCAGAATGTTGCTTTGGTGGTTTCATCTTTGGTAAACCAGGGCTTCCTTGATATCTCAGATCTTTAAATAAACCAGGGTGAAACAAAAAGCGAAATTATAGAATATAACCTTGCAACTTCTCACAATTCAACTATCTTATAGCCCCAAGACCAATTATCCACACCATAAATCTCCTCAAATTCTCAATCAAAATTACCCAGGAAGTACATAAATTAACTCATGATTTTGTACTTTGCAAAAACCCAAATCCTTCATTGTCACAGCTCATAACTTCGGCCTTGGCTCTGATAATGCTCCACAAATGTGCTTGAATTATTTTTGAGAGAAAACGGCAGGAGAGAATCATTTTATATCGATCAAATCAAGCCAGTAGACGTCTCATCTGCCATTAAAGCTTGCTTGCACGCTGGACAAATGACTCCAATCGCATTTGATGCAAATTCAAATTTCAATCGTCGATCCTTCATTCCTGTCGAATCATCAAATGACTGGCTTCAAAACAAGCTGACACAATCTCCATCATGGCACTAAGGGCCCACCATACTATGCATCACCAAGGAAATCCACGTGGTGCCCGCTTGTGATATCATGATTGATAAAAACCTCGCAACTTTTGATCACGCGATGGCGGGCAACTGTTGATCTCCACCATCAGTAATCATGTTCATCAAACAAAGTCACCAACGTTGTAATTAACCATTGAGCAACTTTCCCGTCAAGATTATAACATCACCGTTGATTTGGAGCACATGCATCTCATAGCCACTTTAATAACCTACCATATAACATATTAAAACTCGACAGATAAATTAAAGCATTTACATCCTTTCTTCAGCATCGCCAGATGAGACATGTGGTACTTGCCCATGATATCGCAATTAGTTGAAACTCAGTGGTTGGGTCATCATGGGATTGCAAGGAATGATTGATATCAACCGATGGTTGATTGAAGGTCAGTGAAAATTGTTCCTTGCAAAATATTAAACATTTATTAAAGGCATAAGGGGACATCACCTAGTCTAATGACAAACAATGGCTTAAGTTGTTTTTAAACATGGGGCATGGGACCAACTTAGACTTAGGGAATAATAAAGTTAGAGGCAAAAATTAAAACAATAAATCAAAAAGGGGCCTGACCTAGACGAAGTGATGGGGCATAAGTTGTTTTATAAAATCCACTTCAAAATGGTAATGACCAACTAGATCTGACCCAAGGCATAATATAAGACACTAGGATTTTCATGAAGACAAAAGCAAAAACCCCAACCATAGGTTTATCCCAAACAATATGAAAGACCAAGACAAGGGCAAGATGAAAATGGAATTCAAAGAGCAAAAATTTGAAGTTCCATTAGTGGCTCCAGTTGGGGGTGTTCATTCCACTAGAATGAAGTGAGAATTCAAAATCTTAGGTTGAGTAGACTAATTACAGAGATGACCAAAAAGGATTATCCAGATAAAACAACCCAGCAGGAAAGAAACCTACAACTAGAATATATACAAACCTACGCTACTGTTCATGGAAAACAATACTTCAGATGAAGTATTACTTCAAGAACTACACATGAACTGGTAGTTCAAGAATGTCCCCTGTCATATCTTGGAGGAAGTATGAGTCTTCGCCCCACTTACTATTGATAAAAAATGGACCCAACTAGATTGCATCAAATTTTCCATGTTTTCCTTTATCTTCCAATCTGGTATTCCACATTAAAACCAAATCTCCATCTTGGAAACTCCTCACAGTTGCCCTTTTATCATATAATTTTTTTACTTGCAACTGCAATTTCTCATTTTTTATTTGAGCTTCCCTCCTGGTTTCATCTAATTCTATAAGACCTTCCACTCTCAATTGCATTTTGTCATCCATTTCATTATCATACATTTGGAAAAACTTGTACATTTCCATCAAGTTATTCTGGGGCAACCTTGCATTTATCCCATAAACTAAGACAAATGGAGCACAACCTATTGCCTTTTTCACAGTTACCCTGTCTGCCTAGACTTCTAACCTCAACTTAGAATCCCATGCCTTTTTATTTTGATCTAGGATTCTCTTAATGATCTTCATCAAGCTTTTATTGCTTGATTCTACTTGTCCATTTCCCTGTGGGTGATATGGTGATGAGCAAGAAATTTGGATGCCATGTTTTTCACAAAATTCTATGTATTCTCCAGATCTAAAACACATTGCATTATCTTACACAATCCTTTCTGGACACCCAAACCTAGTCAATATATTGCTCATCAGGAAGTCAATTACCACCTTACTAGTTGTTTTCTCCGTTATAATTTCTTCCACCCACTTGGTAAAATAATCACTGGCCACCAATATCCATGAATGGCCTCCACTAGATTTACATGCTATTTCCCCTACAAAATCAATACCCCATTGCTGGAATGGAGATTGTACTGCAACTGGTTTTAGGGGTAAGCTACCAAAAAATTTCAACTTACCAGAGAAACGTTGACAGGCATCACATGTCTTCACTAATTGGTGTGCATCCTTAAAAATAGTAGGCCACCAAAATCTAGCCCTCATTACCTTGTGTGTAGTTGTTTTGGCCATATAATGCCCTCCACAAACTCCACTATGCATCTATCTCAAGAGTCCCTGTGCTTGATCTTGGTCAACAAATTTCAACATGACACCTTCTCCATTTCTCCACCAGAGCTTTCCAACTATGATAATATATTTGATAGCATGTTAATTCAATTTCCTCCTTTCATTTTCACTCAAATTATCAAGACATTTCATCTTTTGTAAATAATAGATCACATCATTATACCACTCAGAATGTTCCATATCACATATGTGTGATATATCCTCTTCTTCAAGAAAATTTATCTGATTTGCTTCCAGATTACTTTGGGCCATAAGCTTGGCCAATCCTTGTCCTCTCACCAGCTTGGTAATCTAGATTTCAATGTTGAACTCCTGGATCCTATTGATCCATCTACACCTTCTTCTTGACACTTTCTATTGTGTGAAAATGTCCTTCAAAGCAGCATTGGGTACATAGGAAATTAGAGTAGCTCACATCAAATAAGACCTAAAAGCCTTATTGCTTTTACCAATTCATATGCCTTTTTTTTCATTTATATCGTATTTAAGTTCTACAGCCTATAAAGATTTGTTGAAAAAGGCTATAGGTTGTTCAAATCCTTCTGCATTCTTTTGTAACAACACAACTGCAATTGTGTGGAAAGAAGCAAATGAAAAAATATGTAAGGGTTTAGAGAAATCAGGGGTTCTTAACATAGGAGCTTCCTTTATTGCTTGCTTAATGGCCTGAAAATCTTGTACAGACTCCTCTTCCCATTCAACCTTGGCTCCTTTCTTAAGCATCTTAGAAATCGAGTGAACTGTTTCAACAGAATTTGTCACAAACCTTCTTAGGAAATTTATCTGCCCAAAGAAAGATTGTATTCCTTTGACATTGCGGGGTTGTGGGATTTTGTCTATTGTAATTACCCTTTTTGGATCAATTTTGACTCCATCCTTGGAAACAATATGTCCTAACAATTTTCCTTCCCTTACCCCAAAAGAACACTTCTTCGGATTCAAGGAAATACCATACTCCAGTGCCCTATTAAATACCTTCTCTAGATGTTCACAATGATCATCTTCTTTCTTTGAATAAGCTGTCAAATCATCCTAGTAAATCACCAAAAATAAGTTAATGAAATCTGAAAATGCCACATCCATGGTTGTCTAAAAAAGTAGCCCCTGTATTTGTTAGACCAAAAGGCATTCTCACATAGACATAAGTTCCACAGGGTGTAGTGAAAGTTTTCTTAAACTGCCCAGACTCCTTGACCATGAGTTGGTTGTAGCCAAAGAACCCATCCATCATAGACATTAACTCACAGCTTGTCACCCTTTGCAACATGGCTTCCATGTTCGGTAATAGATAGTTGTCCTTCAATGAAGACACATTCAAGTTTCTAAAATCCACACATAACCTAATGTCTCCATTTTTCTTTCTCACAGGTACCAAATTTCACACCCAGGATGAATGTATGATTGGCTTGATGATCCCTGCATCTCTCAACTTCATTAATTCTTCTTGAATTTTAGGGGCCAAGGAAGGATTAATAGGCCTTTTCTTTTTCCTAAATGGCTTAGCATCATCACTCAAAGGAATTTCATGTTGAAATAAATCCTTCCTATATGCCTTAAGATCATCATAAGACCATGCAAACACATGCCTAAAATTCCTTAATAAATAAATTAGAATCCTTCTTACACTTGGTGACAATTACTTTCCAATATACACCTTTTTTGGTGATGCCTCTGTTGCAAGGTTTATCTCCTCCAAGTCATCAGGATGGAAAGCAGCACAATTAGTCTTTGTCCTATCCTGACTATCAAACACTCTTCCAAGTACAAATAAACCTTTAGGAATTGTATTTGTCTTTAGCTGAATGACTTCATTACCAAACACAGTATCTTTACCATCAATATTTTCAAAAAAAGCTCCAAAGTCAATTTATTGACTTTTATATTCATCCACACAATTCGAGAACCTCAATATATCAATCATCATTATCAAAAACTTGCCAGTTTTTGATATTATCAGGAATGGATGGTCTAGTTTGCACTTCAACCTTTGAAATTCCAGCATAAGTCATATCATCTGGCTTTAATGCAATATTTGCTAAAAAAATTTCCACCTTGTTGTGGCCTTTCTCCATCCAACCTATTCCAAATGCATCAAATTTTTCCAATTCATCCCAAACAACATTCCTGTAATGTTTCAAGCTTTTTTTTTTTGATACATACCTAGATCTAACTTGGGAAACCACAAGCTTAGAATCTCCAATTACCTTGAGCTTCTTGATCACATATTTTTCAGTCAATATTAGCCCCAATAACAAGGCCTCATACTCCGCCACAATATTTGTGCATTCAAATAATAGAGTGAAAGAGAACCTAAATGTCCGTCCACTCGGGGATCTTAACAAAACACCTGCACCAGACCCCTGTTTTGAACTTGCACCATAAAAGTACATGGTCCACAAGTCACCAAACTCTGAAAATTGTTTTACTTCTATATCAATCAGTGCAGTTGGTTCATCACAATTGTTAGGGGATTCCTCAGCCCTAAATTCATTTATGCCACTGTTAGTAAAACATGTCATATTCTCAATCGGGTCATGCTCAATCATATGAGACACTTTTGGCTCTCTTTCAATCTTGACATCCTTACCATCAATGTAGAAAGTAGAAAATGATAGATCACACTACATGTTACCTCCCATTGATGCACTCCACTTTCTGGACAAAAGCATCCTGAAATGAGGTGGGATATCTATAACTAATACAGTCATGGCTACAACCTTCTCAGGATACTGAGTCAGTTTATAAGGCAATGCTTTAATAGTCCCAATAACTGGCACTTCTCTTGAATCTAATGCATAGCATTTACCTTGAGTAGTATCTACTATCAAACCCATAGCCTCCATGATTTTCACTGGAATAACATTATTAGACGCCCCTGAATCTATCATACAATTTCTCAAAGTTTTCCCATTTATATCAACACTTAAGAAAAAGGGGTTTATGTTTTCAAGACACATATTAATAGAATTCCCTAAATACACAGGGGGAATTTGTGACACAATTCCTCCACTTCTTTGTCTTTTCTTTCATCCTTTGCTTCTATTGACGCAAAATTTTGCAGGGGCCAACAGTCTTATGGGAAACTTAGCTACTAGGGGACATTGTGCTTGGCTAAGTGACCTCTGGGATTTTATCAAAGTCGGCTCTTCATTTTTAATGGGGGGAGGTAGAGGGTTAGAAAGATAGCATGTAATAGTAAAAGCTAAACTAAGGTGATGTGCCAAAATCATGAGAGAGATTACTTGAGCACAATGTTGAAAGCAAAGGCCCGAACAATAAACTGATGTTTATCAAATAGATTACCTCATAAGCACTTCAAGCATAAGACATCATTTTATTGCATAGCATAATCTAATACAACCTCAGCCAACACAAAAGAGTAAAACATGGTCTATATTTTATTAAGTTGTATGAGATTACAAAAGCTGAAGAACAGACATTCATATGCTATAGGAAAATAAAAGAACAATCTTAATATTCTATCAAATGCATGAAAAACAAAGATGCCGAATTGATTGGCATAGTCTACAAACTTCAAGTCTAATAGAAAATATTACAAAAGGCCAAATCCCAGTGCTCAGGAAGTTTTTCTAATCTATCTAACAACAACCTAACAAAAGAGAAGAAAAGTTGCTTATATAAGACAATGCACCACCTAAAAACCATAGAGAGAAAGATGCCTCGACAAAACATCGACATCCTAGATCTCCTTGAGCTAGAACCGAACAAGCAGATTGCCCAATAGTGTGCCAACAAACCCATCCATAGAGAACGCAAGGCCATGCAGTAGCAACAATGAACACGCATCAGCGAAGAAGAATACGTGGAAAAAAAAGAGAAAAAACGGCACAGGCAGAAACTCCCACATAATCGGTGCACAGAAACATGCCACGCGTCGAACACACGGAGCCTGGAAAAAGAAAGAGGGACACCCCAATGAAAAGCTTTGAGAGGAAGCCACGTGGAAGACACAAAGCAAAAGGAACTGTTGAGTGGGCCCGAATCAGAAAGTAGTGAGAGAAAGCCATGCGTTGAATGCACAGAACTCGGCAGAGGCAAAGTGATACAGATCAATAGGAAGCTCTGATAGGAGGCCACGTGGAAAACGCCAAAAAGCTGCTAGCGATAATGGTTAAGGTGAAGCCGCAAAGGAAAAGATAACTGCTAAGGATAGCGGTTCGTGAATAAAATTTCATAGTTTGGCGACTCATAGGGACATTTCGCGTGCAGAATGAAGAACCCCAAAAACCTTGGTTCAACACCATCGTTATTGCTCAGAGTTGAGAGAGGGCAGCCTACAAGCTGGCCCATACCTCGTTTGACAGCTCAGAGAGGGCTCACAAATTTTTGTGCGCCAGCTTGAGATCGATGATCGCCTTGAAAGGAAATTTTCCAGATACCTTTGCCTCTAATTCAAGCTGGAAAAAGAGCTACGTCAGTTGACGCACAATACCTTCAATATTTTTGGCGGTCAGGGACTGATCAAAGGATTAGAAAACAAAAAGATCCTACCTCTTTTCCTCGATCCTTGCAATTATGTGCTCAACACCCGCTACCACCGAATCTGCGATGAAGGGCGAAGGGAGGCCTCGCTGCGTGAATTAGGAAAACTTCGCTCACATGTCACTTATAATTTGATTCAATATGGCCATGCACTCTGCTACATGTTGGATGGCTTCGTGCATGGAAATGAGAATGTTTACGCCCATAGTCGTCGTTGTCCAATCTTCAATACCTACGCTGCTTAGAGCCTCATCAAAAGTTGTATACAACTTGCCCAATAAATGCCTGGCCTCCGAAACTTTATTGAAAGGCATCTCCTACACCTGTTGTATTATTTTGCTAACTGTCCCGCATAGGCTAGTCGCTTGCGCCATAAACTTCAGAGTGGGATACAAAGTAAGGCATAATTCCTTGACCTTATCCCAGTATGACACATATAATTCTTTGGAAATCTCCAACGAGCTCATTTGTGGTGCAGGAGGTTGGGCTCTCACAAGGTCTAATTCTAGAGTTTTGTTGCCCAGTTCCATCCAAAGCTCCGATAGACTTCCCTACAATATGGACACATGACCCCTTAGAATAGAAATTTCTTTCTCCCACTCTTCCAAGGCCAATTTGGCCTTCTTTCTCTTCTCAATCTCTGATTCCAGAGTGAAATTCATCTCATTTACTTCATCATTCGTACTTTGTATGAGCTCCCTCATGCCATCATCTCTCTGCCTCAAATCAACATAAAGGGTTGCCTCAGTTGCCTGGTATTACTTAATTTCATTTCACAGGGCCCAAACGACATCCACACCCAAATATTGAAGCTCGCTCACCTTGCCCTCCAAGGCATTTCTCTCATTCAGTAGGCGATTGATCTCATTTTCCTAGGCCTTATGCTTGTTTTCCCAAATATCAACTTTACTTCTCAGCTCCGCTAATTGCTCCTCTTTTTTCTTTGTTTGGTGGCTCATCTTGCGGATGTCAGTAGTCACCACCCTCTAAGTTTCTATCATCAGCTGAACTTTATCCTGCGGACGAGCATGCTAGAAGTCTAGCCCAACAACGTTGACATAATAATCGCTCGATTGCATTTCTCCAACCGGTTTGATCACGTTGGGAGTGATTTTTGCAAACATGAGTGAATTCTAAATCTCATGGAATAATGTTTCCAAAAGAGCCTTTTCCTGTCTGCCCACATCCTTTTCTCTTCTCTTCTGAATTCGGCTTGCTCGGGCGCTCTTGTTTGCATCCACCTATGAAAAATATTCCTTGGAAGGAATACCCAGCCCACCAGTAAAAGGAAACTCCCAAGGGATTACTAATGGCAAGGAAAGCATGTTCAGAGCATTAGTGGATTTTCTAGGCCTTGTGATAACTACTGAGGAGAAGGGTGGAATAAACTGGCCCCCTAGAGATGATGGAAACATGGCATGAGGAAAGGCTGGGGAAGCACCAACTGACATGTTGGGCCTCGGGGATGAAAATTATTGACTCAAAAGGTCAGGATAGGCCACCATTTGTGTTTCAGAGGTGAAAGGGAAAGCAGAGGATGGAAAGAGAAACCCAAGAGGAAAAATAGTTGACTACCTTGGATATCTAGCGATAGGAATAGCTGGTGCAGATGAAAAAGTAGGGGCAAACAAGGAGGAGACTAGTGACATAGAAGAAAGAGAAGAGGGAGGAAATAATACCTGAGGTTCTTGAAGAACTGTAGCTGATACCACCGCTTCTTCATGTTGTGACTCCTTCCCTCCATCGGACTCTCTCATTCATGGCCTCTTTTCCTCCAGAGAACTATCAAGCTCCACAATAACTTTCGATCGATGATCGAAACTCCTTAGCCTCTTCGTACCAGATTTAGTGGAATGGAAGGCTCTGACATCTATGCATTTGAAGAGTCCTCCTGCTATGAATTTTGTCCACTGAATGTCACCTCTTGCTTAGGATCCCCCTCAGTAGTGGGGGTGTTCTAGGTTACCTCCTTTCCAAGTTTTGTGGCAACACTTCTTTTCACAAAGAACTTCTCAGAACTCGAAGGGTTTGGGGAGTTCTCGCTGTCTGAATTCTTGTGCGCCCAGATGTCATCAAATCGGTTGTCTAACTCCACCTCTTGGAAAAGCCCATTTGTTGGCTTTATCTCCTGTCTGTATGTCCAGAAGTCCCTAATTCTTTCAGGCTTCCATCCGAGCTTTTAACTGGCTGCAAAGAAACTAACTCATCTTATGCTTGGGATTGGACTTTGCCACAACATGGTAAAATTGCAGCCATGACGGTCGACCTATTTCAGTAGGAAAACACTCCAAGCTGATGTATAATTTCAAATTACCCTTATCAACATTTCATCGAAGGTCCCAGAATGGCCGAGGCTGGTGTGGAATTTTTATGCCAACCTCCGATAGATTATTCTTTAGGTTGTATTGCCATGTTTCATCGATAACTAATAGCCCAAGATTACCCAACTTATAGTTGAGAACCTCCGAGGTGTTAACCTTCATGGTCCTTTTCTTTACCAATGATACAGAGATGAACATGACCAACATCGTCAAATAGGAATTCAAATGTCTTCCTCCCCAGTAGTCATTCTTGATATTACACAGTTGCTTAAATGCCTCCAGTGCCAACACTTTGTCAAAAAAAAAATGCAGGAGCCGGAAGGGTTCCCAGACAAAACCCTGCATACAGAGCATAGTGAAATCCATACCAAAGAACCAATCACAAGGTGGCAAGAGACCTCTCATCCATGCTTTTTTCCTTGGCGATAATCGCACAGACATGCTACTTCTAGATCCATTTAAATCCCACAAAGTTGGAGCTAGGAATGAGTCCGAAAACGCATAATAATCAAAAGTTTTTGATAGGACGGGAGTCCATGTCGAAACTGGCTTTTGCATGCCTCTTTCATCAAATACGACCAGGGCCATGAACTACTTGAAATAATTAGGATTCTGGTGTAAAATCATGTACACCAAGAAAGAAGAATACCTGAATTTGCAACCTAGCTCATCTCGTCAATTATAACCTTCACGAAGTCCATAAGCAGAGGTTTGTTGTTCTTCTTCAGCATAAAGTTGAGACTCATTTAGAACTCGAAGACCCCTTTGTCTGTATCCAGCCCACAAACCAACACCAGCATAGAGTAGATGGAAGCAGCACCCGACTTTAAAGTGCCCAAAGCAATTGGGAATCTGGGAGGTGCCGAAACATCTGTCAGCTGAGTAGTCTCAGTGTGATAAAATTGTTGCGCCATTCAAAGATTTTTGTAGTAGTCCTACATTCTATGAATGTCAAAATTCTTGACATTATCGAGTAAGAGGAAAAAAATGCATAGCATATCCTACAGGACCTGGGGATTGATAACTACCCTCAAATTAGGGCCACTTATAACTCTGGTTTGGGGGTCGAAACTTGATGGGCATGATGCCACAATTTTTGAAGAATAACGCACCAGAGGAACCATTTACTGGGGAAGCCCGCAGTTCCATAAATGTTTGTGGAAAGGGTCTGACATCTTTTTCATTTTCTCACATGCAGCCTCCCTCAGGCTTTTGGGGTTCTGAGATAACTTAGGATCCAAAATATTGTCCCAATCCTCTAATACTAGGGCTTGATTTCTATGAGAAACTGTGCTTATTGCTTTCTGGTCCACTTGACTAGTAAAGGGCTAGGATGACTTTGTTGGAATACCTAGGAGAGCATAGGAATCTTGGTCATATATGTTCACATAGGGTGTCATCAACCTTTTCTCATCAATACTTTTTGTAACCACAACTTGTGTTGAACTTCCTATAATTTCAACCATTTCTCTGTATTCGCAAGAGGCTTCACAAACTCTACAAATTTTAGCTTCTGAAAATGTTTTCTCTTCTTTGCAAATGACTTGAACAGTTATACACTTTGATAAATTTTCACAATAAATGCCTTTCGTGCATTTAACCTGCTTTTTTATTTTCATGAAAAAATGGCTTAGCAAGTGTACATGCCATCTTTTCACATTATTTTATCTCATGCACCACTCTCCTTTTTCGCGCGTGTGAAAAGATCGCCAACCTACCAAAATACTCTTTACATTTAAGAACATGACCTCACATAAGGTGGCACCTAATTTTCTTGGACAATGTGCCGAGACAACCTTGCCATATCTTTCACAAGCCCTTTTGCATTTATTGATTTTTATGATCGTTCTTGGGTGCAACACCCAACGGCCTTACCAAAAGATTTCCCTAGATTCCAACAGGATGGCGGCATATCATGTTGACAACTAGCCTATCCTCATTCATTTCAGCAACTTGAACGGAGAAAGTTGCAACTATACTTGATTACTCACATCACTTCACATGTTGCAACACTGAATAACAAGGCTTTCTAGCATCATTTGCTTCTGACGTAATCATAGCTTGCCTCAACAAGCAAACCCCGTCTATCTATAAATAGGACCCTTGAAAACCTTGCTAATCACAATTAATTTGAGCATTCTCACTGATTTGGCCCTAGTTTATCTTAGTAATTTTATCATTTAGCTAGAGTAGCAAGCAACTATGGAGATTCCAATTAGATTAATTTGCAAAAAGATTGAGGTCGCATTTCTAGGAAAGGTTAGGTGCAGGTGCCTGAAGTGCATGATAGGTGTTAAAAACCTGTTATATGTAAAGGCGATCAAATGGGTCATAGGTCAAGACTACATTGAGTATGAGGACCAATACAGGGTAAATACCAACATTTTCTCTCACTTTGTTGCTTCACTCCTAGACATCAACGTTTCCAAACACAAAATTCTGAAGCTGACCAAGTGAGTGTTCCCTTGGTGCTACCTCAGAGGGTTGGAGCATATAGTGCAGGCCACCAAATTTTATCATGGGATTCCTTCTATCTGCAACCTACGTCGGTTGTTGTTGCATGGAGGACCTGTGCCAACTAGGCCCTTTCTGTTCGGCTTTGAGCTGGAAACCCATGAAGAGCTCACGCTGGCTACTACTTCCTGATGCAGATACATAATATTGAACCCTTCTAAAACATGCAGTGGTATGAGGACTTCGAGAGGATGGTGTTTCCTCACCTTGCGCCACCTACTATTGTTGTTGTTGGTCCTTCCTCTTTTTGAGAATCATGAAAAGATAATCCCATTTTTATTTTTTCTTCTTTTTGCCAACCTCTGCCCCCCGTAGCAGATTTATATGGATATTTTGACATATGGCCACTGGCCCTCGCCGGATATAAAGTAAATGTTCCAAAAATAATATAATATACAATTTTTTCATATCTGGGCTCATTGTTCATTCTATTTCAATTTTTTAATACTGTTGTTGTTATTCAAAAACCACTGAGAAAACCCAAAACTTAAAGCAGGAAAAATATTTACATATTTACAAATTTACAAACTTATTGCATAAGTAGAACTAATTAAACTTTTTAAGGTGTATTCCATTAACTAGAATACCCAAAGCATCACCTTCCATTGTTTCTAACTCAAGAGTTATATTGTTTGCACTAGGTGATTTTGAAAGGCCCTTCCCATAGACTATCAAATTTGCCATGCTGTCCAAGCTTTGCTCCACGTTCATTGAACTTGAGAACAAAATCTCCACATTATAACCCTTGGTCAGATGCCTTTTTATCAAACCACCTCTTTACCACCTACTGGCGACTATTCATGGCCTCGAGAGCATGCTCTCTTTTCTCTTGTACCTCCAGTAACTCAAAAAATCGTACCTCCATAGCTCCGTTCTACTTGATTTCAAGAGATTTGAGCAATTGGAGGGTAGGGATTTCCATAGCAATAGGCAACAATTCCTCTTTCCCGTACACCATCTCGTAAGGGGATGTCTTTAATATCTACTTGGGTGTGATGTGATTTTCCCATAGCATTGTTCAAAGGTTTTTATGCCACTCCCTCCGGTGTTCTGAGCCTATCCTTTTGATTAACCTGATGAGGTTCTTGTTTGTGGATTTTGCGAGGCCATTACCCAGAGGGTAATAATTAGAAGAGGTTTTCAAGAAAACCCCATATTTCAATGCAAATTGGCTCATTTTAGAGCCAAGGAAAGCTTCAGCATTGTCAGAAATATTTGTTTTCAGTGGGCCAAATCTAGCTACCAACTCCTCCAGGAAGTTAACAATCTCTACTTCTGTTGCATTTTTAATGGCACAACCTCTACCCATCTGGTGAAGTAATCAGTGGTTGTCAGAATCCACCTATGTCCAGCTAATGGAAAATGGTTTATCATCCCAATGAAGTCTAGACCCCATTGAGCAAAAGTTTCCTCCACTACTATGGGTCTTAGTGGCATAGCGGCATTCTTTCTTCTCCCAACATAAAATTGACACTCACTACAAGACTTTACTAATGAAAATGAGTCATTGAATAGCGTTGGCCAAAAATAACCAGCACATATGATTTTAATTGCAGTAGTTCTTGTGGAAAAGTTCCCTTCGACAAGGCCACTGTGATATTGATCTAATATCTATTTGGCTTGTTCCTCATTCACACATCTTAATAGGACACCGTTAAAATTTCTTTTAAAAAACACTCCTTCTAAGAGAACATAACTACTATTTTGCAATCGATAGAAACATTTCTTAAATGAAGGGAGATTGGTCGGGTACCTTCCTGTTTGCATGAAATATATCCTGTCTTCCAGCCAATCGCTCTTGGAGATTTCCTCATTCAGTAGCACACATTCTGATACTTTGAACTCTACTACTGGTTCATTATTTTTGGCTAGGTACTCGCACAATCCCTTTCCCTTAATAGTCTTGACAGGCCTAATCTATATTTCATACTCTAGGATCTTAGTGATCCAGGTAGCTCTTTTATCGGTGATTTCCCCTTCCATTATGTATTCCCTCACACTAGGATGCGACACACAAACAATCACTTTATTGCATGATATGAGGTGTCAGAAATTCTTTAGCCCTTTTACAATAGCAAAGGCCTGCTTCTCTACAAAATTATACTTTACCCCATACTCCTTTAGAGTGCGTGAGTAAAAATCAATAGGTGATTCCTTCTTATCTTTATCATATTTTTGCATTAGCACTATGGAAATACTGTTTCCACCACCAAAAACATACGTAATAAAATCTTTAGACAAGTCTGGATTAATCAATACAAGAGTTGAAGAAATAACCTCTTTTATCAGCCCAAAATATTTTCTTTTTTTCGTCATCCACTTGAAGTTCTGGTCCTTTTTCAGCATCGGGGTAATCGGCTGAACGATCCCTGCAAAGTCCGCAATGAATCGACTGATGAAATTGACCTTACCCAAAAAAGATTTCACTCCTTTCTTGTTTACGGGTAGAGGAAGCTCTCTAATTGCATCAAATCTTTCCATATTGATGGTAATTCCCTCCTTCGAGACAACATATCCCAATAGCTTCCCCTAAGGGACTCTGAACACACATTTCTAAGGGTTTAGAGAAATCCTGAATTCCTAGCATTTCTGGAAGACAAGCTCAAGATGATCAAAATGATCATCAATAGATTTGGAAAACACTATCAAGTCATCCAGATAGATAAGTATAATCTTTTGTATTAAATCCCTAAAGGAAATATCCATAGCTCTTTGAAAGGTAGCTCTGGAATTTGAAAGTCCAAAGGAAATCTTAGCATATGCATATGTTCCCCACTTAGTGGTGAACGTTGTTTTGTGTTGGTCTTCCTCTTTTACTTGAATCTAATTGTAGCCCAAAAAACCATCCAGCATAGAAAACATTTCACAACCAACAACAGTTTGTAGAATTACCTCCATAGAAGGCAAGGGGTAATGATCCTTCAGGGATGCCCAATTCAAGTCTCAAAAGTCTACACACAACTGTATATTTTCATTCTTCTTCCAGACTCGCACCAAGTTAGACACCCAAGTGCTATGCTTGATTAGGAACACTATTCGAGACGTAATCAATTTACTCAACTCCAGTGACATGAGTGATTCAATCTTCCCATTCATTGGCCTCTGTCGCTGATGAACTAGCTTCGCTCCTTCCAATAGCTCAATTGTATGTTGAATAATCTCGGGATCATATCCCTTAAGATCATCATATGACTAGGCTACTATGCTCGAATATTCCTCACAAAAGTTCTTTAGCCTATCTTTAGTCTTCTTAGATACTCCTTTACTGACCTTGATCTTTCTGTCTTCTCTGATATGCAAATCGGTGTAGTCACCTTTGTCAACTACAAGCTTTATTTTATATTTCCTTGCATCATTGGAATCAAAGAGACTCTCCAGAGTAACTAGGCCTTTGGGAAGCTTATGGGATTTCAATTGGATTACTTTATCCCTATAGGCTTCAACGATCTTTGGTTGCAATTGGTCAGAAAAATCCCCAAATGACTGGAGAAATGATGCAATATGAGCATCACTATCGAACACTTGCCAGTCTTGATCATTATTTAGAACAACAGTTCATACAATTACTCTTACTGCATGTTTATTTTTTAACAACTCAGAAGCTAGCTCAAACTGGGCCCTGACAGTTGCCATCTGATCAACTTCGGAGTTCTTCTCTCTTGGTATAACTTGAATGTTAAATGCCTCAAAGCCTTCAATGAGATCCCAGACCCTATGTCGGTATGACGCATATAGACATCATTCACTATAGATAGCCCTCAGATTTGGTTGACCACCAATTTCGAATCTCCGAACACTTTTATTTTCTTTGTGCCCATTTTTCTACAAGGCTCAAACCATGGACACAGTCTTCATATTTTGCTTCATTATTCAAGCATGTGAATTGGAAGCGATAAGACCTCAAGGTATTTTCTTTGGACGAAGATGTCAAACATATTCCTTCTCCAGCTCCTACTCTGCATCTTGCTCCATCAAAGTGCAAATTCCATAACTCCGAGGATGTCTAATACAACCTCAACCAACACAAAAGAGTAAAACATGGTATGTATTTTATTAAGTTGTATGAGATTACAAAATATGAAGAACAGACATTCATATGCTATAGGAAAATAAAAGTACAGTCTTAATATTCTATCAAATGCATGAAAAACAAAGAGGCTGAATTGATTGGCATAGTCTGCAAACTTCAAGTCTAATAGAAAATATTACAAAAGGCCAAATCCCAATGCTCGGGAAGTTTTTCTAATCTATCTAACAACAACCTAACAAAAGAGAAGCAATGTTGCTTATATAAGTTAGCCCACTGCCTAAAAACCATAGAGAGAAAGATGCCTCGACAAAACATCAACATCCCAGATCTCCTCGAGCTGGCACCGAATAGGAAGATTGCCCAAAAATGTGCCAACAAACCTGTCCACAGAGAACACAAGGCCATGTAGTAGCAACAGTAAACACGCAGCAGCGAAGAAGAATATGCGACAACAAAAGAGAAAAAAAGGCACAGGCGGCAACTCCCACATAACCAGCACATAGAAACACGCCACGCGTTGAACACACAGAGCCTAGAAAAAGAAAGAGGGACACCCTAACAAAAAGCTTCAAGAGTAAGCCACATGGAAGACACCGAGAAAAAGGAACTGTTGAGTAGGACCAACTTGGAAAGTAGCGAGAGAAAGCCACGCATTGAACGCATGGAACTCAGCAGAGGCAAAGCAATATAGATCTTTAGGAAGCTCCGATAGGAGGCCACGTGGCAGATGCCAAAAAGCTGCTAGCAATAATGTTAAAGGAAAAGCCACGAAGGAAAATATAATTGCTAAGGATAGTAGTTCGTGAATTAAAGTTCACAGCTTGTTTACAATTACCTTGTTCAATTTTATTACTGGAAACACTTGTAATCAAGGCTATTGTCTTTTCCTTGTGCTTAGTTATTCTCATCATTTCCAATGAAGGTACTTAAACCTTAACCTGAGAAAGCACTTGAAACATGTCTAAGGGTGTGTATTTAGGCAAATCAGAAACCGTACCTTCATCATTTTCTTTCCTCTCTAGTTGCTGATTTCCTTCAAGTTTATTTTCCTTCTTCTCTTCTAGAGTAGGTTCAACAAACTTTGTAATCACCTTGGTCTTTACCAATGATGAAGTAACATCTTCTTGGGGCTTTGGGGTTTCAATTTTTTTTTCCCAAACCTTGTCATTCTTAACCTCTTTGATTTTGACAGCATCGTTTTTGCTATCCACCTTAACACCCTTATTCTTGTCCTTCTTCTCTTTTATAAAAAGGCTAGCAAGTTTACCCTGTTCACCACCCACAGTTCTATTTCTCAACTAAAGTGAACTCCTCATTTGAGCAGCCATTTCCTCAATCAACCGGGAAATCTCCTCTTTTGATGGTCTCCTTAAGGACATTGAATCTTTAGCTTGCTCCATATTGCAAGCATGATGGTCAAAATCACCTTCATCAGAAAATACCTGTTGATGATATATCTCACTTCTCTATCTCTAATTATCCACATCAGCTCCCTGTAATTCATCATCAGAAGAACACTCTACTTCATCAATATATGATTGGGTCATACAATCATCTACATCACCCTGCTCATAGTCAGGAGTCTTCTCATGAGCATCTTCCTCTATTCCTTTAGCAACAAGCAACTGAGAAATACCACAATAATTTTGATCATTTGGATGTTCACACACCTCACACCATGGTATATCTTGTACCAAATTTACTAAATGCTTCTGCAGGGGGTTTGGTGTATGTTGATCAATTTTAGGCTTCTGGCCTAGCAAGATTGGTTTCCCATCCTTCCAATTTGTGTTATAAGGATAATTTTGCAGCCTGGGTGGTCTGTCATTTTTATTATATGGTGGCTTTTCATTTCCTATACCCTTTTCTTGCTTGGCAATAGTATACTTAATATATTTCGAAGTGTTGAAGACTTTATCCTACTTCTCATCATCCTTAGGATTTGTAGTAGAAACCTTCTCAGTCTTATCCTTAGGATTTTTCTAAAGTGTGGGTTCTTCCCTCCTACCATATTTCCCAGAATCTCTCCTATTACTTTCAATATTTATAGCTACTCTAAAAGCATCTCTCATGGTTCAGGGGTCCTTATCTCTGAAAAGATATGTCATTTTAGCATCAAAATCATTAAAAAATGTAGTTAAACAAACATTTTCATCAAGCCTCAAAACCTAAAACAACTTATACATTTCCTTTTGGAATCTAAGATTAAACTCTGTCACAGGTTCATTCAATGACTTCTTGATGTTATTGAATTCATTTAGCATGAAACTAGCATTAGTTTTATCGCCGTATTGTTCCTTGAAGCACTTTTCAAATTCATCCCATGAACCAGTACTAGCATTCGGTAAGCCTCTGTACCAATCCCTTGCATCCTCCACCAGAGATTGTATAAACAACTTCATTACAACATCTTCATGCTCTACCTCATAGTCATTTAACATATCCATGAAGGCTTTTAAATATTCCTTTGTTGTTACAACATTGTTTCCAACAAATTTATTCATCTTTTCTCTCAGCTCATCAGGGATGGGGTTTGGATAACCTAGAATACCATCAAAGAATAACTGCCTATACCTTTCCAATTATATTGGTCTCCTTTGGAATAATCCTTTAGTCTTCTGAGAATCAACACCAGGACCTAAGTTTTGTGTCTTAGGGCCATCCTAATGTAAGTTTGCAAACTTGGTTGCATGAACCTTTTGGGCCAGAGTTGTTTGTGGTATTGTCCAGACTGGTTTTAGGACCATTTTTCAAGGCATCTTGGTGACTTGATGAGGTTTCAGCTTGTGTAATCTCATCCACACTTGACATCTTTAGGAAACTTATTTTCCTCTTCATTTTTGCATTTACAGCTTCAATTTCAGTCCTCTCTAACTCCTTTGCATGAGCCTCACCCTCCCTCCTAACCTTTTCTAAGGCACTCTCATCTTGTAAAAATACATGTGGTGGGGGATCTCTTTTAGGGGGATGAGAAGTCACCCTATCACTTATCTTAATCCCCTCAACCTTCTATTTTCCTTTGTCTAGAATAGACTTAGGGTTTGGATTACTTGGTTGACGCTTAACAGGGTTTGAGGGTTTTGTGTCTACAGGTTTTGATTGAGCATCAACTTGACCTACAAGACCAACTTTAGACACAGGCTTTATCTCCTTATCAACAATTTCATGTATGACAGGACCTTCCTCTTTTGGCTCAGGTTTGTTTTGGTTCAGGAGCTTCATTGTTGCCAACTGTCTAATTAACCTATCCCTCTAAATTACAGCATGCATCAGTTTTGTTTCCCTCTCCTTATCCTTTTTCATCCTAAGATCAGCTTGCTTTCTGATCTCCCATCTTAAGGAATCAATATCTCCAAAAACATTATTAGGGTCAGGAAAAGTCATATCAAAACTTGATGTATCACTTAGGTCTATCAAATTTACTTCTTCAAGCACATGTTCAGACAATAAAGGTGTTCCATCATCTTCAGCAAGAGGAGGAGGCACATCACCAATGCTTTCTCTATGATGGCTTTGACTTCTACTCCTACCACTTCTCTTTTTAGCATATTGGACACTAACATGTCCTCTATTATGACATGTTACATCCTCTTGAACAGGTGTATTAAATAATGCATCAAAAAATCCACAACTATCCGATTTTGAATGTCTAGACACTTGTTCAAGAGTTTCAGGGATAGGATGTAAAGGCTTACTTGTACCTTGGTGTACAGGATTCTATGACGCGGGAGCATCATTGCTAGATTCTGGTTTCTTCTTTATCCAGTCCTTCTTCTTCATTTTAGGAAGTTCACCCTCCAGTTTTTGTTCCAGATGATTCTTCATGAACGACCTGGTGTTCTTCATTCTACGTGCTTGTCCCAAGATCCTTCAATTTGTATTAGATCTTCAAATAAGATGCACACTGGTGCAAAGAATTCAAAGTCGCCACCCAATTATCTTGGGAACACCAACTATCCAAAGAAACTTGGTGGAATTTAAAAGATCTTTAGAGCTCTTGTACTGACAACGTACAAAAGTACTTCACTAAATAACTCAAAACTGTTGAATGACAGAAGAGATGGACAAACAAAACACGAAACCACGAGCTCGACCTTCAAATCACATAAATACCATGAAAACTCTATGCAAAATGGACAGTCAACACACTGACAAGAAATATTTAGATTAACATCCCCAATGAAGTCTTCATTTTGTTGGTTGTTTTTTCTGTAACTAAGTTGATCTCCTAATCTACCTATGGACTTGCCAATTCCAATCAAGGGCAGCTCGAAGGAACTAGACCAATTAACAAGAATTTTAACAAAACCTCCTACACTTTGGGCTCTGCAAGACTCGAGAGGGTGATCCCCTTAATGTGTTTACAACCTCTGCACCAATATTATAAACAACGACAAATAATCTCATTTAATAGCTCAACATAATAGGATAATACCAAATAGAATTGGTTGTTCATCAATAATATCAACTATTTGGAGCATGAGATAACTACAATGATATTCCTCAGTATAACATAGTCAATTATTTGCAATTTGTAGCAAGCTCTAAGTAAAGACAAACAAATAATGAACCTCACAAATAAATACAACCCAGATTAGTGCCATATACCATTGAAGGAGTCAAATTCATAAGGGTTTAAGGGTTTATGACAGATTTAACACATAACATGTAAGATTTCTAATAATATTGCCTTACAATATCATCATTATGCATTCTAACCCAATCCTACTTATCAAATCCTTATATAAAACAGATCCACCTATGATCCCATTCAAGCACTTTTAATTAATTCTTTGAATTTAGGCTAAAATAAGAATCATACACACCACAACAGTGAGATGAACGAAACAACCCTTGATCATTTTATTTAAAATTCTGATATGCTTATACAATGGAGAGACATGAGTTTGAAATAATTCATTTCAATTCAACTGCTAGTACTATGATAAAACTTCAAATTCCTATGAGTTCAAAACCTACTATAGAATGACCCAAAACCTAAATTGCATTTCACTAAATAAACATCAGGCTTTACAATTGCTCTATAACTTCACCTAGACTTGACCAAAATTATCTAACTTGCTAACCCATACTTCTAGCCTTGAAATCTTTCTTATAGAAAATGAAGGAGCAAACAAGCATCAGGCCAGAAGTACACATGTCACCAGTCACTTGGATTGCTCTGTGACATTTCAAAGAATTGTTACTACAGCTGATCCCCGAAGAATCTTCTTGTTCATTCTATCCGCTGAAAATGGTTGATGCATCAGCAAAACTTCAAAAATCCTGCGCCAAAACTGCCACCAAAACATAACCAGAATCTGTTGTAACTACAACAGCTGATTTGTTAACTGCTAGTAGCCAACTCTATTTTACTCTTTCTTGGGTAAGTAAACATTTACCCATCTCTGGTATTCTTCATCAACTGGCCAATCAAAACCAACTACCTCATTCCCCTTAGCATTATAAGGTGTGTACTTAACCGCCACCTGATTTGCTTCTTTCTCAAAAGATTCCAAAAATGAGTTGGTGCTAATGATCTTGTCTATACATCTCACCAAAAAATGATAATCCGAGTCATCACAAATCAATTTAATTTGTGCATTGATGACCTCATTTTGTCTATCCTGCCACTATTGCAGTGATTTAACATTTCCATGCTTATCAGTTATATCAAGTAAAAACGTGTCACTCCAATCATCAAAGTTCTTCACCAACTCTCTAATCTTCCTACTCAAGTCATCTGGTAAGGCCTGAAAACCTTGCAATGACCTAACTAACACTTGAGTAGGCCTTAATGATTGGGGCCTATTATTTGTATCAAACCTTGAGGCTTTATACATTATGTCTAAATCATTGGCCCTAGGGATCCACTCTTAAATTAAAGGAAAAACTACCTCTTGATCCCTATTAATACTCTTTATTGCATTCAATAATAAAAAATACAAAGAATATACTGATGGCAATCTGTCATCAACCTTTTCATTCAAATGTCTCAAAACTTTGTCAACAATTTCACCCTATTTTACAAATGTTCCTTCCTCGCTTGCCTTCAAGGATGCCTGTAACTTTGTAATCTTATGCATTAGCTACTTATTTGTGGGATTAAGATAGTATTCTACTTCTTCCTCAATTGGCTCTAATGCAGGATTGGGGGAAGGAGGTTGGATGGGGGACCCTGGTGTAGAAACAATAGGAGAAGCAGGAGGCAGTGATCCTGATGTGGAAGGCAATGCCATAATACCTAGATCACTTGAGGTCTACCCAATCTACCTATATTTTAACCTATCCACCTCAGTTTGCAGCTCAACATTCCTTTTCTGCACCTTTCTATACTCTCCAATTACGAAGGTATACTTCTCTATTAGGCTCTTATTTTCAACCTCTTCCCTCTCAGCAATATTTTGGGCCAATTTGGCCACATTCACAGTCAGGTTAGTAGCCTCTATGGTTGTGGTTTCTGTGGTTCTCTTTATTATTAACCCTCCCCTTAGGTTTGGGTTAATGTTAGTGACATTAGGCTTTCTACCTTGAAAATCCAAAGCCCAAATTTCTAAGGTCTCATTTTCCTCACTGAAGGCAGAATCTTGCAATGTTGTTGTAACCTCTTCCTCAGAATCTTGCAAGGTATGCTTGGAATTTAAAATAGAATTAAATGCTACTGCATCAACTATGTCCCATTCAGGCAAAATCAACACACCATCCTGAGTCACTAGTTTTCTCTCCTCCTCAAGAGTGATGTTTTCAAACTCTTCCATCAATTCATCTTTCACTTCATCATCATTCTCCTGGTCTAACCTATCAAGCCTCAACTCTCTTCTCCTCTTGCATTCATTTTGATACTCCTCCAGTCTCATTCTCCATACTAATTGCAAGAAAATTGGAGTCTTAATGAATGCATCATCATCCAAGAATTCCTTACATTCTTCCATCCTGGCATCTTGCACACACTGTCCTTTCATATCCAAGTCAGACAAAACCAACTCAGCTGACCTAGGAGGAGAAGGCATACCAACCTGCATATCCTGATCTGTAACAATAATTTCATCCATAAGATCCTCTTGTACTTTCTCAATCCTTTGCCTCTTAGGTCTTGGCTTTGATAGTCGTGGTGAAGGGCTATCCTCTAGTGATGAGTCCAAATCAATGATATTGGTTCCCCCAGGTGCATTGAACCTTGGACCTAGTTATGCTAATGCTTTGATGATATGTTTTCCCTTTTTATCCTCCTCATCCTCATCACTGCTGTCATTTCTTTTTCTTCTATAGATAGGCCACTTCTCTATAGGTTGATAGGATGGCCTTATTTCAATTTTCTTGGCATCTGGCTCCTGTGTGCCATGATCTAACTCCAAGTTTATCATTTTTTTATTAGAATGCCCATGGTTTCCTTGAAGTTGTCCATCAAAAAGTCAATTTTCCTGTGAAATGGACTAAACTCTATTAAATGATCATATTTAGGATCCATTTTATGCATAATGGTTAATAGCTTTTCATAAGCTATCCATTTCTCCTTGCTCAACTCTTGTTTATTCAGATCAAACTCATTCCTAATAAATCCTCAAAAAATTTGAACTCATGCATAAACCTACCACCCTTTATTCGTTGTCTGAAAAGGGAAAAAAAACCCTCAGGATCATGTTGTCGTTTGGGACCACACCTCAGATGATAATCATCAAAAAGCTTCCCAAAGTGGACCCAACCTCCCTTAGAAAACACAAAGTCTGACACCACAGTGTAATCAGGGAAAAAAGTTCCTTTACCTTTCCCTATAAGGTTGTCCTCATGGATACAACCAATCTTCCACATAACTTTTGCAAATCCTACTCTCAGTGGCACATTGTATTGCAAGATATGTGGGGTTCATTGGAAACCATATTCTCTCAAGAAAATGTTGACTGGGTATGGAATGATGTCACCCTAGTTGTGACAAATCCTCAACTTTGACTTCCTTCCCTTCGGTCTGAGGAAATCATTTTAAGTCCTCAGGGATTCTAGGTACATTTACCATCAACCTAGCCCTTAATCTAGAAGCAAAACAATTCTCAAACTGCACAAAACTAGCACTTTCCCTATTATAAGATAAGTCTACAGTCCATGCTTCCACTAACAATCTTTGTCCATTTACCATTTTCTTCAACTCTATCTTCTTAGAGAAGAAATCAGCATTCTTTTACAAGAACATGTAAATCAATATAGAATACTAGAAGAATGGAGTGCTTCCATCCCTTTTCTGCAACTTTAACAACCCTTCATGTATCTTTTTTCCTAAAAAGGATGCAAAATCACATATTACTGAGAAATTAGGGTGTTGTATTTGCATCCCCATAAACATATAAGCAATTGGCATCACCGTATTAGGGTTAAAACCCAAAATCTAGCACAATGAGTAAAAAGTGGCCAAGAAATGATTGGCAAAATAGTTTAGCCTGAAAGGTTCTTTGTCACTAGGGCTAATATAAAACTTTGAACCTCCTACCCTTGCCAGATGAGGTGGGAGCAACTTAACCCAGTAGAGTGACTTTGATCTTGCATACTCTTGTTTCATCTCCTCAAGATCAATATGAACCAGGAATGGGCTAGGCTCACTCAAGTCAAAAACCTGCTGAAATTATTTCTTATTGATGCTCATTATAACCCCTCTGTCGTTATCCCTAATCACCTGTGTAACAAGGTCATAAAGTGCAGCCATTGGCCTAAGAAAATCCATGTCAGGAAATACATTTGGTACCACCAGCTTCCCCATGTCATACCTCCAACCATTCGACAAGGGGTGGGGCAAATTCCTCTGCCCATACCACAATCTAAACATCTCCAAACATGTCGTGGTAACCCTAGCAGTGGCAATGTTGGAACAGTTACATACCAACCCTTCCCCTAGGGTTCTTCCACACATCAAGACCAACCCCTTATTCCTATCATTAGTTGACGATGGGAATTTATTCAAGAATTCATCATATAAATTTCAATGTAAATAATCAACTTGGCCAGAATTCTACTTTGGTGGTGCCATCTTTGTAAACTAGGGCTTCCTTGATATCTCAAATTTTTAAATAAACCAAGGCTAAATAGAAAATGAAATAATAGAATATAACCTTGCAACTTCTCACAATTCAACTATCCTATAGCCCCAAGAACAATTATCAAATTCTCCAACAAGCACACTACAAATTTCCTCAAATTTTGAATCAAAATTACCCAGGAAGTACAAAAATTAACTCACGATTTTTTGCTTTGTAGAAACCCAAATCCTTCGTTGTGATAGCTCGTTACTTCATCCTTGGCTCTGAGAATGCTCCAAAAATGTGCTTGAATGCTTTGTGAGAGAAAAGGCCAAGAGAGAATCATTTTATGTCAATCAAATCAAGCCAATAGACATCTCGTCTGCCATTAAAGCTTGCTCGCACGTTGGAAAAATGGCTCCAATCGCATTTGATGTGAATTCAAATTTCAACCATCGATCCTTCATTCTTGTTAGATCATCGAATGGCTTCCTTCAAAACAAGCTGACACAATCTCCATCACGGAACTAAGGGCCCACCATACTATGCGTCGCCAAGGAAATCCACATGGCGCCTGCCTGTGATATCGTGATAGATAAAAACCTCACAACTTTTGATCATGCGATGGCAGGCAACTATTGATCTCCACCATCGGAAATCTTGTTCATCAGACACAGTCACCAGTGTTGTAATTAACCATCGAGTAGCTTTCCCATCAATATTATAACATCACCGTTGATTTGGAGCGCATGCATCTCGTAGCCACTTTGGTAACTTGCCATATAACATATTAAAACCCGAGAGATAAATTAAAGCATTTCCATCCTTTCTTCGGCATCGCTAGATGAGACACATGGCACTCGCCCGTGATATCCCAACTAGATGAAACTCAATGGTGGAGTCATCATGGGATTGCGGGGAACGACTGAGATCAACCAATGATTGATCGACGATCACTGAAAATTGTTCCCTAAAAAATATGAAACATTTATTAAAGGCACAAGGGGACATCACCTAGGCTGATGACAAATATCGGCTTATGTTGTTTTTAAACGTGGGGCACAAGGCCAACTTAGACTTAGGGAATAATAAAGTCAGGCACAAAAATTAAAACAACAAATCAAAAAGGGGTCTGACCTAGACGAAGTGATGGGGCATAAGTGATGAGGGCGCCAACCCGAGACACAAAAAATACACACACAAATCAGAGAATCTTATTATATTCAGAATGATGAACTTCTTACATGCAGAGGATCTCAAATCCCCGTGTTTTGCATTACATGAAGCTTCCCTTAAATTTTTGTCCTCTCACGCCTTCAAATTCATAACTGCTAAAAATAGCAGTTGAGCAGAAAAAGCAGAAAAATAGTTTTGAAAGTTGGAAACTCTTCTTTGACGAAAAGGGTATCCAGAAATGCAACAACATCTACAAAAAGCTAAATGAAAGTAAATATATTTGGGTGATGTAGGATTGCCTTTACACCACTAGATGCTCCTGCATCAGACACCCAGGGTAATTTGAAAAGTGACCCCATCACTACTCAAATGGTTGAGGAAAACCCAAACGGTCAACCTCTACCTTAGACAACCAGGATGAATCTTCCATAGGCCTTCCTCTCCACTTCACCAGATATTCTTCATACTGCCTATTTCTGGTACTCCTTCCCACACGGCTATCCAAGATTGCTTCAATCTCCTCCTTCTCTGAAGTAGGTGTTGGAATTTCACACTGTTCTGTTGCTGGTACTTCTTCTGTGCCACCCTTATGATACTCTGTCAAATCTGCAATGTTGAACACAGGGAAAACGTTGACTCCATCTGGCAATTCTACCTCATATGCGTTCCCTGAATCATGCCTCTTCAAAATTTTACAGGGCCCAAACTTCTTCATCTTCAATTTGTTATAGGTTCCCATTGGAAACCTTTCTTTCCTCAAGTGGACCATCACTTCATCACCAATCCAAAACTCCTTATACCTCCTCTTTTGATCTGCCTTAGCCTTATACTGCATATTCATCTTGTTAATATGTTCTTTTACCTTCTCATGCATATTCATGATGTGCTTTGCAAAGTCTTTAGCTTCAGCACTTGTCTTCTTCTCTTGGTCCATCTTTCTCAATTCTAGAGCAGTCCTAGGACTACTTCCATACACAATCTGGAATGGTGATCTACCGGTGCTCCTATTGACAGAATTGTTGTAAGAAAATTATGCCTGGGGTAAGATCAAGTCCCATCCCTTTGCTTTATCTCCTATCAAGAATCTTAGTAGGTTACCCAGACTTCTGTTCACAACCTCAGTCTGTCCATCAGTCTGTGGATGGTGTGCAGAACTGAACTTCAACTCTATTTTCAACTTCTTCCACAAGGTACTCCAAAAGTATCCAACAAATTTGGTGTCACAATCTGAGACTATACTCTTTGGTAGACCATGTAGCCTCACCACCTCTTTGAAGAACAAGTCAACAATGCGATCTACATCATGGGTATTCTGGCATGGGATGAAATGTGCCATCTTCGAAAACCTGTCAACTACCACAAATACTGAATCATTCCCTCTTTGTGTCCTTGGAAAACCAAGAACAAAGTCCATACTTATATCCTCCCATGGCCTCTCTAGTACAGGTAAGGGTTGGTACAACCCCATATTCTGGCTCACTTCTTTAGCTATTTGACATACCCTGCAACTCTGCACAAACTTCTTCACATCCTGTGATAACTGTGGCCAATAATAATGCTCATTGATAATGGCAATGGTCTTATCTAGACCAAAATGTCTGTCCATTCCTCCACTGTGCTTCTCCTTTATCAGGTTCTCCCTCACGGAACTCCTCGGAATACACAATTGACTTCCCTTAAACAACATGCCTTCCTGAATTATGAAATCCAGCCACTTTGTTCTGTCAACTGTAATAGGCTCCTTGCAAGCTTTCCAAGCCTCTGCAAAATCAGGATCATTCAGATACAATGTCTTGAGTTCATTGAACCCAACCACCTCAATCTACATTTCTGTCAACAATGTCTGCCTCCTACTTAAGGCATCTGCAACCCTATTTGACTTCCCACTCCTATGCTTTAAAACAAAGGTATAACTCTGCAAAAATTCTACCCATTTCATATGCCTCTGATTTAATTTTCCTTGACTACTCAGGTACTGCAATGCTTGATGATCAATATACATAACAAATTCCTTTGGCAATAGATAATGCCTCCATTTTTTTAATGCTTGAACTATTGCATAAAATTCCTGATCATATACAGAGTACTTTCTCTTTGCATCATTTAACTTTTCACTAAAATAGGCAATGGGCTTACCTTCCTCGCTTAACACTACTCCAATGGCACAACCACTGGCATCACAATCCACCTGAAACACCTTATTGAAATCTGAGAGAGCCAAAACAGGTTGTTTTATCACCTTCTGCTTCAATAGATCAAAACTCTTTGCTGCTCCAATGCTCCATTTGAACTCTTTTCTATCCCCTCTCATTGTTTCAGTCAGGGGTGCACAAATACTATTGAATTTTCTAATAAACTTTCTGTAAAAACTGGCCAAACCATGGAAAGATCTCACCTCAGTAGCAGTTCTTGGGGTAGGCCATTCTAGAATAGCCTTCACCTTCTCTGGGTCCATCTTGAGACCTTTTGTCGAGACAACAAACCCCAAGTACACTAAATCCTTCACAAAACTAAACTTCTTCAGATTAATCAACAATTTATCTTCTCTTAAATTCTCAAAGACTCTACTAATATGCATTCTATGCTCATGTAGTGACTTACTGAATATCAAAATATCATCTAAATACACAATAACAAAACTTCCTAGGAACTCTTTCAGTACCTCGTTCATGAGCCGCATGAATGTGCTCGGTGCATTGGTTAGCCCAAAAGGCATGACTAACCACTCGCACAGGCCCTCCTTGGTCTTGAAGGTGGTCTTCCATTCATCTCACTCTCGAATTTGGATCTGGTGATATCCACTCTTTAGATCAATCTTTGTGAAGTACTGAGATCCACTCAAACAGTCCATCAGGTCATCCATCCTTGGTAAGGGAAATCTATACTTGATTTTTATCTTGTTTATGGCTCAGGAGTCTGTACACATCCTCCACTCCCCATCCTTCTTTGGTGCTAGTACTACAGGTACTGCACATGGACTCAGACTCTCTTGAATCAAACCCTTTATCAACAACTCCTCAACTTGTCTGTTCAACTCCTCATTTTCTGTAGGAGTCATTCTGTGAGCTGCCTTATTCGGCAAACTGGCTACAGGGATCAAGTCAATCTAATGACTGATCTTCCTCACTGGTGGTAAACCCTCAGGTACATTATCAGAAACAATATCCTGAAACTCATTAAATAATCTAGAAACTTCTACTGACACCTTCTCACTACCCCTCTTATCCATTCTAGGAATCAATGCATAGCACACATGCTCATGCTTTATACCTTCTAAAAATTTCCTTCCATCAACATAACAAATTCTAGCACTACTGCATACCTTTTCTTCAGCCTTCTTCAGGGGTTTCAACTTATGGCGAACTCCATCCTTCATTAGGGAATAAGTGTTTGCATGGCAATCATGTATAGCTCGCCTATCAAACTGCCACAGCCTCCCCAACAACATGTGACATGCATCCATGGGGATGATATCACAGAGTACCTCATCACGATAGCTTCCGATCTTGAACTTCACCAGGCACTGCTCATTGACCAGAAATTTGTGGTCTTTCTGCAACCAGGCAATCCGATAGGGATGAGGATTCCTTTCCCTCTTCAGCTTCAACTTCATAACCATCTCTTCTGACACCAGACTATCAATGCTCCCGCCGTCAATAATGACATCATAACATTTGTCTTCATACTTGCACCTTGTGCGGAATAGATTCTTCCTCTGTTCTAGCTCCTTCTCTTCAGTCACCAGGGCTCTTCTAACCACTAGGGCTTCTTCCCTTTCAGCATCATCTGAATGCTCAGATTGAGCCTCTTCATCTACATGTGCAACCCTTGCATGACCTTCTGGTCTTCTGTTTGTCCTTCCTTGGTGTTGTGGACATTCATAGGCTCGATGCCCTTCTTCACCACACCGAAAACAAGTTCCTCTGAAACCACCTCTTTCGGGCCCTTGCCCAGATCTTCCTCGTCCTCTACCTCTTTGATCACCATTGTTCTGATCATGATGGGGGTAGAAGTTATCATTCCTCTAGCTTCGACTGATACCCACATCTTCATTTTTCTTCTCATCCTCATTTCGGTATCCAAAAGATCTTCCGCTACCCCTTCCGCTTTGACATCCTCATCCTTTTTGCTTGTTGTCAAATCTTTTGTTCAGCTTCTCTTGAAATCTTAGAGAAAATTTGTACGCATCCTCAATGGTGGTCATTTTGACCAGGCTTAGCTCCTCTTGAATGCTTGGTTGTAACCCATTAAGATAACAGGCTACCTTCTCCTTGTTGGCCTCTGCATGTCCTGTTCTGATGATTATCTTATCAAAATCATTCTTTGTATTCTTTCACAGATCTACTTCCTTGCTTCAACCCTTACAATTTCTTCAATAGATCTAACACATAGTCCACTAGTATGAACTGATACTTCAGTTTCTCTACCATGCGATCCCATCTGGTGATCTTTCCTTTTCCTCTCCTATTTCTTTCCAGTTGGACCTCTTTCCACCAAATATTGGCATGGCCCTTCAGCTTCGTTTTTGTAAACTTAACCCGGTCTAGGTCCTCTACTTCTTCATACTCAAAATACTCTTCCAACTCGTTGATCCAGTCGATCAACTCTTCCAGGTTCAGACTTCCGGAAAAACTAGGAACTTCTACTCTGGGTCTTTTTTTGATCTTCGAAATGGCCCTTATCAACCGTATTTGATCTTGATCAATCACTTCTTCTTTCTCTTCAACATCTAAATCTTCCACCTCTTCTTCATCCTCACTTTCTTCATCTCTTCTCGGGTTTACTCCTCTTCTCAACTCTTCCTGCAATGCATCAATTTGTCTCTGGAGGGTTCTCAAACCCTCAACTGCCATCGGATCTCTTCCACCAGCATTTTTGGCACCTCTGGCACCACCTCGCCTACCACGTGCTACTCTTGGAGGCATCTTGAATATCTCGAACCCACAACCACGATCCTAGTGCAAACTGCCTCATGATTGGCGATCTGTCCACACGCTCAAGAAAACCTGCTCTGGTACCACTTGATGAGGGCGCCAACCCGAGACACAAAAAATACACACACAAATCAGAGAATCTTATTATATTCAGAATGATGAACTTCTTACATGCAGAGGATCTCAAATCCCCACATTTTGCATTACATGTAGATTATAGAAAGAAACTACAGAAATTCCCCTTTTCGTAGTATGCGATCTTCTTTCCCCAAAAATTGAACAAAAGAAATAGAAACTAGCTCCTAAATAGCCCATTTCACCATTTGGAGCCAAAAAACGACATTCAAATTATGCCCTAACTTAAGATCTAACCATCGGATTTTCAATCATAATACCTTTCCGAAAAGCTCTTGCGAAAATGAAGTGCTAAAAAGTGGGGCCTAAAGGCCAACCACTTTCGTTTTTCGCCAATTTTCGGGCCCATCCGGAGCCTCTAAGTACCTTAAAATTAGCTCCAAAGATTTTATAAGGCAAAAAGTAGAAATTGAAACTTGAATAACTTTTGAACCAGGAATGATCTTGATCTGATTCTTTCGCCAAAGTGCTTATCTTTCTGTCCTGAAGCTTCCCTTAAATTTCTATCCTCTCATGCCTTCAAATTCATAATTGCTAAAAATAGCAGTTGAGCAGAAAAACCAGAAAAATAGTTCTGAAAGTTGGAAACTCTTCTTTGACGAAAAGGGTATCTAGAAATGCAACAACATATACAAAAAGCTAAATGAAAATAAATATATTTGGGTGATGTAGGATTGCCCTTACACCACTGGATGCTCCTGCATCAATAAGTTATTTTAAAAACCCACTTCAAAAAGGTAACGACCAAATAGATCCAAACCAAGGCGTAATATAAGACACTAGGATTTTCATGAAGACAAAAGCAAAAACCCCAACCATAGGTTTTTCCCAAACAATATGAAAGACCAGGACAAGGGCAAGATGAAAATGGAATTCAAAGAGAAAAAATTTGAAGTTCCATCACATAGGTCATAGTAGCTATTCAAAATTTGAGGGAAAATATCATTTTACAGCAAATGGATAAGGGCAATGAAGGTCAATCATGGAGGGCATGAAGGTTGTTGTTTTATGCTTCATTGTTTAGCTAGGGTTTGTTTTATGCATGTTGTTTTATGCTAACCTAGATTTTTTCCTTAGTTACATTGGTGAACTCAACGCCATGAACATATTATTCAATTTTCGTATGAAATTTTTGTCATTTTTTATAGGTACAAGTACGGAACGCCGCAAATGCAATTTTCTGAGCTGCATTTAATGCATCGCGATGCATTTTTTTTGAGAATGACACATCTGCAATACAAAAATGCAATCAAAATATGCAAAGACACATTTGATATATTGTAGCACATCTGATAAGTCAAACGACACACTTTTTTTGAGATGCATTTGACAAGCAGAGCAACACATCTACCTATTACAGGTTTAGTCTCAATTTTTGGCATCATTTTCCAGATCTCTTCTTTATGTTTTAGTAGATTAGGGTTTTTTGGGTACTGATCTATTGTTGGCAGCATGTGGCAAGCTAGAAGGAGATACTAATTTTTTTTGTTGTTGATTTTCACAAATATTTTTAATTCTAAAGTAACAAACAAACAAAGAAACAACAACTTGTATATCACACTTCATGGTCTAAAAAGAACACAACTTGCATATACACTCATCAAGGCTAAAAAATATTTCATTCTCATAGCATTGGTTTAGAATGAACTTTTCTTGACTCATAATAAGTTGGGCTAAAATGAATGAATATTTGAGGTGTCTTGTGGTGTAGTGATAATTCCTTAGTGTGTATGCACTTCTCTTGCACCTTTCCACGATCTTGAGAAACAAAAACACTTAGGGGTTGTTACTTTACCACTTACATATTTTGATTTGGGCTTTAAAATGAACAAACTTGTGAGTGTGAAATGAAAGCTTTGTGTATGCACTCTCCTCCCACCTTTGTGCAATCTTGGATGATCAAAAAAAAAAAAATCATTTTTCTTTTGTGTTATCTTTAGAGGGGCCTACCTTCAAAGAGGGAATGACTCCAACTAGTTTTTTTCTCAGGCCGGTATATAAAAGGATAAGACTAAACAATCAATTGTGCATGGTATGTAGGCCTTAGCCATACAGTGTCATTCAAAACAAGGTACCTAACTTTTATTTTAAATGTATAAGAGCCCCTAGTAGAGTGATTAAAGCCTTAAGTGGCTTGTTGGAAACTCGTGAGGTGTCATGTCCCTAAGTATTCACTAGAACCCTTTTGTTTAGATTCCAAAAACCCTTCTATTTGCTAGTGCAAGAGGTTGGACCTCTAAAGTCGTCCCACATTTTTGTGGTTCTTAGTAGAGATGAAGAGTTTGTCATGGTAGATTCATGAGAACTCAAATCTTGGTTGACCCAAGAAGTGAGTGACGTGTAAGGGGGGCCAGTGTGGCCAATATTCTAATTCATCTACTAAGAATAAGTGCGGTTAGTTTATCCAAGTGGGGATGCAGTGAATAAAGTGCTTGCCAACCATAGGATTGCACTTGTTTTCAATGTGCTTGTCTCCAACAATTCAAGAAAAAACCAAGTGTTTGCCAAATATTTTCTGATTTAATTTACACATAAAACACATTTTACAAACCTGGAAACCACAATCAAATTGAAACAACTTCACAAACTTGTCAAAATTCCAAGAATACTAGACTTTGTTAAAACTGCAATGCAACTAAGACTCTACAACACGCATCCGACTGTTCTGAAACATAACTTCTATCTAAAACAATGCATCTTCCTTTGTAAACTAAAACTATATGTAACAACACATTTGATAACTTTGCAATGTATTTTTTGTTTGAAACACCACATTTGTCCTCTGCAACACAACTTCTATCTGAAACACCACATCTACTTGTCACTTAGGAAAACAACTATTACTGTCCCAATCCGATATCAAAAATGATGAGTCTATCTCTAAACATCATTTCTAAGTGGTCTTTTTGTAAAAACTATAAAATATTTTCTCAAATTATCCATCTATTAGTTGGTATTGAGTTGTTACCATAGGTTTACCATTGCAAAATCTTAGTTGCATTTTAGAGCCGACCATCATTTTCAGTATATATAAACTCTCAGATCTTCATCTTTGTAGACTTTAGAATAGGTAAACTTTACATACTTTGTGAATCCATTGCCTCAAAAGTAGATTGTCATTGGACCAAGTCAAAAATCACTCTTTTAGTCTTTGTCATTTTATGTGAGATATTTCCATCTCAAAAGTCTAGTTTGGAAAACTCACCTTGTCACTTTGTCATTTCACTTAGTCTTACAAAAAGACCTTTGACAATCAAAATTGAAACATTGGCCCAAACTTTGGATGGTTATGCAACCTCCTCTAAAAATATCCCAAAGTCGACCATCTTTTAGAGTTGCTTATACCTTGCATTTCCATTTACATTGTCATAACATACCTCAAGATACTTTAGTCTCTCATGATTTTCCATTAGACATTCCTTTTAGTCCTCATTATCACTTTCCATTTTCACCTTGCATCATATCTTATTGCACTCCTTGTTTCAAAAACACCAAAAACATAGTTGCATTAGAATTATCTCCTTATAACCAAAAATCAAAAAATATAGATTTAGTGCCATATCATACATAGACTTGGTTTCATATCATTCACATTATTCCTCTCTTATTTGAGAAAATCTTGCATAGTTGAGACTAGACTACAAAGAAAGAGAAGAGAAATGGACCCCTTTGGACAAGGAAACAATCATTACAACTATCATAGTGACATAAGCTTAAACACCATTCACAACAACACCAACATGGGGACAACTTCCAACAATCCTTTTAGTGACACAAACATTGTCTCTTCATCATGTACCAATCCCTTTGAAAAATTCATGCATAGAGATGAAAATGGATAAGTATACAAGGAAGACATAAAAGCGGCTGCCCAAAACCCTAAAGTGGCTTCCTTTGTAGAATAATTGCTCTTACAAGATCCACAATGATATTTAGCCATGCTTATACATGAAGGAGAGAAACTGCCACAAGGATTTGATGTTAATACCTTGAGAGCAGCATCACCTAACCATGAAACAAAAACCATTCAACCCCCTTCAACACCACCACATAATGCTAGCACTACCTCGATTGGTGCAACAACTCAAAATGCCACAAACACAATCAACACTACATCCATTGGTGCTAAAATTTAAAATACAACCAATACAGTCAACATCACATTGGCTTTGAGGGCACCAACCATAGTGCAAACCTCACCATAATCAATGCCTCAAGTATCAACAATTATGTCATAAACTATTGGGTCTACATTTGGGTCCTCATCCAATGCTATTAAAACCACTTCATCAAACCCTTTTGGGAGAAACAAGAGAAAAATTAGCATTCAAGGACCTGCACTCAACAACACCAATACCTCATCACATGGCCCTCAAGTCAATACCAACACTAGTGGTCACCAAAGGCAAAACACAAATTTCCCACATGGCCACATTTATCAATTTGGGCAAGGAAACCAAGTATCACAACACATGAATCCACTTGGTCATAAAAATTTCCTTGGGAAAAAAATTCCTCAAATGCAACTTAATAGTGCTAGAACACATATTCCCCCATATGCATCCCATATTCATACACAACCACAAATTCTCACTCAAAATGCTCAACACCAACAAATCCCAACTCAAAATGCGCAATATTCTCAATATGAACACATTACAAATCAAAACATACCATCACAACAAACGAGAACCCATGGGATATCTATTACTAGCATGTGTGATTGCACCAACAATCCTATAGTAGATGCACTAATGGCCCAACTTTCTACCCTACAAAAACAAGTGGAGGACATGCAAGTATCAAACAAGAAGACCCACACATCCTTTGATTTATGTCTATATTCATTTGATACATGATTACACATGCCACCATTCCCTCCAAGATATGTGGTACCACATTTCTCCAAATACAAAGGAAAGACCAATCCCATTGAGCATATAAGAGAGTTCATGACCAATTGTGTAGACGTTGCATACAAACACACTTATCTGATGAGAATCTTTCCTAGGAGTCTAATAGGTCCTGCACTAGATTGGTTCACCCTCTTTTCAAAAGGGATAAAATCATGGGAGGAACTCACCAACAAATTTATGCCTACAACATTGACACTAATGTTACTATTGCCACATTATGTAAGACCACTCAAGAGGAAACTAGCAAAACATTCATTCCATTCTTCCAAATGTGGTGAGGTCTAGCAAGTCAATGTCCCGTTGAGATACTCAAAAAGAAGAAAGTCAACATATTTGTTAAAAATCTTGTTGGACCCTTGAAATACAACTTACATGTCCATTGTTGCACTACCTTCACAGACCTAGTTGAAAAGGGAGTTCAACTATAAAAAGATCTCATTGCAAAAGGTGAATTTAAATATGCTAGCAAGAACACAAACACGAACCCAACTAATGATAAAAGAAAATTTTAGGTCAAGAACAAACATTTTACCAATGACATAATTTTCGATGCTAAAGTAGTAAATACAATAGGTATTGCAATCACACTTAGGGTATCTCAACCAAAAAATACTCCTTTTACCACAAGGAAAATGACAATAAATTTCATTCAAAAAAACCAGAACCAAGGACAACAACGATCAACCAGACAATTTCCTAAGAAACACACATATACCCCTTTGGGAGAACTAGTTGAAGTTGTCCTCAAGAAACTTATCTAGTCAAATGTCATCACATTGCAAGACCCAAAACCATATGACCCAGGGTAGTTCAAACCCTCATGGTGGGATGATAATTCCTCTTGTGATTATCATCGAATAAAAGAACATAAAACCTCTTCCTGCAAACAGTTGAGGAATCTCATACAAGACCTTATTGAAAGTCATGTCATTTAAGTTGAAGGTCAATAATTTTCTTCTAACTTGGACCATACCATTCATAAAAATCCACTACAAGATCATGGTTCAGGTAATCCCTCTTCGTCAGGAAAAAAGACTAACAATAGAGCCAATTACACTCATGTTGCATTTGACTACTCAAGTGGACCTATAATTAATCACCTCTGGGTTGTTGATGAGTATGTTAACACCATCACTATTAGAAAGACTCCAAAATGTAATGTCACCACATGTTGAGGCAAGATCACAATACCTAGTCCTTCTACTAAATAGCTACAACCCAAAGGACAGTTTAATCTTGTTGACCAATTGGGTAAGACTTCTACAAAAATTTCTATACTTGAGTTGTTGTGCATCGCATCTGAACATAAAGCTATTCTTGATAATGCTTTAAAGGAGTCTTCCATTCCTACCAAAATTGATGTCAACCACTTTGAGGCTATGGTCAAATATTTGACTACTTCCCATCATGTCACCTTTTCACACCAAGATTACTCTTCACCTAAACCATCTCATTACAATGCATTTCATATTGAATTCTTCATCCACAAACACAACGTTAGATGAGTCCTAGTAGATGGCAGAGTAGGATTGAACATATTCTCCTTAAAATTGGTCAAGGCCTTAGGTTTCTCTGATGCATGTGTAGATGCCACCAAAATAATAGTCATAAAAGTGTACGATGATGAGGAATGATCTTCTAAGGGAATTATCATGCTCCCTATCCATGTGGGGTCAGTAATTATAGATACCACATGTCAAGTCCTAGATCTTGAGTTTCCTTACAACATCCTACTTAGTCGACCTTGGATTCATGAACTGAAGGTCATACCGTCCACCTACCATGCATTTTTTGAAGTTTCATTTTGGTGGCACCGATATTACCATTCCTGGTGATCCTTACCCCTTCTACTATTGCACCAACTTGAGAGGCATTTATGAACACCAAGTTCCTATTAATCATGAAGCTTCAACATCCACCTCTTCCAAATAAATTGATCCATGTACACTCACCAAGTCATCCATATCCACTTCTTCGACCTCCATCATACCATCTACTTCCACCACCCCAATTGTTGACCCGAACATCAAGATCTAGGATAGAGGTTATGGAGAGTACAAATTAAACACTGCCTACTATATCACTACGATACCCAAGTCTCCAAAATCTTATGGTAGGCCTTGTTTCAAATTGGAGCCAAAAGTGATCTTTAAAGTTCCTAACACAATGACTCTCACAAAATGGGGAGAGTTAAATAAAGAATATATTGAAGACATTTCAGCTTGGATTTATAAAGACATGGAGGACCTACCTCTGTGACCAGTACAACAGTATGGAAAAGGTTATGAGATAATGAAGGTGAAAGTCTATGATAGAACTAGTGGCCTTGGTATAAACACGAATAGAAGAAGAGAACCCATAATGCCTTCTAAAAGACCAAAGAATTTGGGGTTAGGGTTTGACCCAATCAAGATTGACGGTCTTCATAGCCATGTATTTTTGAGTGAGTGTGTGAGTGCTTCTGAAAGTGTCAAGACAACTGAAGAGTCCTATACTGAAACTAACTCACATGAATGGGAATTTGGTTCCCAAACATCCCTGAGTGACTATGAGCTTGATGAAATGTTTTGAGAACCAGGTGAGCCTTCTTTCGATGAAGAATTATATTAAAGGTTTAACGTTGCTCCTTCTGAAGACCCTCCTAAAGTCCCATTGGAAAAAGAAGCTTGGGTACAAATATTTTGGCCTTGTGATAATGAAAAACCTGAACCGAAAACTAACCCTATTTACCATGATTCCAATTATGATTTCAACTCGTTTGTCCCCTATTTTGACCACAAGTCCAATTTTTGTGAGTCCAATCAAGATGACAATTGGATGGAATCCTCCTAGGACTTTGAGGATACTTTTGTCTTTACCCTTTCAGCCTCTTTTTGCATGCTTAGAACATCCTCTCCACCCTTTTCCAACACTGATGATGGAATCTCCCTTAGGTACCCGCAACTTGTTGATTGGGACCAACAAGACTCACCTATCATGGAAATTTTTGAGAATGACGAGGTTAGTTCTAAATTTATGGGTTTCCATGAAGGAATATTGAGTGGGGACCATAAAGCTAGATTCACTATAGATATTAATTCTACGGCCTACTTTGAGGAGATTGTTCAATCCTCTAGTTGCAAAAGTAAGAAAAATAAAACAAGAAAAGACATGTCTTTAGGTGAAAACTGCAAGGCACCTCTTGGCGATGCAAAAGTAAAAAGAAAGAACGTATTTGAGGGTGAAAACCTCTCTAAGGCACCCAAGGATGGAGGATTAAACTTTCTTCCCCTTGCTCAAGAGAAATTGGCCATGCTCATTAAGGATATCGTAGAGGTTAATATAGCCACACCTGAAATTCCCAAGACGATTCTCTTTGCAGCCTCATTGACAGAAGAGGAAAAAATTGAGTTTCAAGAGTTCTTTGCAAAACGAAAGATCAACTTCACATGGTACTACACTAATATGCCAGGATTAGATCCAGAATTAGTCTTGCACCATCTACCCTTGCTTCCAAATACAAAGCCAGTCAAGCAGAAACTACAAAAGATGCACCTGTAGATTGCCTTGCTCATCAAAGATGAGCTCAAAAATTTACTAGATGTGGGGTTCATAAGATCAATAGACTATGTTGATTGGATATCAAACCTCATCCCTATCACCAAACTAAATGGCCAGATGCGCATTTGTACATATTTTCAAGATTTGAACAAGGCATGTCCAAAGGATGATTTTTTGCTTCCAAACATAGACATCATAGTAGATCTCACAAAAGTCTATGAGATTTTGTACCTCATGGATGGTTTCTCAGGATATAATCAGATTCACATCGCCCTAGAAGATCAACACAAACTAACATTCACTTGTCCCTGGGGTACATACTATTGGAATGTGATACCTTTTGGCCTAAAGAACGTAGGTGTTATGTACCAATGAGCCATGACCACAATATTTCATAATCTCATGCACATGTTGATGGAGGACTACGTCGATGATCTCCTGGAAAAGTCCTTAACATGCTGCGACCACCTAAAAGTGTTGGACAAAATATTTAAAATCCTAGAAGAGTATAAAGTATGTCTCAACCCTAAGAAGTGTGTCTTCGATGTGACTTCGGGTAAACTCTTGGGGTACATAGTTTCTTGTCAGGGTATCGAAGTTAACCCCGCTAAAGTAAAAGAAATCTTGGACATGCCCCTGCCGAAGGAAATCAGTGAGCTCAGAACACTACAAGGCAGACTACAGTCCATCAAATGCTTCATTGCATAGTTAGCCAATAAATGTCAACCTTTCCAATATCTGCTACGCAAGGGCATCCCCTTTTTATGGACCGATAAATGTCAAATGACTTTTGAAAAAATCAAGGACTATCTTCTAACACCACCAATCCTAATGATGCCCACTGATGGAAAGCCTCTAATCTTGTACATTTCGGTAACCACTTCTACACTAGGGGCATTAGTCGCACATAATGACCATGATGAGAAATAAAGAGCCATATATTACATTATTTGCACCTTGGTTGGATTTTAACTCAACTATACTCCAACTGAACGTGCATGCCTCGAAGTGGTCTTCACTTCTTAGAAGTTGAGACATTATATGTTGAGCCATAAAACATAGTTAGTGGCTAAAGATATATCCATTGAAATATCTTCTCAGTCGGGTGGCATTGACAAGACGGTTGGAAAAATGGGTAATGATATTTAGTGAGTATGACATACAGTACTTGCAACACAAAGAAATAAAAGGATAGGTCATCACGCATCAACTCATTGGTGCACCCAAGCAAGGTAATCACCCTTTGGTAGCCAGATTACCAGATGAATCCATCTTCCATGTAGGCCCTAAATTACATTGGAAACTCTATTTTGATGGGTCCCATATAGGTCATGGCTAAGGAGCAAGCGGATTCTTCATTACACCACAAGGAGATTCTATTCCTAATTCATTTTGGATCGCCTTCCCCTGCACTAATAATGTTGTTGAATATGAAGCACTAGTAACAAGACTTCGAATGGCCATCAAGTGGAAAATCAAAACACTTCTAGTCTTTGGAGATTTTGATAAGTTAGTTATCAACCAAGTCAATGAGGAGTACAAGACCAAGGATGATAATTTTATGCCTTATAAACACTTTTGAGTAGGTTCCCAGGACACAGAACAAGGCAGAAAACACTATGGCCATGATTAGATCTCTCTTAGATATTCCTAGTAATGTGCCATAATTTGAGTTCTTAGTGAAATAGTTGTTGGTTCTCACTTATGATATTCCTGTCAGAAATGGTTTGTGAGCTTGTTGGTCCCAATTCCCCTTGGTACCAAGACATATATGATTATCTACATTCCTAGACTCTCCAGCTAAGCCTTTCTAGTAACCAACGTAAGTCATTTATTCATAAACTCGCCTATTATAACATCATCGGTGACACCCTATACCGACGCAACTTTGAAAATACCCTTCCTCGATGTCTCGAAATAGATGAAGCATAAAAAACCTTACATGAGGTGCATGAGGGTATATGTGGATCTCATTCGCATGCCCAACCTTAGCCAAGAAAGTTATGAGACTTGGGTACTACTGGCCAACCATGGAAAAGGATGCCCTTCAGTTTGTAAGAAAATGTCTTCAATGTTAGATGGATAGTGATCTCATTCATGCACCCACAAAGGAGCTTTGACCAATCACTTCTCCTTGGCCCTTTGCACAATGGGTACTCAACCTCATGGGTAAAATCTATCCCATTTCATCCAATTTCCATAAGTTCATCATCAATGGTACCGAATTTTCACCAAATGGATAGAAGCCATTCCCCTCACCTACATAACCAGTAAGAAAATTTCCAAGTTCATCCTTAACTACATCATTTATTAGTATGGTATTCCCCAATCCATCATCACAGAAAATGATCATCCCTTCAAAAACTAGGGTGTTCATGAGCTTTTTGAATGCTTCCATATTCAACATCACTTCTCCATGCCCTATTACCCACAAGGTAATGGTCAAGATGAGGCGTCTAACAAAACAATCATCAAGATTCTTAAGAAAACTATTAATGATGCTGGTCATGACTGGCATCTCCAACTTAATCCCACCCTATGGGCCTATCACACCAGCATCCGCACACCTACCGATGCCACCCCATTCGCTTTTGTCTTTTGAAATGATGCCATCCTACCCATTGAGGTCGAAATCCCCTCCTTATGGGTCTCCGTAAAGGGATTGATTAATGATGAAGAATACTGCCAGTCTTGATTGCATGAGCTAGAACTGCTATAATAATGCAGACAAAAGGTCTTGACTCACTTATAGGCATATCAAAATTGCCTCTGCCAAAGCTACAACAAAAGAGTTAAGGTCCAAAATTTTGACATTGGTGACTTGTTCTTGATGCAAAATCCAAAGAATCAAGTTGATCATGAGAAGCTTGGCAAGTTTGAGCCTAACTAGTTGGGTCCATACATCATCACTACTTCATTTGGTTCTGGCGCTTACTAGTTAGCTACTCCAGATGGGGAAAATTTGATAGAGCCTATCAATAGTTTTCATCTATGCAAGTTCTACACAGAGCATGAAAGAGCTTGGCCAAAAACTACAAAAATACAGAAAAAATGAAAAATACCAAAAAAATCGCCACCCTGATGAAAACCTGGCAAACAGGCGGTCTTGGTGACACCAAAACAAAATTTAAAAAAATCAAAAATAGTAAAGAAAAATAATTTTTCGAATAGTGAAAACCACCTCAGTGGTGCTTTAGATAAGTACCATGGTGAAAACCTAGCAAACAGGCATCATGTGTAGGTAGTATTTGCTTCACCATCTACTATCAGTCCATCTACCTTTGTCCATAATAAATAACTGACATCACATCCATCACAAAACTCTATTTCTTGCCATGGCTGACAATGGTTGACATCATGTTTTGTCTCACCCATATTGGTTCATCCTCAACTTGACTAGGGGCAACACCTTTATAATTTGACTACAATGGATATCACACATAGTCTCCTATATTCAAAAAATCCCTAAAAAAATTAAAAATATCCTGAAAAAATAAAAAAAAATCAAATATCCATCAAACATCCAAAATAATCAAAACATGTTGAAAATACAAAAACATCCAAATAACTCTCAAAAATCCCAAAAATAGAGTCAAAGTACATCATGTCAGTTATGTCAGTATTCGTCATCATCGAACTACGTTTCCTCTGTGACTCAACCTAGGAAAGGCCATCTATCGATGTGCTCCCAAGGCATTAGGTCAATCCTTTTAGGTTTGTCAGAATAAAAATCATGATAACGTCCTTTGTCACTTGAAACAAGGTCATATCATGTCTAACTATGAGGTCTCTGCACATTGGCTACGTAGGCAAGGCCATCATTGATGAGCCCTCGAGGCCCCCTTAGGTCAGTCTTTTAGGGCTCATCAAGTCAAGTTAAGGCATGTCAGTTAGTCTTCAATAAATGGACATTCATGTCTTGTCTCTTCAAACTATGTGGTTTATGACTGTATGGCATAGGCAATGCCATCATTGATGAGCCCTCGAGGCCCCCTAGGTCTAGTCCCTTAGGGTTTTTTGAGTCAATTTTTCTCTTCTCATGAATTTCCTAAATCAGGAAACTCTTAAATAAACCTTGACAATCATTTAATAGGCATTTCAAGTAAATTTCCATGTCAGCACCGACGTGCGGTCAATTTGATCATGTAGACAACCTTGGTCAAACTGTCAAAACAAGTCAACCTGTCAACTCTTGGTTATTCTTCGAATACATCTTTCTAAGGAATGATCCTTGTCATTTATTTATGCTTTAGGATATGTCTTTCCTAAGCATCGATATTGTCATCTGACATTTCCAAGAATTCCCTTGACATTTGGGGATAGATCCTCTTGACATCGACATCATTCAGGATGTGTCCTTCCTAAACCTGACATTACCCAACACATTAGCCTACTCAACATAAACCTAGGCTTTGTCAAATTTGGCATCCTGACATCAAATACAATTGACATTCAAACATACTTGGCAAACACTATCTTTAAACACTTGTCATTTGGTTTTTCATCATGCTACTAGTTCCTTGAGGATGTCCTGACATTAGGATTTAGAGGAGAAATGACATATCATGATGTTTGTCTTATCTTTTCAAGGCTTTCATATAACTAGTTCCTCGAGGATGTCCTACATAGGATTTAGAGGAACAACGACGTTGCATGACTTGTTTATTTGTGGTTGGTTGTGACAAAAAGATTAGGGCAATTGAGTTCCTAGTATGAGTCATGATCATCCTTGTCTACGACTGCTTGTTCTATGCGATGGTACGACTGTGCACACCATTGATTTATGTCCTATCATGGTGTTTGTTGGCTATTACAATAATCTTCCCAATGATGATTAATGCAACACCTATTAGTACTTTGGCAATATATTGAAGGATTCTTTCTCTGCACTAACATCCATCTCCTTCTGTTTGATAATCTCTCTTCTTCCATCCTCTGATGATACTCTGTGACATACAAAAATATAATTGCATATATGCTCATATATAGAAATTGCATTAGTACATTACACATTTGCATAAATCCATTCTCATATTTAAATTTACATCATTGGCATAAATACATCATTTTCATCATTCCACTTGCATTAACATAACATATAATTAAATCATTTCATTTGCATACATCATCCATTTCATGAGCATAACATAAAGAATCATATATTGCATAATCCATACATACACAATCATACATCAATGAATTCATAATCATAATAATGTCATCCATTAGTGTTAAAATATTATGCATATACAAAAAATTATCATCATCATCATCAACTAACCATCATACATAAAGCAACATCATCAATAGTATTAAGGAACCTCATCATAAATTACTATCATAAATGCATACATCACATAGAATATAATCCATCATCATAGGAATCATAACATAAATCACATCACATGAGCACAATAAAATCATAATGCATCATAACATAACACATAGCATAGAATCCACACCAAAACTACATCATATATAACATCAAAACAATGTCACAGGATAGAGCTTTGAGGAATCCCAAAAATAGAGCTCGCAGGCTTGACAGTCAATATATAAAAGTGTCTCAACATAACAATAGTACAATATACTATGTCCTAGTTGGTACCCTCCTCATCCCCTCAGGGTGAGGGACGGGGTGATTAATGCTCCCTCTCTGGAGCTAACGACATCTGCTCAGACTTAGTCAGATGCCTCTGTGATGATCCTGGAACCATGGTGACTTGTGGTTGATTGTGGTAGGATTTGTGTCCTAATGATCCATGACTATGGTTGGATCTATGCCCTGAAAAATGTCTGACTGTGTGAGTACCTATGGCCTAATGACTATCTAGATGACAAGGAAGGGCTCACACTATTGTGGCTCCTGATGTTGTGGATCCTACTACTAGACCCACTCCTTGTACCACTCTGAGACTGAGTAAAACTCAGCTCTTGTCGTTGTGCTAGCACAACCCTCTCATATAGCCCTTTGTAGTACTCTCGGCTGACTCTCACCCTCACCAGCTCTCTAGCCACCTCTCCCACTGGCCCAAAACACAACTGTGCAAGCTCAGAGCGCCATTGTTGTGCTTTCTATTGCCTCACCAATACATGATCCCTCTCCACCCTGGTCACCTCTAGCTCGCCCTCTAATGTCTTGATCTAAGAAAGGGCCTCATCCAGTCAAATCTGCATATCTGACAGCTGCTGGTCAACTATCACATCCTGAGGAAATGGTGGCCTCCCAACTGAAACCTCCTCCCCCTCCACCATCTAATCCTTAATCTGCCTCTCTGTGTCATCTATCTCCTCATCCTCACCCTCAATCTCCTCCTCCCTCGCAACCTCCACCTCTATCTCCATCTAGGTTTTCTCTACCTCTAGCTACTCTACCTCCTATCGAGGCCCCTCTGGCTCCTCTTCCTCTACCCTAACCTCCCTCTCCTCCTCCTCTCCCTCACCTACCTCTCAGATACCTGTGATAGCGGCACTCATCGAACTCATTTTTGCACTCTCTTATCCTACTTCTGACCTATCCCCCTCCTCGTCCATCACCTCCATCTGCTCCATCATCCCCTCCATCACCCTCTCCTCTTCCTCCATCCCCCTCTCTCCCCCTGTTGCCATCTTTTCCTCCTCACCCTACTGGGCGTACCTGTGGTAATAATGCTCACCAATCCACTGACGCCAGCTGATCAAGATCTATCAAGGGAAGTAGCCTATGTATGAGCCACCATGCATCAAACTCTAGGGTGGTCCCTGCATATGCTGGTCCATGACTTCACCCCAACTGCTATGCCACCAAACCATCAATATGTTGCTCGACCACTATCACTATTATAGTTGGTCCCCACACTAACTCTCGGGATGACACTGCATACTCTATAGTGCCTATAGGTACATCTTGTCACTCACTGAACTATCATAATACCCATTGGGGAAGGTACATCTCTATAATGAGTTGCGACTATATTGTCCACCCAATAAGATACCTGAACTATCTGCAAAATAAGAGATGCTCCTCCTCTCTCATCCACTGTTTGCAATCCCTATATGGCCTCCACACAAACTCGACCGAAGTGTCAATGGCACGATGCCAGTACCCTATATCCACCATTCGAGTCTATGTCACTAATTCTCCATACATGTACACATAGGGCATCCCCTCACCTAACTACCTCTACACTGGTGGTTTGAACACTGCAATATGCTCTCATGCCCATATCATGAGGAGCGTGGTCCCATAGCTGATGCTGGTAGACTCCCTGTATGCGACATCATGCAACTGATCATACAACATCCCTAGCAAGCATAACTCCCAATAAAATACTATCCTATCTCACGTCATTCGGATCAGTACATCTCCCCATCCGATCGAAAAACCATGGCCTTGATGATCTGGTATCAATACCCCAGCTATCAAAGTGCACAACATACACTCCCATTGATCGTAATGCTCGGCCAGGAACTCCTCAATAATCTCAAATCCATGGATGTCCAGCTGTGCTACATCCTCATGCTCATAGTAATCATTAATAGCCTGTAGTCCTCATCGTGGATCATATACCACCTACTCTCTCATAATCAGAATTTGGAGGATCCTGTAGACATCCTTGAGTATCATGGTGGCCTCCCCTGTCACAAACTGGAATGAACATGTCTCAGCATTCCATCTCTCTACCAACGCTATCATGAGACCCCTATTCACCCAAATAATGGGCATATAGGTCACGTGAAACAACCCTAAGTGCATCAATCGCCTCTACTCACCCTGCCTTAGCTGATCCCTGAATGTATATGTGGCTGACCGAAACTCTTAGGTATATATCGATAGTAATTGTCTCTACACACACAAATAAACATTAGCACATCACTGACTATCATCCCTATCATCTAACTAATCAAAAGTGCAAAAGAAAAAGAAGCCTAAATAAAGTAAACAATGTCATAGTCAGTTGTGTCATTTTGTCTTACACTTGCGTCATGGGAATCACATGCATTGTTTCATCCTATAGATGCATCGTGCTATGGTGATTGTGTCATTTAGTGCAGATGCACCACTTTATGGAAATTGTGTCTTTCCCCCATCATTTGCGTCACTTTTGAGCATATGTGTCACATCAGCCCACTTTTGCATTGCAACCTGGCGATTGTGTTGCAGGACCAAACACTTGCATCTTGTTTTGGCACTTGTGTAGCATCAAGGCATGATTACACCATTTCAACCTAAAGCCTACCCTCCCCTTGCACTTATGTCACGACACATCAAATGCATGCAATGTGAAGGAATTTGCATTCTTTGCACACATAGATGCATCGAAAGCTAGTTTGACGCATCTGCTTTCCTGACTTTTGAGGCCCTAAAACTACTCAAAAATGAAAAAATTACAAAGTGGGTACAGGGTACAGACTACGGGTCTTAAGCCCTCTGGCCATCGGTAGGTCCGTACTCGATACCCATGGTGATCGGCTTCTGGAATAGTCATCTTTGCACAATATCCTTTTGCTCTGAGCTCTGAATATCCTATGGGCAACGGTGAAAATGAATTACCTTTTTACCCTCCTCAAGCCTATTTATAGCGTGAAAATCAGGGTTTCCCCTAGGGTTTATAACTGGATGCACTTTTCCTCACTTTCAAACACCCTTTTGACTGCTTTAAACTTGCCAAAATTCAAAACCAACTACGCCATTTTTTTTCTTGTCATCAAATTGACTTATCGAGACATGTTCCAAAAATTTTCGACACTTGGCCAAAATTTGCAAATTTTGCCGAGGGGGCATAGCTACTTCATACCTTTGCTAGGGCATCTCTTGAACTGGATTTTCTTTGTCACAATGTGATAAACTATATTATGACAAAGAGGGGGAAAATGTAGACACATAAAATTGACCTAGGCCTATGAACTTTATTTTTCCATATTTCTTCTAGTCCAATTCAACTATTAATTAAATAATTCTTAATTATTTAATTAATTCACATCTCTTATTCCTCCTGGCTATTTAAATAAATAAATTATATTTATCTTATTTAAATACATCGCTAGGTTCTTATGTCTCTCTATAATTAAATAAATTTCTAAATTTATTAATTATCATTTATCTATTTATTTCCTCATGATTATTTAAATAAATAAATTTTATATATTTATTTAAAGGCATCATTAATTCCTTATTTCTTCTTATAATTAAATAAGTTCCTATGATTTATTTAATTATTTACCACCTTGTCCATTTTCTCCACAATTAAATAATTATTATTATTAATTATTTAATTGTCTCAACGGACCCTTCCCTAAATTTAAATAAAGCCATTTATTTAAATTTCCCACTTTTTATTTTCCCACCAAGTAAATAATTTGAAATAATTATTTACTCTCACATGACCCCACCACTTTTGAATTAAATTTATTTTTAATTCAAAAGGTCAACATCATCTCTTGAATCAAATAATTTTTAATTCTTATTTGATTCTCCTCCAACCTCTTTTTTCATGCCCAACCTCCTCTTGTCACATGCATTCTTGACCTTTGATTTGATTTTCACAAAATCAAATCTAAGCCCTTCATTTCAAATTTTAACCTAAGTTTTCCCTAACCCTAATTGCTAGTTGTCACATGCAATTTCAGCCTTTGATCTTAGGGCTTTGTCAACTTTCAATCTTGGCCATTCATCTAACAACTTGACTTTTATAAAAAGGCAATGTCAACCTCATTTTGTCACTTCATGCTTACAATTTTTTAGTACACTTGCAATTTCTTAGTCAAATCCTTCAATATTTGCTTGAGTCTTTGTCATAGGTCATAGTTTCTCTTCAAAATCTAAGGGAAAATATCATTTTATAGCAAATGGAGAAGGGAAATGAAGGTCAATTATGGAGGGCATGAAGGTTGTTTGGTGAAACTTTCTTTTTATTTATGCTATTTTCCTCCTTTGTGCTTCATTGTTTAGCTAGGACTTGTTTTATGCATGTTGTTTTATGCTAACCTAGATTTTTGCCTTAGTAACATGGATAATTGGGTCTCTACATCCATGGGCTTTATCTCTAAACACCTTTTTGAATCCTTTTTTTACAGAATTAGGTAACACATCTAAAATGGATTGTTGCAGGGACCTCTTATCTCTTTTAGAAACTATATACTCTTCTTTTTTAATTGCAAGATGACTTATTTTGGGTGGCATGATTAAGAATTTACTCCTACTTGATTTATTTAAGTGTCTACTTGTAGAAGCAAATTTAGTTCTTATACACTTGCTACAATGGCTTTTTGTGAACTTACCCGACAAAATAATAGTTGTAGAATCTTCCCACTTGAACTCCCTTGCCTCCAGTACACTGAGTTGTGTGAATTATTGTCAAAATTTCATCAAGACCCAAGTAATATTTGATGCTAAGCTCGGTCACCTCACTATTAATATCAATTTGTGCAAAATATTTCAGAATCTACCCATATTTTGAGTTTGAATACGTTCCTTTGATCTTGGGAAATTTGGTGGTGTAATCATTAAATGCTTTGACATATTGTACTATAGTAATGCTCTATCATTTTGAGACTATTGCGAGGTAGTGTTAGTAGTATCGCCACCCCACACACACCCCTTTGGACACCCATGGGACAACAGGTTAATTCTAGTAGTTGAGTGAGTATTTACCGCCATACCGCTCTGTCATATCAAGACCGTTGCAGGGTAGCAATATGGTAGGGTTAGCAGTACTGCCACCCCATGCACACCCCTTTGGACTTCTGTGGGATAGCAGGTTAATTCTAGTAGTTGAGTGATTATTCGCCGCCATACCGCAGTGTCACTGTTTACCCCTTGTGGGGCTATGGTTTACTTTAGTTGTTAACATTTTCTCACCACCACCCTATGGTATTAATATTTGCTTGACGTGGTAATGTGGTAAGAATTTGTACATTGACCTATATGTCCTACCATCCTATGCATACCTCTATTGATTGCTACGGTAGTGCGGTATTGGATTTTATTATGAATGCAATATTTTAGATATCATTTTATTGAAAAGATTGAACAATTTTCTAATTTTACAGTCTCTCAATTTTAGTTTTTAGTGTCAATCAGAACTAAGAGATCATTTCTTTATTTGTAATGAGGAGGATTAGTTCAACTAATTTTTTTGTTGTATTAAGTATAGAGGAAACATTATATACATATTACATTCTGAGAGTTACTTCAAGGCACAAACCCTAGGCTACCCCTTGTTACAGTATGTGAATAGTCTATTCCTTTTTACATCATATTAGAAATGTTATCCCATTTACATTAGCATATCAGGTAATACCTATAAAAAATCCTTGGACAAGTATATAGAAGTAACCATTACATGTATATCGACAAGCATATCATAGTAACATTCATAAAGTATACAAAAATAACAACCCTTTCTACTCAACTATATGAGTTACCTAATCCTTCTAGCACACATGTAGCCACTATCCTTCTTTGTATTCTTTAGCAATACCAGTGCCTCTATTGCTTTCTATTCCTCTTCAGAGGGTCTTTGTGTCTTATCCAAGTTCACCTAATGTTAAGAAATCTATATGTATTATTAAATCATAGATTTTCATTATATGTTTACATCTAGAAAACATATAGGACATACAAGAAATTATATTCTAACGAAAATTAATTAATTTCAAATTTTCAACCAAAGTAAGAAAACTAAGAAGAATGATTGAACCTAACTTTAAATGCACTTCAAATTAGCAGTGAACACCTTAGGTTTTGTATACAATGTACCAACTGAATAATGATGATTACATTTAGAAACGTAATAGTAAAACAATAGTGAATAAATATACCTATACTCAGATATTTATTATATTCAATAATAAATTACACCATATATATAGCCAAAGTTTAGGTGAAAATCTAACCTCTTAAGGTGACAAAACATCATCATAATCACTTGCATTTCCATCAAAATCAGAATCTTGATCATTCGTTTTTGCATCTGCTTGATTTTCTTCCTAATCCTCATCTATGACATGCTATGCATTCTCTCTCCCAATCTCTTCATTGGTAATCAAATTTTCTTCTTCAAACACTCTATCATCGTCTTCATCCACTTCTTCGAATGTTTCTTGTAAATTAACATATTTCCCATCAAGCATTATATCAACAACTTCCATGAATTCTCGTTTTGAACGAGACTCTATTTGAATGAAATATAACCATCCTATGCTTCTTACATCATCAATTAGAAATGATTGGTTAATTTGAAGAGGGGAAACATATGACTCATCCATCTCTGATAAAAATTATCTTGTATTTGTGCATACAAATACATACTCATCAAATTGTACTGCAGTTGGTCAGATCCACTTACATTTTAATAATATAGGACTATTTTTACCATATTCCACTAGAATAATTTGTTGGATGAATCCAACATAAATTTTCTTCTTAGTTTCGTGAAGAAATTCAACATTAACAACACAATCACAATTTTTCTTTCCTTTGTCTTTTTCTTCCACTCTTAAATGACTACCATAGGCCCACATTCCACTGAAACATGTAGCCCATAAATGTGGGGATTGTGAAAGCTCACATTCCTACTTTGTTATATCTTGACCTTCTTTTGCATCACTGACTGCATTAGCAATCCATTCTTCAAATTTTGGAAAAGAATCACCTCCAATCAAATCAGCATGGCATATGTGCTTTTGAGGTCGATGTTGCATCCAAGCTTGATTGTCTTCTTCATATTTTCTACATAGAATATTAACATACAAATAGTAATATTAATAATATAAATGTGTAAATGCAATTGAGTAAATAAATTATTGTGTAATTTTTTTTTACCCACGCCACTTATCAAATGAAGATGTGTTTTGAAGAATATAGCCATGTATCACACTTATTTCTTGATGTGATAGCTTGAAGCGACATCCATTACCTTCTAATAATTCACCTACAATTGTCTCTTCTTTGTCATCATCCCATACATGTTGATTTACATTTTTAAAATCTTTCATATACTTTGTGCAAAATCCCATAGCCTCTTGCATTGAATATCCCTCATACATATTGCCTTTCGGTTTTTCCCTAGTACGAACACTTTTTTCAAAACCTTCATATATCATTCTATAGGATACATTCATCTTGTTCTTATCAGGCCACAATGCTTTAGTTCATATTGTAGATGTATCAAAAGATGCATAGAAATGTTAAAGACTGTTGGTGGAAATTGTTGTTCCAATAGACAAAGGACTTCAACAACCTCCTTCCTCAAACTATCAAAGTTTGAAGGATCTAATACATGTAAATTCATTCTCTTTAATATTAGGCCCAACCTTATAATTGCCAATATTGGCCCATTTTCCAAACTTAATATATCTACCACAATAGGTAAAATATTCTCCATTATTACATGATAGTCATGGGTCTTGAGGCCTCTTAAGCCATTAATGTCAGTTTGGCTTCTAATACTACTACTTACATATCCAGTAGGAAAGTGAGTCTAATACATAAACTGTAAGAATTGTGCATGTTGTTCCTTTGTCTAGACATAAGGAGCACTAGGTTTTCTATATTTTCAACCCAAAGATTTTGATGAATCTTTAGTTGTTGAAATTCTTCATGTGATAAAATTGTATCAAAAGCACCAAAAAGAGTTTATATAATAGAATAGGCTATATTTTTCTTATTATGCATAAAGTCAATAGTATGCCTAATGGTTATATCCTTAAAGTATGGCAACTTATAAAATATGCACAAACTTTTTACACCACTTTCATTACATGGATCATATTTACTACCAGAAATCCCATCATTTTCAATAAATGACATTCTTTTTTGTCCATTCTCAACAATGTAATCACCTGTTATTAGCAATGGTGCTTCACAATTCTCTTATTGACCATTGAACTGTGTTTTTTCTTATGATATGGACGATCAATTTTAAAGTTCTAAGCAGGACATTTGATGAGGTAAAACTAACCTCATCATAATAAAATCTAGAAAGCTTACTTTTACTAACTCAATCCTAAGCTTGTGCCAATTTATTAAAATTTAGGAGAAATAATTGCTTATTTTAAGGAAAATTATGCTTTCTTTCTTTCTTTTGATCAATTGAGGAAATTTTCCAATGCAGGTTTAATGGGTTGACTTGAGTGTTTTTGTAGGGAATAATCGGTCATCGAGCAGCTGTTGTAAAAGTTAAACCAGCACGTGCCTCAAGTGTGGTAAAGGATAGATGTTGTCAATCTATTCTTGAATATCAGGATGATGAACCAAGGATTTAGTTTATGTTCTTTAAAATTATGTTATCAAAACTTCATGGCTCTTCTCGAGCCTTCTATATGTTTATGAGCTTTAAAGACATAAAATTTAGTTTGAAGTTGTTGAAGACTTTTTCAATGGCTATCCACGCCATCTTAAATTTAGGATTTAGTTATAAGTTATCTATAAGAATGTAATTTCATAAGTGATGAATAAGATAGAAGAAGTATCGTTATGTTGTTCACATAGTTTCTAAAATACTGTTGAAATGAGTTACCTAATTTATGTCTATTGGTAAACTATTGAATTATGAATGATGATGAATATTTTTAATGAAGAGACTCCAGAACTTGTAGCTTATGTGATTTAAGGACGAAGTGTTAACCCGCGAGCTAGCCACTCGAGGGAAGTTAGTTAGATAGATAAGTATTTTACTGTTTTGTTGTTCATTTGTTTAAAGTTAGATAACTGTTCAGTAGGAGGTAATTAAGTTTGTTGAAGTTGAGTCTGAAGTTCTGGAGCACCATTGTTTTTAATTTGTATGAGTTATCTTTCGTAGTTGATAAAAACTTTTACTGTTTAAAAGATGTTTCATTGTCTATTCACTTATTTTTTTGTTTCTGTAGTATATCAATTATTTAGTTTGCTTATCTTAATGCTTTCTAGTTTAGTTGTGATGCTTTCCAAATTTGTTGTTTTATGCTTTTTAATTTAGCATTTCCGGTTTTTCTTAGAGTAAGATTATTTTCTAGTTAAATAGTAATGGCCTTAGGTTAAAATTGATTCCCATAGTTTAAGGTAAAACAGAAAATATAAAATGAGTTATCCAAATCATCTTCTTCTACAAACTGCCTTGGACACTGCCTAGTTGACTAATTGACATTCAATATTCTAGAGTAGTAGGACCTAACGACAGCCTATCACTTTTTGGTGCCATTTTTGGGGACTTAAATAGCCTTTGTGCTTAAGTGTTACTAGGAGACGGTTTGAATACCAAGTTTTATACCAAAAATTTCCCAGACAGCTTCCTTTTATGTATGATCAGGAAAAGAGGCCCTCATGGACGTTTTATACCAAATACCCCCCCAAAATATGTACCAATCATACCTAGGGAAGCCCAAGGCTCAGACGACCACACTTCTGAAGAATTATTTGAGCCTACTCCACCCGAGGCTTTCCATTATTTACCTGTCGAGCAACTGGCAGAATAGCCAGTTATAGAAGAAATTGTTTTTGAGGAACAAACTCCTCTAAACATCATGGGAGATCATAGAGCTGAACCTTAGCCTCCTAGAACATTTACTTATCCCATTATGTTGGATGCAGATGATGATACTGTCATTAAGAACATCTCCACAGTCTTCCTTCCAACCTTCTGTGGTTTATCCTCGGAAGACCCAGACCAATTTATCTTTGAATTTAAAGTCCTGTGTCAAACTTATGATTACAAGAATGACAACCAAAATTTGAAGCTCTTCTCATCGACTTTAAAGGATTCAGCAATGTGCTGGTTTATGGGATTGGGTTTTGGTAGTATAACATCCTTGGGGGAAATGGAGACTATTTTCTTGCAAAAATACCAAAGTTACTGTAGGGTAAGTGATTGTAAGGAGGAACTATTTAAATTGAGACAAAACAAGGATGAAAGTTTAGAGGATTATCTTGATAGGTTCCTCTTCCTCTCTAAAAGATGTGGAGAAGCGGCCATTAGCATTGAGATTCCCAAAAACATTTTTCTTAAAGGTCTTGATGATGACGCTAGAAGAAATCTTGATCTAATGGGAAAAGGTGACGTATCTCAACTAACCCTTGAGGAAATATGCAAGTTATGTTGGAATTTCTCTCGTACTCAGGGAGGAATCCACAAAACTAATATTTTAAAGGGTCTAACGAGATAGGTAAGCTCCGCGAAGAAATAGAAAATCTGAAAAAAAACATTCTCGTTCAGTTGAATACCACATTAGATGGTATACAAGCTAAAACTCCCAACCCCAAGACCTTGTCAATTTATTGTCCAAGGTGTCGAAATAAACACCTACTGTGCAAGTGTACTTTACATAAAGTCAATTTTTGTCAACTTTGTGAGCAAAATCATCCTACAAATCAGTGTGACAATATGTCTAATATTAAGAATACTAAGAAAAAAACCATTCAGGTTGAAGAAGAGATAAATGTCGTAAACTAATGTCAAGGAGGTAATTTCTCTTATGGAGAGAATCATAATTCTGCATGGAGACCACAAAATAATTGGGCTCATAATCAATGGACTCCCTCTTGGAATCAGTCACCTCCACCACAACCTAACTAGGGAACACCATATTGGGGATCCCCTGAATGGACAAACCACACATGGGGAAATCTACAGTGGACAAATCAACCACAACAGCACAGTGGTACTAGCAACATGCTGCCCCCTAATGGAATCGGGCACAAAATCAGTTTTATACTGAACCTAGGAGGAATAAACAACAAAATATGTTACCTTCAGCTCAAAACCCTCCTCAGAATGAGCAGGTGAACCAACCTCAGCTCCCAGCACAACCGCTCCCCAATCTTGAGAATAATCACCAGAATACACCAGTTTATTCTACCGAACATGAAAATGTTACAGGGCTTAATGCGATACACTTCGAAAATGTGCAGTTGCATTTTGGTCAAACTCTTCAACCTCCCACTATTGAGGAGATAGGGGAGGACCCTGAGCCTAAAAGTCCAATAAAAGACACGTCATCTAATCAGGATATTACTCCCAAAGACAAAGAGCCTTTTTCAGTGGTAGGGGCTACTGACTTGTCTCAAAGGGAGGAAGGTCAGTCCTTAAGTCAACATAAGAAGGATCTTGTTCCAAAGGAGAAAAGGATGGCACCATATTTAGAACTTTTAAAGTCAATAACTCTAGAAGACACTCCAGAAGTATCCATGGCTTCAGAAACTACGTTAATTCAAGAGATTTAGCAATTGCAAATTGAAGTTCCTTTATTGAAATTCCTGAGTTAAACTAGTTAATCAAACAACTATGTATCAAAACGCCATGTAGGAATCCAAAAAATATAAATACCGTTCATTTTGATGGTTATTTAGTTGATTTTCTGTCTGGAAAGACTATCGCTCTGAAATATGATGATCCTGGGAGTCCACTTATAACCATTACAATCAACAAGGTAGAAATACCAAATGCACTAGTGGATCTAGGGGCGGTTATTAATGTGATGATTGTGGATGTAATGGAAAAATCAGGTTTAACTAATTTACGTCCTACAACCATAGTCTTACAAATGGAAAATCAGTCTATAGCCATCCCTAAGGGTGTCATTAAAAACATCTTTGTCAAAGTTGATGGATGGGAATATCCAGTCGACTTCTAGGTAATCTAGTCACTTACACCTAAAGATAGCTATCCTATAATTCTTGGGAGACCTTGGTTGGCCACGGTTGTTGCTAAGATTGATTGCAGGGAAGGGGGAATGACCATTTCACATGGTCAAGACAGTAAGCATTTGTTCTTATATCCTCCTGCTAAGCCTACTGAGAATAAAAAGGTCTAGGTTGATGAACTTGAGGAATCCAATGGTTCAGATAGTTTAGCCTCCCTAGCCATGGTAGTAATTAAGCAACACGGGAAAGAACTGGAAGAAGAGTTAGTAAGCGATGTTGCATTACTTACTATAACCCCGAATGAGGAAGAAATGATGGATGCTCCAAGGATTTTTGGGTAACCAATTGATATAAGCGGAATGGAGCACAATTACGCTACAATGGTAATGCCTTGTCCCTTAGCTAGCATGATCCCCAAAACAAGTCATTTTTTTGAAGATGTCACGAGCTTTCACTGGCTTATACCTCATAGTTTTCCTCTCAATACCTTGTCGTGACCAATTCATACTATCACCTCGGTCCATCCTAGAACAAAATCGATAATTCTATTAGCAAGAAAAAAAATCCTTAGATTTGGAGCTCCTTGAACGATCGTTACTGATCAGGGACCCCAATTTATGTCCAAAGTGGTCTTGGCATTTACCAACCATTTTCAGGTAAGCCAAGTCATCCCCTTACCACCCTCAAGGCAACGGCTAGGTGGAAGTAACTAATAGAGAGCTCGACAACATTTTGACAAAAATAGTTTCTTTAGGAAGGAAAGATTGGGCCAGGATACTCCCTAAAGCCGTTTAGGCATACAACACAGCTTGGAAATCTACAACTGGATTTAGTCCCTATGAGCTTGTTTTTGGAAAGAAACCGCTTCTTCCCATTGAGTTTGAGCTACAAACTCTACGAAAAGCTATGGAATTAGGCCTGGATTTAAAACGAGCCCAAGTTGAATGAGTTCTACATCTAAGTGAATTGGATGAGCTTCACTTAGACATTGTCCATCAAATTCAACTAATTCAACATCAATGAAAAGTGTGGCACGAAAAACATATTAAGGAGAGGGAGTTTCATAAGGGAGACTGGGCCCTGCTATTCGATTCAAGAGACAAATATCACAGGGGAAATCTCACAACTCATTGGTTGGGACCTTATGAGATTGATGAAGTCTTTCCAAATGAAACTATTTGGTTGAAACCAATTGATGGTGACACACGAACCCTCTTAGTTAATTGCCATCGCTTACGTGTCTACCATAAGCTGGTCAATAAGGAGGAATTCTCGAGAATGGTGGAAATGCAAGGCGAGGTCCAATGTGTTGACCTTGCCAGGGTAGAATCTATCTGGTAAAAATGCTTGAAAAATGTTCAAAAAAATAAAATAAATATATATATATATATATATTTTAAATTCAAAAATGTGCAATAAAAGGACATGTATGCCAAGATATTTTCCTTCATTAATTTTTTCTTCTTTTGGACTTGGCTTATTTTTGTTCCATTTTGCAGGACTTCTTCAATGCAGAAAATAACTTCCGGAGCACCCTCCAAAGATGCCACGAAACGTTATGATCCTGGTGCTAGATGCTCCCGAACTTGACGGTCCTCATGCCTAATGCTCTGGAACTTGTACAAAACTCATCAGTCAAAGAGGCATTTTTGCACTGAGGTACAAAGCTCTCGAAGTTCAAAATTCTTTATCATATCACTCCCCTTCATTTCGTTGTTGCTCCAGCTGCATCTTTCAGTGATGCTCTGGAACCTTCATTCTGTTGTTGCTTTGGCTGCATCTTTCGACAATTCTCTAGAACTTTCATTTTGTTGCTGCTCCAGCTGCATCTTTTAGTGATGCTCCAAAACCTTCATTTCGTTGCTGCTCTGATTGCATCTTTCAGCAATGCTCCATAACCTTCATTCCATTATTGCTCCAGTTGCATCTTTCAGCGATGCTACAGAACCTTCATTTCGTTGCTACTTTGGTTGCATCTTCCAGTGATGCTCTGGAACCTTCATATTATTTATATCCCAATTGCATCTCACACTGATGCTCTAGAACTTATCTGCCTTCTCTATCACAAGTTCAAACCTCTTGCATGCTCTGAAACTTATGCACTAGTTTCGAGCGCGATGTCAAATTGCGTGCTCCAGAACTTGTTCGTTTGTATTCCACCACCTTTTTCAAAAATTCAAAAATTTCGTAAATCCTTTCGTCAGTATATCTTGCACACTTGTCTTTCTATTCATAAATAAAGCCACCAAGTATTGTAACCCACATTGATGGCTTCATGATCCATAAAACTCTGCATCCATATCATAATAAATCCGTTGTCACCTCAGCTAATGCCTTCACGTCATCCTGTCAAATCTGTAAGGTACGAGATCTTCAAACAATCACAAAACGCAAGTATTAATTTTTGCTTTAAGTAGGTAGTTATTTTTGAATAAAGAATAATTAATTGGCACGAACTTCACTCCCAATTTAGCAACTTGTGCCACTCGGTGATCAGTTACTTGTATGGAAAATCCTTTCGCATGCCTCCATGCAAATTGAAAATCATTGCATAGTAAGCTGCAAACAAACAGAAATTGAGTTCAGAAGAAATATTTTCAAAAGTGTTGCATGAAAGCTTTGTGTCATAATTGAAGTCTTTTACAGAGTGAGGAATATAAAAATGGGAGGTGGTAAATGAAAATCAGAGCCGGATTCAGCAGAAAAACTATTAGGGTTGAGTAATATCTCAAGCGTGTTTGAGGAAGCAAGGTGGTTAAATTTTATTAGAAAATTTGAGGGCTACAATGAAAAGATGGTGAGCTCTTTTGCTGAAAACTACAGAAATGGTGAGGTGGTACTTCATGGGAAGCAATTTAAGGTAAGCCCAAAAATAATTTCTCGCTTATCAGGATTAGAGAATGTAGGCATAAAAATAAAAGAAACCACTCAAATTACGTACCAGAAATTATTTGAATTATTTGTTAGAGGGAGATCCTCACCTAATGGTAGTAATAAGTACCAGGGGATAGAATAAAGGGTTCCAAAGAACCTCCATATTAGAACCCTGGGGTACTGTTGTTGCATGTATTATAAATTATTTCACTTGTGAGGGTTAGCTAGCTATAGTAGTAGGACCTGCTTTCCGCATGTTGACCCATTTGTGTCACGAAAAGGAGAACCCTGCTCTTAGGGTTAATATGCTTGAATTATTGTCTGATTCCCTAAACACTTCCATAGAAAGGTATAAAATAAGGATTGGGCCTTTGAAACATCATGGTTTGATTCAGTTGATCTGTAAGTACCACTTCCGCAAGAAACCTAAGGGAAAATGGGAGAAGTTTTTAAAGAAAATTGAGAAGCCTACAATCCCAAGGACAATAGAATCAGGGGAACCGTCCCACCATGCTATTCCACCATCCAGAGCAATTTCCCCTAAGGGCTCTCCAACTCCGGAAGCTCCTAATCCCACTACTCCTGGTGAGGATTTTCCAAACTTCTTTGAGGATGAATTCAAAACCCCTGACTTACCAGAACAGATTGAGACTATTTATTCTGATTCAAGTAAACCTAGAAGAAAGAAAAAGGGGAACAATATAACACCTGTCACCTTCCAAAATCTTCCTCCATTAAGAAGAATTAAGAATTTAGGTTCTGAATTCTTTGAAACACCAATGCAGGGTAAAGAAGGAAGCTCAAAGAAGAAAAATCCTAAGCGACCACCTGAGCCTATAGAGATTTCAGAGCTTGCAAGTGAAGAGGAGGTACCCCTAGGTAAAGAAGATTCAGGTGAAGGGATTCCTTCCCACTCTGCACATGTGGAGGAAATCTTCACTGATGAGATTCAGGAAAGAGAACCTGAGGGGGATGATGGTGCGCTAAAAAATTTGTCCCTAATTTTTAATCAAATTGTGGAGACAGCTAAAACAAGTAGTGCCACTGCAGAGTTAGAAAAGTGTAAAATAGAAATGGATGATTTATAGAAACAATTGTACAAAGGTAATGAATTGATAGAGTTACAGAAAGAAGAATTGGTTGTGCATACAACTATAATAAATAAAAGGGATCAATAAATATAGGGCTTGAAGCTTCAATTACAAGAAAAGGACTCAATAATTTATAAGTGACAAGAGCAAATGCAAGAGCTGAATCAAAAGCATAAAACTTATAGTGTTGAAATTGCAAACAAAGATACAAAAATTGAAAGAATAAAACAAAATTGTGTGCTTATGCTCACAGCCTTTGAAAAGGACAAGAAAACAAAAACTGAAGAGTTGAATGCTTCCATCCGTAGGGTCGTAGAACTGGAATAGGACTTGAAGGAATGCACTGTAAAACCTCAAATGGAGTCCAAAGAAATTCAGACTAAACCAGTTGTAACTGATTGGTTCCAGATCCGCATTCCAACTCTTCCAATGAAATGGATGGAAAGGTGTTACTTCCTCAGGAATGTACAAACTGAAAATTATAGGCTAAAGAAGGAACTGGTACTCCTTAAGGAGACATTTCACAAGGCATACAGAGGAAAGCAGGATGCATGTCAACTAGTGGACTGTTTACTAAATTGTATAAGACCATCAAGAGTTTACTCCATGTTTTTGAATGAACAATGGCTAAGATGGAAATTGTTTAGGATCTACAATGATCAGCCCTACGAGCCCAATGATAAAGAGTTTGTTAAAATACATGTAGAGTCAACCCCTAAAGACCAAGATCTAATTTGTGAATTCTTTCTGCATGAATTATTAGCAGAAAATCACACAGATTTCTTTATCAACTTGTTCGTTGGAGAGGTAGAACTGAGAGCATTTCTCTCCACCATGAGGAATCAAATTCATTGGTAGGATCAGACAAAAGAGTTTGCAAACGTAGAAAGGACAGTGGGTTTCCAAATAAGGTCCCCAAATTCAAGGCCTGGTGGTTTCAAAGATACATTTTTGTCTCTCCTTGTTAATGATAAGATGAAGGAAAGATATGACAACAGCCTGAAGCTGTGTTATGATAATTTCATGGAAAATGGACAGAAGTTGATTGGAAAAGCATGGCATGCTTGGGAAGAAAGATTCACCCCACTACCATCTTACCTAAAGGAAAGAGAGGTCATTTCCCCTCTAAATATTAGGTGGTCATTTAGAAGATAAGATGCCTTAGTTAAAATCCTGAGAACTCTTAGAAAAAAATGGATGGGAATGAAGTACAGACCTCCTTTGCTACTCAATCCACCTTCGGCCTTCAATATTTCAATAGATCAGAATGACAGACTTTTCAATGAATGGAGGGAGAGTGTGATGTTTCACAGAGGGTTCATTTATGACCCTGAAGCTTTTGATGCAACAGCAAGGGAGGCACATGATCTTAGTGCCCTATATGAGGAATGGAATAGGACTCAGGGGTTTAACTATGGAGCAGGAGAACCTGCCAAGAATTAGGTGGGGGAGGAAATGATGAGGTAAAAATAACCTCATCATAATAAAATCTGGAAAGCTTACTTTTACTAACTCAATCCTAAGCCTATGCCAATTTATTAAACTTTAGGAGAAATAATTGCTTATTTTAAGGAAAATTATGCTTTCTTTCTTTCTTTTGATCAATGGAGGAAATTTTCCAATGCAGGTTTAATGGGTTGACTTGAGTGTTTTTGTAGGGAATAATCGATCATCGAGCAGCTGTTGCAAAATTTGAACCAGCACGTGCCTCAAGTGTGGTAAAGGATAGATGTTGTCAATCTATTCCTAAATATCAGGATGATGAACCGAGGATTTAGTTTTTGTTCTTTAAAATTCTGTTATCAAAACTTCATGGCTCTTCTCGAGCCTTCTATATGTTTATGAGCTTTAAAGACCTAAAATTTAGTTTTAAGTTGTTGAAGACTTTTTCAATGGCTATCCATGCCATCTTAAATTTAGGATTTAGTTATAAGTTATCTATAAGAATGTAATTTCATAAGTGATGAATAAGACAAAAGAAGTATCGTTATGTTGTTCACATAGTTTCTAAAATATTGTTGGAATGAGTTACCTGATTTCTGTCTATTGGTAAACTATTAAATTATGAATGATGATGATTGTTTGTAATGAAGAGACTCTAGAACTTTTAGCTTATGTGATTTAAGGATGAAGTGTTAACCCGCGAGTTGGCCACTTGAGGGAAGTTAGTTAGATAGATAAGTATTTTACTAATTTTTTGTTCATATGTTTAAAGTTAGATAATTGTTCAGTAGGAGGTAGTTAAGTTTGTTGAAGTTGAGTCTGAAGTTCTGAAGCACCATTGTTTTTAATTTGTATGAGTTATCTTTCATAGTTGATAAAAAAATTTACTGTTTAAAAGATGTTTCATTGTATTTTCACTTATTTTTCTACTTCCGTAGTATATCGGTTAGTTAGTTTTCAAATCTCAATGCTTTCTAGTTTAGTTGTGATGCTTTCCAAATTTGTTGTTTTATGCTTTTTAATTTAGTATTTCTAGGTTTTCTTAGAGTAAGATTATTTTCTAGTTAAATATTAATGGCCTTAGGTTAAAATTGATTCCAATAGTTTAAAGTAAAACAAAAAATATAAAATGAGTTATCCAAATCATCTTCTTTTGCAAACTGCCTTGGACACTACGCGATCGACTAATTGACATTCAATATTCTAAAGTAGTAGGACCTAACAAAAACCTATCAACATCCATGGTATCCATGAACATTGAGACTAGACAAAGTGCCATATGGAAGAAGATCATGAATCATAAGCAATAAGGAAGCTCTTAAAGTGAATTTGATTGAATGATCATCCCTTAAAGATTGAATTACTTTAATTCCTTTCCATAATTCCATTATATTGAATCATATAACAGCTCTAGATAAGCATCAATTATATCTGAAGTTACACTTTTTTTCCTGGTATAATCAATGATAGCATTAAGAAGAATGGTTTAGTTGCTAGACATGGAGGCAAGTTATAATTTATTAAAATCACTTGCCAAGTTGATCATTTAGTACTTTGAGCTGAGAATGGTTTCACCCCATCTAGAGGAAAACCCAACCTTATATTATGAGGATCTTGAGAAAACTCAGGTCATCTGTTATCAAATTCCATCCATGTCTTAGAATTAGGCACATGTTTTTTTCCATCAATGCTCTTATTTTTGGCATGCCATTGCATAAGTTCAATAATGTCTCTACACCTATACATTTGGAGTAATCTTGGGATTACCAAAAAGTGGTGAAGAACCTTTCTAGGAACCACAACTGATTTCAACCCTTTTCTATACCTTGCTTCATGACATTTCGGACATTCACCCTCACTTGTAAGATTCTTGAAAAATAATAAACAACCATTCACACATGTGTGGATTTTTTCATAACCTAAGCATATCTTAGTGATTTCCTTTCTACATTGACTTCATTTTGTTGGCAATATGGAGTTCGGTGGTAACAATGAACTTAATAATGCCAATAATTGATCTAAAATATCATTTGTCCAACCAAAAACCACTTGCAAGTTAAGAATTTAAAGGATTGTTGTCAAATGAATTAACCTATAATTAGCATACACAAGCTTTGAAGCATCCTCCATCAACTTGTCCCAATCATCGTTTAGACCCTCATTCAGCATTCTTTCAACTTCAAACCCTTGGTCTAACATTTCTGCCTTTTCATCTATGTTTGGTGTCACTTCATCTATCTTTGGTGCCAATTCATCTATGTTTGTTGTCATTTCATCTCTCACACTTTGCGATTCTATCATATCTTCATAATAATTGGCATTCCAAGGGATTATACCACTATGCCCATATCTTATCATATGTTGATAAATCTGACTTCTTTTTTTCACCTTTCCACCAAGACAATCATTACATGAACATGGATATTTGTCCATGTCCCACTCATCAGATATTCTCTCATCAAATGCATGGTATTGATTCATACTCAACCTTTTATGTTGATGCATCTATAATTTTCTACACATAGCAACAAAAAATTGTAGACTAAGAGACAATAACTATTTTTTTCATTGAAAGGCATTTCCATTGCAATAGAGTTATAGAGAGAAAATAAAATAGAGAGTTTACCTAATGAATTGTAAAAAATAGATTTTTATAGTTTATATTCAAATTATTGATTACATTGCATTGTACATCTTTCAAACTCAAAGCATTACTTCACATTTTATAACTAATAACTAGATGTTGATAGATGATAAAATTTCAATTACAATATAGTTTTTACAAAGTCAACCTAAGAAATTATGCAATTACTTCACATTTCATAACTAATAACTAGGAGCAGCTTCCAATTGCATTTGCTTGTCATGGTATTCCATGAGACCATATTTCTTTGAGGCATTTTTTCAAACAGTTCACTGCCTTGTCTATGCTACCACATTTTTCATACATATTGTCTACCAAAGAATGTTATCAAATAGTTCACTGCCTTGTTGATATGGCTAAAAGCCTAAAAAAAGTTCTTTCAAACAAGCTATGGATTCTTGGAAAAAATATATCAAAGCATAATAGTAAGCAATAGCATAGACAAGGCAGTCAACTGGTTGAAAAAATGGCTCAAAGAAATGTGGTCTCATGGTGATGGAATGCCATGAAAATCCATAACAATTCACTTGTCATGGAATTCATCATGGCATTCCATCACCATGAGACCACATTTCTTTGAGCCATTTTTTCCAAAGTTCATTCCTTTTTTATGCTACCACATTTTTCATACATGTCTACCAAAGCATTTTATCAAATAGTTCACTGCCTTGTTGCTATGGCTAAAATCCTAAAATAGGTGATTTCAAACAAGCTATGGATGCCTAGAAAAAATCTATCAAATCATAATAGTAAGCAGAAAGCTATGGTCTCATTTTTATTTTTGGTGTGAAAATCAACATGAGTTTATTTACATTTTTTGTAGGTTTTAAATGCATTTTTTTTTTGGCAATTTTGCTGTTTGAAATCGGGAAAAATCTCTATGGTCAGTTTTGTGCATTTTTTTAATTGTAGGATTCTCACAATTAGTGAAAAAGGTAGTATTCATGAAGGAATGGAAAATATGTGTAGATCCTTTGAATTATACACGTATTGTGCAATGGCATTGAATCATTTAGCAAACCATTGTTTCTTCACAGGGCAACATTTTCTTTTGGAATAGTTGACTGAGACAACTCTTGTTTCATGAAAGCATAAGGATAGGGATGATGACTATGATGAGGCTAGTCAGTCTGAGAAGAAACAAAAGAAGGAAAAGAAGAAAAATAAGAAGGATAGGGACCACAAGGCTTATGATTATTATATGAAGGAACCTGATGTTGCCATGGAAGATGAGGTAAATTATATGAGTGATAAGGCACAAAATGATGTATAAAATGCCCAAGATCTTCTTGAAGTTGTAGGTCTAGAAGACTCTAATGATGGGGAGAAAAATTCTATAGTTTCATCAAAATAATGAAGGAGACATGCATACTTTGATTATGAAGATGATTTACCATTGTAGAAATAGAGTCTGAGAGAAGATGATCCATATGATGATGATGTCTGGGATTCTTGAGCTTTAACCAAACGTATCTCATATTTTCCAAGAGAAAATTTCCCAAGTCCCATGGTAAATGAACGATGAGAATTTTAGTTTCAACTTGGTTTCATTTTGAAAAGGGTACATTATATTATACAAGATTTTTTTAACAATAAAATAATTTAATCCACCTATTTTGGGACTATAAAATAAAAATAGATGAATTAATCTGTTTTCTATTATAGGTTCTTTTAATCTAGAGTCTGTGATGGTTAATCATCTTCAAAATCAAAGTATGCATGTATCCTTCATAATTTTTTGAAACTGGAGAATTTATCTTATCATCATCAAAGTCTTCTAGACCTATAGCTGCAAGAAGATCTTAGGAATTTTTTGCATCATCTTGTGTCTTATAAGTCAATAGGATCTTAATGTCATAAAGGGTCCACTTAAGTGTTGGCACAGAGACTAGGAAATGTTTATGCTGCAAATGGGGTAGCCATTGTGCTAGCTGAAAGGGGTCAGTTTGATATTACAAAGAAAATTTTTACATAGGTAAAAGAAGTTGATGTAGGAAACATCTTTGTTCAGATGCCTGATGTGTGGGTAAATCTAGCACATGTTTACTTTGCAAAAGGAAATTTTGCACTTGTAGTTAAAATATTTATGCTGCAAATGGGGCAAGCACTATAAAGTGTTGGCACAGAGACCAGGAAATGTTTATGTTGCAAATGGGGCAGCCATTGTGCTAGTTGAAAGGGGTCAATTTGGTATTGTAAAGGAAAATTTTACATAGGTACAAGAATTTGTTGCAGGAAACATCTTTGTTCAGATGCCTGATGTGTGGGTAAATCTAGCACATGTTTTCTTTGCACAAGGACAGTTTGCACTTGTAGTGAAAATGTTTATGTTGCAAATGGGGCAGCCATTGTGCTAGCGGAAAGGGATCAATTTTATATTGAAAATTTTACACAGGTACAAGAAGCTGCTACAGGAAACATCTTTGTTCATATGCCTAATGTGTGGGTAAATCTAGCACATGTTTACTTTTCACAAGAATAGTTTTCACTTGTAGTGAAAATGTATCAAAATTGTTTGAGGAAATTCCATTTTGGCATTGACACCCAACTTTTATTATATTTAGCTCAAACAAATTATGAAGTAGAATAGTGGTAAGATTGTAAAAGAACATTGATTTTTTTAATGTAATGAGGGTTTTGAATTACCTCTGAGTTTGCAGAGGGCACCCCCAAATATGACTTCGCTACAAAGGGCCTCAACGACTTCAAATTCATTGCATCAAACTCTGAATTCTTTGCCCGTCTTTTCAAAAGTTTCCAGGTCCTCTCCAAATCTTTATTGTCTGTGCAAGTAGCTACTATAACTAATCAAAACACCTCAGTGCCAAGCTAATGAATGAAATGAGGTATACAATAAAAAAATAAAGCAAGCTTTACAATGAACAAATGAAGTGAGGTCTGCAATGAACGTGAATAATCGCTCCAACACATCATGCCAATGATTGGCCAAAATATTTTTTAATTTTTTTTGTCTAATTTGTATTTGGTGACTAACTATTTAGTCATTTTTGTTTATATGACTAAATATCTTTTTAGTCAACAACCAAATTAGTCATTTATTTACTCATTTATAGCTGAGTTGCAAAAAAATAGTAGAATTTAGTCATTTTTAGTTGTTGTGACTAAACTTCTTAGTCACCTAGTCATTTATTTTCCAAATTCTAATAGTGAAAACTTTTGCAAGTTTTCTCTCCAAATGATCTCCAACCTAAAACTTGCAATCACACATCAAAGTAGAGAAAAATTTCTTTTGTTAGGGAATAGGGGTTTTCCTTGGTGAAACCCTATTTTGGTAATTAAACCTTGAAATGAAACAATTCATAAAGGAATGATTAATTAACAACATAATGTCACAACTCACCAAACCTTAGTTGGAACCTTGGATTGTAGATATGAAAACTAGCATGAATTGGCCTTAAGGAATGTAGATCTTTATCATGAAGTTGATATGAAATAATGCTTGAATTGGATCTTGAATGCTACATCAACACATTAACTCAACAACATGCATGATACATTATGCCTTCGAAATGATGAAATGGATCTTGATTGCTACAATATTCTTCTATAAATTTGTCCTTGAATTCCTCAGAAATTATCTCTTGAATATCCTTAGCTTGCATGAAATCTTCTAGGTGAAACTAATTGAGATAGTCTTTTATTTATACATATCTTAACATCAAATCCCAAAATTCAAATATCACAAGCCAGAATCAAATCTAGGATTTGAAATCATTAAAATACCACCAAAAACATATTTCAAAGAGGGGTCCTAGGTCTAATTGAGGACCCATTCACCATGTGATGAATGGGTCCTAGCTCACTTAGCTAGGACACACTTCAGACAATGTGAAATGTCATGTGAAAATAGGGTCCTAGGACCTAGTGACGACCCATTTTCCAAGTGGCGAATGGGTCCTAGGTCACTAAGCTAGGACACACACCTTCTAAAATTAAGTGTTGTGTAATATCATTTATGAATGTCGAGCTTTATCCCTTAGAATCTACAATTAATTAGGCTTGAGTTTGAATTACATGGGTCAATTAAGGCAAATTAAACCTCAATTAATTTATAAGGCCCTAGATTAGTGTGAAAGTGTAAAGGTACACCTTACAACACCCTAAATAAGGCACAATTAAGTCCATTTTATTTAAAACGGGCCCTAAACTTAGTGTGAATGTGTAAAACGCATTACAACATTAAATCAAGGCAATATTAGGTTAATTTTAATATTAATTAATTGTTCCCAAACTAAGGAAAAGGGATAATTTTTTTGTTACTACAAGAACAAATCAAGAAGTTCAGAGAAAGAAACAAGGAGGTTAGCGAGCAGCTAAAGCAAGCTAATGAAATAATTATGATTCTAAAGGTGCAAGTTGAAGAAGGAAAAAGAGTTGAACAATTTCTAAATACAAAGATGAAAAGAAAATCTGAAGAATGTTCAAAACTTGAAGAAGAAGTTGTGACCTTGAGATCAGATCTTGAGAAAGTAAAGAGTCATGAAGATAAATTCAAGATAATTTCTACAAAGATTGATGAAATTATTGCAAACCAGAAAGGATCTAAAGACAAAGAAGGATTAGGGTTTGAGAAAGGTGAAAGCTCAAAGACAGATCAAAACCAAAATCAGCCTAAAAAAAGACTGAGGACAAGAAGAGTAATGGCAAGCAAGTCTAAAATCAAAGGAAATACTTCAAAATACCACCAACCAGACAACCAAATGAACAAAGGTACCAATATTTTAATGGTTTCTATTATTTTTACAATAGATTTGGACATAAGGCTATGGAATGTAGAAGCAGAATGAATTAGAATGTTCAATATTTTTTGGGTCAGTGTTTTACATGCAAGAAATTTGGTCATAAGGCTAGTAAGTTTAAAATTCAAATGATGAGTGGATATAACAATGGTATGAGGTTTCAATCCTTTAATGGCTACTGTTATGCATGTAATGGATTTGGGCATAAAGCTAATCAATGCAGATTAGGAATGGGTGGAAGTAAGCTTATTCAAAATGTTGTCACTTGTTACTGTTACCATTTTCTTACTACAACTCAATTGGTGGAGCTGATTTAATTTTGTTTGATCTTAAAGTGGAAATTCAGTTAGTTGCTACATGGTTTAAATTGTTGATTGCATTTGTTCTTATCAAGTATCAGTTATGCATTTTTTTAAAGAACAGAGTTTTCAGAGTCATTGCTCAATAATTTATAGAAAAAATGAAGTACAAAGTTGATTATACAAATGATTAAGCATTCATTTCTTTCATTTTATTTCAATGACATTATTACATTACATATTTCATTTGATTGCAAGAATACAAATGATTATACAAATTTGCATTTTGATGCATTTCTTTTCAGAGTGAAAAGTAGAAAGAGACTTTTTAAAAAATCACACAAGTCATGGAGTTAACTGTTTGCAATGCATTGAAGGGAACACTCTACACTATTGAAGATGCAAGAAGGAAAAACACATAAATATGGACATAATCATCATTGCCTATTTATTATCGGTTGATGTAGAAGTGGCGCACCATCTTTCTTCCCCGAGCTCCAATCAACCTGTAAAAAGTTGGGAAAGTCTCGTTAGAGCTCTGACTATGAACATATCTACATGAACCACCAACAATAATGGAGAATGTTGCTAACAATACACTGAAACAATCAAGAAAATTCCAGGAATCAGAGTTGAAAGTGTAAACATCATGATATTTATTGTTTTTTGCTAACATTGTGTGTTTCCTATGTAGGTATAGGAAAAGTCATTTAGCTGATCATATCTAAAGACATAAAAGCATGTGGGGTAAAATGGGTTCCCACAAGGGTAGAGCTCAACATGTTGCCCCTTAATCTTACAAGTGGGCTAAGTAAAACAAATACATTATCATGCTCATCTGAGTCAATCATGAAGGAGTAAACAGTTTTAGTTATCAAGGTGGTTAAGGTTATTATTTATTCATAACAATCAAGTCTAAATAGAGAAATGAAGATTACAAATAAACAATAGATTTAATGGATTCAATTCAACTAAAATCCATCATTTTTCATTTTGGAAAAGTTTTAATATTGCTGCCATATTATTGTTTTTTGTTGCCTTAAGTCTATTCACATTTATGCTGTTTCATATTATTTTGTTTAGGAGCAGCAAGTGTTTTATCTCATAATAGTGATAGTGAACAGGCATAAATAATGCCTTATCAATGGAGCACTAACAAATAATGGAAGTATTTGCAGAGTTCCAATTTTGTGAAAGCATTATGAAGTGTGTGAGATAGGAATGGATCATTTTGAAGCATTCAAGTAATGGAAAAGTAGTAGTAAACATCAAAGTAACCTATAGAAATGGTGTGGTTACATTTAGGTTGAAATAGCAGTAAGCTATGAAGAAGCATACAAAACATTATTCAATGTTTCTGTCTCAAAATCTGTTATTCCTGTGAGTGTTACTCTAAAACATGAAAGTTGAAGTACCAATAGTAATGGAAAATGTTGCTGACAATACACTGAAACAATCAAGAAAATTGCAAGAATCAGAGTTGAAAGTGTAAACATCATGATATTCATTGTTTTTTTGCTAACATTGTTTGTTTCTTGTGCAGGTATAGGAAAATTCATGTAGCTGATCATATCTAAAGACATAAAAGCATGTAGGGTAAAATGGGCTCCCACAAGGGTAGAGCACGACATGCTATCCCTTAATCTTACAAGTGGGATAAGTAAAACAGATACATTATCATGCTCATCTGAGTCAATCATGAAGAGTAAACGGTTTCAGTTATCAAGGTGGTTAAGGTTATTATTTATTCATAACAATCAAGTCTGAATAGAGAAATGAATATTACAGATAAACAATAGACCTAACGGATTCAATTCAGCTAAAATCCATCATTTTTCATTCTGGCAAAGTTTTAATATTGCTGCCATAATATTGTTTTTTTTTGCCTTAAGTTTGTTCACATTTATGTTGTTCCATATTATTTTTTTTAGGAGCAGCAAGTGTTTTATCTCATAACAGTGATAGTGAATAGGAATACATAATGCCTTATCAATGGAGCACTAACAAATAATGGAAGTATTTGTAGAGTTTCAATTTTGTGAAAGAATTATGAAGTGTGTGAGCTAGGAATGCATCATTTTGAAGCATTCAAGTAATGGAAAAGTGGTAGTAAACATCAAAGTAACCTACAGAAATGGTGTGGTTACATTCAGGTTGAAATAGCAGTAAGCTATGACGAAGCATACAAAACATTATTTGATTGTTTATGTCTCAAAATATGTTATTCTTGTGAGTGTTACTCTAAAATATGGAAGCTGAAGTACATCAAGTGAATGGGATATGCACCAAATGATGTTTATCAAAGGCATGGAGTTGGCCTTCAGAATGAAGTAAAGACTACAATTTCATTGCAGCTATAGCTAAACAAAAATGCAAATACATGGATCCTATTTTAGCTTTCAGAGCTATTTTAACACAAGTTTTTCCATAGGATTTCTAGAAGTATCAATGTGAGGAAATGTTCAAGTTTCAGAAGGTTTTCTTCCATTATTACCAAAAACCATGATTGGTTTTCAACAGTTTCAAGAGAGAATGCAGTAGTAAGTAAGTTTATACCAAAAATACAAAGGTTTGCTTTCGTTTTCAGAAATACCCACATTGGGGTTTTTGATCAAAATGAAGATTCTTACCATTTTCAGCTTACCCACATGGGTTTTTTCATAAAATGCAGAGTAAGAGACTTTATTTCAAACTATCAAATACCCATGAGGGGATTTTTTCAAAAATAATGGTTTCTCTCTATTTCCAGAATACCCACATGGGGTTTCAACAGAAAATACAAATAAATGTTTTCTTTCAGAATCAAGGAATACCATGTAAGGGTTTTACAAAAACTGCAAAAATGCATGTGATGCATCATGGGTCAAGCCCAGTTATGAATGAGTTTCAGTTACATTTTCCAGAAATGTTGAGAACCATTTTGAGCTTGCTTTTTAGAGGTAAAAATCTGAAGATAAGGAATGGGAAATACAGTGAGAAATTCATAGAAGAAATCCAGAATTACATATTTGAGTGGCGCGGCCTGCATAATGGTTTTGTTTCATTTAACAACAGCAATCACTCACTGGTATTTGTAAGCTTCTAAGAGCTTTCACTTTGACAAAGATACAAAAATAAACAATAGAGAGAGTAAGCTTACCCTTGTGATGCCAGTAGAGGAGTAAAGTGGCGCGGCCAAGCTCATGAGACCTCATAAATGCAAGCCTTGAACTCACCAATGGCGGCCAGGAAGAGACAAGTCAAACACAGAATAAAGGAGCAAAGAAATCAGAGATGGATGAGTAGAAGTCATGGCCTTACTAGGCCATTCTTGCCTTTCAAAACAATGGATAAAGTCATATGATGTACAAAGACAACTTACCATAGTTGCAAAAGGGAGAATCGACCATCTGAAGACAAAAATCATGGAGTTCCCAAGAATTTGCAAGTTCAAAACCATAGCATGTACATGGCGGCCCATTTTCTTCATTCAATGCTTCTTTCTCGAAGTTGAAAAGTGTGAAATAATAGGAGTTTAGGGTTTCTCCTTAGTTTTGTTGATGGTTGCCCTAATTCAAACTTAGGGGCATTTAGTGTTTGCATTTTTGAATTAAGATTTGAGCTTAATTCCTTGAGTGGTTGAATGGTCTCATGCCTAGGTCAAGCTTTCTAAGAAGTTCTTAAGAATTCATAAGTCTTGGTTGATTTTAGGGTTTTAGTTGAATATCTTAAGGCATTTGATTTTAAAATTAATACTTATGTTTATTCCTTAGACAAAGTGGAGAGTAATAATGCCTTAGGTTTTTTAATTGATCTTGAGAGGAATTAATTAAAATAAGAGTGTGGCAAATAATTATGACTTAGGATTTATTTTAGTTGATTTTATAGAAATCAGATAAGTCTTGGAGAGGTTATACCTTAGGCTTTTATTTTTTCAATTGATTTTAAAGAAATCAATTTAATATTCATTAATAGATGGCTCAATGTTTTTATGATCTTTTATGAGAAAAATCAATATTGTAATTGGAGAAATAAGGTTGTTTTTTGCAAAAGATTTTATCTTTAATTGCAAAATAAAGAAAATTGTAAAAGCTTCATGATGTAAAGCAGAGAATAAAACAATAATTTATAAATTGTTTTATTTCTTATTGCTATTTTTAGCCGTTTGCATGCAAGGAGGATTTTGACTTTTCTTCTGGTCGGATTTGAACTGCATGGTAAAGAGATGAAGTGTTTTATTCGTTTTAAAAGCATATTTTTCCTATTTTTAGAGGTCTTATGGCATGCACATGCAAAAAGTGTGAGTTTTTCACTTTTATGCCACATTTTGGGGTAGTTTTAGGTGCTTTTCCTTGAGCTTTCTTCTTGAGCTCGGATTAGGGTTTTAGTGATATATCTTGGAGAAAAACATAGATTTCTTCTTAGTCCAGATTATTGATTCTTGCTCTCATGCTAAAACAAAGATTCTTGTAACTTAGAAATTTGTACTCAAACTTGTAATACTCCTTCAGTTAATAGAAACAACTTTCCTATTTCTCAATTTTGTATCAATTGTAGTTTCAGTTTGATGTAATTTGTGATTTATGTTTATAGAATTCTTGTCATGTCCTAGAATTGCAGTTTGAAGTAGAAAGATCATAAATACAGGTTGCATGTTGTATTCAAAATCTGAATCTCCATGCAAATCATTTTTGTGTTAAGTGTTCATGAGAAGTTGTGAATTATTGTTGTTTTCTGAGAAATTATTTGTGGGTAAAAGAACAAATTCATCTTTAATTCATCATTAAGTTCTTAAGTCATAGGTTTTATTCAAGTTCATATTTCTACCCTTTTCCTCAAGAAAACATTTAGAATAGATCCATCATTCAGAGAACCAACTCACTCTGGAGATTCCTTCTTTGTTTAGATCACCCACATTTGAAGAAGGTTTCCATGTGTCAACAGATAGATTTCTACAAATTTAACAAGGGTGCATATCTGATTGATAATAGTTACAATTGTAATAGACTAGGGCACATTTCCAAATTTTGCATAAGTAAGAATGTGAAGAAGTCTAGTATGGTAAAGAAGAATGATTCAGTGAAAAAGGTTGATCCAATAGAGATGAAGAAAGAGATGGACATGATTTGGAGAAAGAAGGAAGACAGTGAAACTAAGCTTGAGTCTGTACCAACATTTGGTGTAGATGTTTCCTTTGAAAACTAAGAAGGAAGCTTTGGCTTAAGGGGAGCATTAACAAAAGATTATTTATCCCCTACCAAATAGATTATGTTGATGCTTCAACACATTGATATGAGGTTTGGGCCAATATGCTTGACCTGTTGGAGAAAGAAAAGGTGGAAAATATTTAGTTGCAAAAGTTTGTAGAGCATTTAAAGTTAATTGTGCACATAGTTAGGGTTTTTTAAGCTTTTCAAATTATGTATTTAATGTGAATTAGGTTATGGAAAAAGGTTTATAAATTATTTCATACACAATATAAGTCATTTGCAAATGAGCATTATAGAAGAGCAGAGTAGTGAAGGAGCGAAGTGAAGTGTTTGAAGAATTATAGAAGTTCTTGTGCATGAAACCCTAATCGAAAATAAATTAAGAGGTATTTATAGCTTCTATTCACCCTAAGTTTTGATTTATTTTTTAATCTATTGCACAATGTATATACCACAAGTTGTAGAGGTAGTGAATCAACCCCAACCTAAATTCAAATGACATCTCGATAAATCCCTGGTGGATGATCTGAATGGTGCATTTTTGCGCATCCATATGGTGTTTTGCACATAAAAGATGTTAGGGTATACATTCATGCTAATATGGAAGATTATAATCATACAAAACTATGTTATGTGTGGTACAAGGAACTCACCAGAGATAATTTTGAGTTGAAATTAGAATTTGAGAGTTTGGTGGAGAAGAAACTCAACATCTGGAACAATTTCCCCATCTTTTGTTATGTATATGAATGGGTGAGATACACCCTGAGCAGGATTCATGACAAGGCCCTCTAGTTGGATATACCACATTTGATAAACAAGGAGGTGATTAGGGTTGTTATTGGTTTTTGCTCAACCAAACAAACTTCGGTTCTCAAGCCAGTGAAATCTGAAATGGTGATGGAGCTAACGGGTGCAAAGTATGATAGAAGAGCATTGACAATAAAGGACATCAAAAACCCAAAAATTAAGTATGCTTCAATGATGATCAGATACAAAATATACTTCACCAACAAGGAAAAGATCAAAGTTACCAATTCTTACAAAGAATCTTATTCTTAAATTTTTATACAAGTAATGTTCAAATTGAGATTTTTGTTTTTTTTATAAAATTTGATAAATTTTTATTTTATAAAAAAAATAAAAGGAGATGAAACAATTCATGTTCTTAAAATAAATTCACAATGTAATTTTGTGAATGTTAAGAATTTATTTATTTTTAAATCAAAAGTAATTCAAAATTTTACTTAAAGAAATTTAATAATAAAGTAAATGTGTATGTGTATTATAAATGTAATATCTATGATATAGACCTAAGAAAGATGAGTATAACCTAAGATATAATAATATATGATTTATACAAAGAACCTCTTTCAAATGTAACATAGATGGATGAAAAGGATGAGTATTGATAATAAGACCATGCTATATACTTAAGTAAAAAAATATATCACCCTAAATAAAGATGCATCAAATATACAACTTTCCTAATAATGTCTAGAAGATAAGGACAGTTGAAATAGATGGTTTCATGAATACATTGAAGCTAATTGTGAGCCAAACAATTTTAATGGTTGGAAACCTATGGAATGGAAAAGTGCTAACATTTCTAGCTAGAAATTTTCAAACTAAATGGTTATTATTATCTTGGTAGTTTCTTTGACCTTGGCTTAAAATTTACATGGTCTACCATTAATTTGATTTGATAAAATGGAAAGGATTTGTAGAAGAAACTCAAATTAGAATCCAAAACCTATAGTTATTCCTCCTTACAACTATAATTAATAATTATTTTTAAAGACATCAATGTATCTATCAAAAGAGGTTTATATTACCAAATGGTGATAAATTTTTAACTATGTATCATTTTTCAAATCCAAAAGTTAGGATGCTCAAAAAATCATTCATTAATATTTTAAAAACTGTCACATGAATAAATAAATAATTTTATTTATATATGAAAAAAAAAGAAGTATGGCCCCACTACACATGTTCTTTACATTTATACAAAGTTTTATGAAAAAGACTAATTTTTACTCAAAAGAGGTAACATAGAATGACCACTACTAATGTTTTTTAAAGAATTTAATTAATGTCTTTATGATATATTTAATTTTTACCTAAATAATTTAAAATTATTAAAAATAATAATTTACACACTATATTTGAAATGTTATATTACACAACTCTTGTACAAATATTATGAGATAAACTATGACAAGTAGCTTACTATTCCAACCAAGTAATATTGCAATTCCCCCCATGTGTCACACCTCATTCTTTGAAGGCGCAATGCTATAACACATTAAATAAATACATCATCCTTAAGAATTTACAAGGTCTACTACATCTAGTCTTAACAATATCCTAATTATTATAATATGTCAACAACAAGGTCATATGGGGATATAACAAAATGAAATAACTACTATATGTAGGATTTGATTAATGCAAATCCACATACCCCAATTAATACCTGCATGCAAAAGACTTGTCACAGAGAAAGAGAGTAAAGGTGAGTGCATTTAATAATTAATATTAATTATTAAATGACTAATATGCGTGCAAGGCGAAATCTTAAGAGGAGAGTAAAGTTAATTAATTACTTTACTCTAACACCCCCCCTTAAGATAAGCAAGAGTGCAGCTACAGACTAGTGCAAGAAAGCAAAAGAACTACAGTGCAAGAAAGTAAAATTGGGTCCCGGCAACTAGGCCTGATCAGGTACCCAAGTACAAGGAAATCTCTATGAAACGGAGAAAAGGAGAAAACCCAGTGGGAAAAAACTCCTCTCCAAAAAGAGATGCAAAAAGAAAGTACAAATGAAATGTCTCAAGAGACTCTCTCAAGAACATATGCAGATATACAATCAGATACCCCCCCATGAGAGAGAGTGGAGACTCCAAAGCCCCCCCAGAATGAGAGAACCCCTGTGCCAATGATCAAACCAATGTATCGCCCCGGAGGAAGAAACAGATCCAACGGTCGAAGAAGAGGAAATCCCTGGAAGTGAGGTGAAAATGGAAGTCCTGGATGATGATCATTGAAGAACTGAACTGGAGAATGAGTGTTTGAGTAATAGAATGGTGAATCAAACAACTCAAGATGATCCTGAAATGTAATCTCCAATGAAGAAGGGATAACAGGTGTGCTGAATCTATCATCTGTTAGGAAAGGAATATCCTCAGATATGGCCTCAACAATTGCACTTGATGGCTCGATGAGTGGAGCAATAATGTCAGTCACAACTGAAGAGGTATCCTGCTGAACAAATGTGATCTCAACAGGAGGAAGAGGTGTAGAAGTCTCAACACTAGTCTCATGAACAGATGGAAGAACACATAAGTTCAAGTGACCGAACTTCTCCTCAGATACTGCATGCTCTCTTGTAGAAAGAGAGGGAGATGGTGGACCAAAGTGTGTGAATGCATACAATCGGGAAGAATGATCAACTGTCCCTGTTGCAACAATGTTGCCAGTCTGAATGTCTCTGATGTGCACTGAATCAGGTGTGAACTCAACTGTCTTCCCTGTCCCACTGTGAGCAATCTGATAGATGGAGAGAAGGTTAGTGGACAAAGATGGAACACATAGTACATCATTGAATGTACCGTCATCAATATCGATAGAACCTTTCCCACATACACTCATATAAGTGTTATTACCCATCAATATGTGTGGTGAGGACGCAGCCTCAAAAGATGAGAACATGTCCTGAGAAGATGCCATATGGTGTGAAGCACCTGAATCCAGTAGCCATCTAGATGAATGTGAACTGGTGGTTGCACATAATGCATGACCCTTATGTGGGGCCTGTCCATCTATCTGGAATGATGGTGAAGAAGAAGACCCGCCTGAAGTAGATGAAGAAGAGTGATGAATATGGTTCTTCTCAAGAAGAGCTGTCAAATCTGAAACCTGTTTTGCATATCCATCTATCTTCTTCTCATAACACTTGGACTCATCATGTCCTAGCTTAGTGCAATAAGCACACTTAGGTCTATCTTTCTTCGATGATTCCCCCTTAGGAGAAGGTGAATCAGAAGTCTTCTGTGAACTAGAATCCTTCCAATGCTCTGTGGTCTGTGGTTTTTGTTTCTGCTTCTGCTTCTGCTTCCCCTGATATGACTGTGCTACCAATGCTTGGTGCGGTGATCCTGTGAGAGCATCCAACTGTGATATCTTAGCCTGCTCTCGTGTCAAACGATCACAAAACACCTCAAAAGAAGGCATGGTAAAACGTGCACCCAAGGCATCCATAGTGGAATGGAAGGTAGATGAGAATATCTGAAAGTTCCCACGAAGTTTTGACAAAATCAGGTAAATACACTCTGTATCAGTCTTAACCTTACCACAACCCTGTAGAAGAGATCTTTGTTGTTTGAATTTCGTCAGAAAGTCCTCAATGGAGGGAAAAGAATCAGGTACAAGTGAAGTCAACTCTGCCTCAATCTGCAATGCTCTAAACTCGTTGATAGTGCCAAAAAGTCCCTCAAACTTGGTCCAATAGGCCCTAGGTGTGAGACACCCTTCAAGATGAAACAGGAGACTGTCTGAAATGTGTAAAGCAATCAATCCCATAGCCTGATCCATATTGTTCCTGTGCTGCATAACCTCAAAGGCGCGAGTCAATGGAGGCTGAACCGCATCCAAACAGGACCATAACCCTCGAGACTGAAGAAGTGTCATCATGCGACCCTTCCAAGTGTGATAATTATGCGGTGTGAGAAGCTCAATAGATCTGTCGGCCATGCTGTGAACTGTGCCTCAACTGCTCTGAATGTGTTTTTTTTTATTATTATTATTTAGTGGTCTTTCAGAACTAGACAGAAGATGCAGAAGGGGTTTTTTTGTTTTGTTTTGGTGTTTATAGATTCTGGTTTTTTGATGTAGATGACAGAAAGCAAGAAAAAAACACCCCCCCACAATGCAAAAATCCAATCCCCAGTACAAACTGAAAGCCAGAAAATAATAAAAAATAGTAATTGGTATGAGACAAATCTTTGAGTACCTGAAGAATTTTCTGGTGAAATAAACTGCAGATCTGGAAAGAGAACAGAACCACCTTTCTGACGCCTATTCGTTTTCGAAAAACGGAGAAAAATTGAGCAAGTTATGCCCCTCGGAGTGCAAAAATATCATCTGACTTTGACTGCAAAAAACTGCATGCAAACTGAATATTTTTGAATAAATTCATACACCATCAGAACGGGCTCGGAACCAGCTTTCCGAAAATATTTTGTTTTTGAAAAACCGAGTTCGTATGCAAAAGTTATGACCAAAATACCAAAACTGCTCCAAAAAGGTTTGAAGGTTAAGCCTGGTGGTCAGGCTAACCGCTAGCATTAACCGCTAGCGGTTAACTGACGGCGCGCCCATAACTCTGATTTTTAAAAAAAAAATTTCGGATTGCGTGCCGTACCAGGCCGTACGACCCAGAAATGAAAAATTTTTGCCTCCCGGAGTCACTGTGTCCGATTTCGACGATTTGACAGTCGATTTAGGGGTTTTTGGGTGCTCTGAATGCGATGGTGAGGTCCGTTTGGGTTGAAATTGCTCCAAAATTGCAGGTACGCTCTGGATCAGGAACCCTCAAAAAAACATCAAACCCTCGTAGATCTAACACCGTGAAGCCAAATTTGATGAATTTTATATCAAAATAGGGGTTTTTGGATGCTGCGAGCTCAACGGTGAGGTCCGTTTGAGCTCAAAGTGCACCAAAAAAATAAACCCCCTATTCCAAATAAAAACTAGAAAACAAACACAGATCTGATGCAACCAAACCTAGATATCTAATCCTTTCAAAAACTGAACAAGCTGCAGCAGATCTGGCTCTGATACCATGTAGGATTTGAGAAATGCAAATCCACAGACCCCGATTAATACCTGCATGCAAAAGACTTGTCACAGAGAAAGAGACAGATCAAGACAAGGGTTTGGCTCTCACAATATGCAAGATGTATTCCAGAAAAATGAAATAGAGCATTAATGAAATACAAGAGATCGATCCTTATAAAAGGAGATCAAAACCTAAAAGGAAAACCTAACCCTAAAGGTGAGTGCATTTAATAATTAATATTAATTATTAAATGACTAATATGTGTGCAAGGCGAAATCTTAAGAGGAGAGTAAAGTTAATTAATTACTTTACTCTAACACTATATGTTGAAATACCAATGTCCATGTTTCACCATTTGTAATTATCCATACTCTTTGTTTTGTGTTGAAGCATTTCCAAAATTTATAGATGTTTCCAAAATACTTAAGTGCATTATATTTTAAGCTAAAATATCTCCTCAAATAGGTATGAGTAGTTATGATGTACTCTACCTCTATAGTTAAGAGTAAAAACATATTTCATATATTTCTCATTCAACTAACCACCCTAGTAAATGAGTTAAAAATATAATTACTAGTGGACCTTTTCCTATCCACATCTCTTGCTTATTCTACATTAATGAGTCCTTGTATATCCATTGTATTATGTTAGGCCTTGCAATTTTTTTAAGGTTTTAGTATTCATAATGTGTAAGTTTTACCAAAATCCTAAAGCCATCGGCTTCCCATTTGTGTTTATATTCATTAAGGTTCTAATTCATTGATGATTAATTTAGCCTATGTGAATTCCTTTAGTTTTTTTAATGATGTCTCCTACATTATCATTTCATTGACCTCTCATTTAAGTTATTGGTCATGTTTTTTTTCTTAATAAATAAAGTGCATGTAAATAGCTTATGTTTTTAATATCGTGTGCCCTCACTTGTTGCCTATGTGTCAAGTGTTGATTGTAGCATGCTTGTTCTTTGTAGCACAACTTCTATTTGAGAATCAAGAATAGGTGTGTGCTCTCATGTTGTGGCGATTTAACGCCTCAAGCTAACATGCTCATAGCAACACTCGATGGAACAACTTTTTTAAGAAACAATGAAAACATCCCAATAATGCAATAATAACATGTCACACTTACATAACAACATGCACACAAGTATTCTTTAGAAAAGATGGAAAGCAAAGGCAGAGGTGGGAAGAGGCGTGGGAATGGATATTTGAATTCAGTTGTTGTTTTGATTGATGATGGTGATGGTGTTTTGGAGGATTTGGGGCTATGTTATTCTGCAGATCCTATGGTTTTGATGTCTCTCTGGCCTTCTCATGATGCTTTGGGAGCAGTTTGTGGTGCGGTTTTGGTGGTCTCTTGGTCTGTTTTGGAGGTCTTATCTTTTGAGTGGGGCTGCTTGTGGTATTTCCCTTATGTTTTGGGTTTGTGACTGCTTGTTCCCTTGGATTTAGAGGCCCCTTTGGTCCTTCATTGGATTTTGTCCTATTCTATTCCGGTGTTGTTGGGCTCCTGGTGTCTGCGGGTGTGCCCTTTCTTATGATTTTGGTTGTCCTCTCTTGTGCAATCATTTGGCCTTTGGACTTCTCCCTTGTTTTTCTTTTTGGATGCTTTCATGTGGAGGGGTGTTTCTTTCGTCCAGTTTCTATGGCTGGGTGGGTCATCTTTCTTAAAGCGGGATATATTTTGTTCTTGGCTCTGGGTCTTCTGGTGGAGCCTCTTGGTGTTCTTATTTGGTTCACCTCTGTGCTATTTTCGGTCTATGATAGTTTCCTTTACCAAGGGGTTGTGTGGAGCTTTCTTGGCTCTCAGTTTTGTGGTTGTTGGGCTCCTCCTCTTTAGTGTTGGGTTCTTCCTTGAGAATTTTTTTGAGTGCTAGGGTTTTTTTATTGTTTTCTCTTTGGACCCAGTTGTATGAGATTTGTGAGGTGGTTTATACCTTTTCTTCCTGATACCTCATGCTTGCGCTACTAAGGGATGTTATGTCATCCCTTCCTCTTGTGGCTACTTATTGGATTCTTCAGTTGGTGTCTCCTCTTGAGGGGGAGATTGCTCCTTTTGAGGTGGAGTGTTGGATTCCATTGAGGTGGAGCTTTTTTGGCATGGAGAATAATAGTTTTGGAAGTAAGGGGTCTCATATCATCCTCTCCTATAGAGGGGATCCCTCTCTTTTATAGGTGGAGGTTGGGTTGGCTTCTCAGGCATTTTGGTGCTGTTGGTTGGTTGCTACTTCACAGTGCTCTATTGTGTTTCTCAAAACCCCTATTCAGGTAGGGTGTTCGATTTCTCCAGATCTTTTGAGATTCATGGTTTTGTTGGTGTTGTATAAGCATGAATTTTCACCCCTAACACAAATTCCCTTTTACACCCTTGCACTTTAGAAAACCTAAGGCAGAGGCTTAATTTCACTTAAGCCTGTTGCTCACATTGCACTTGGTGCTTGTTTTGTATGTCAATGGGGGTGTTTTTGTCAGCATGCCCATGCAACACACAGATGTCTGCATGGTGTGCTTACATCCCTGGCAGATTCCTATGGCTGGAGTCTGTAGAAATGTTACAATTTTGATTGGAATTCAAAGAGTAACACCTCCCTTTGGCTGGCCAGCCCTAATATAGTTTTTTTTCATCCTTTCCTTCATATTCTTGACCATTCAATCTATTCTAAAGTTTTGCAAGATCATTTGAGCACTCTCTCCATTCCATTCATTCACTTCAAGCTTTGTAGCAACATTTTACACTCCATTACAAAAATCTACCACTTCATCACTCCGATAGTGCGAGTCAAGGACAAACACCATTGCAACAGAGGCTTGAGTTCCTCTCATTTCTCTTCAACAAGCCTTGAGCACTTTGGACGAAGGTCGTAAGCTCCTCTCATCTTCTATATCATCTTTGGTTGAGTAAGCACGTACTGTTTGTAGTGTCTTTTTTTTATATAGCTTGTATTCCCTTCTTTATCTTTATTCCTATCATTGCAAACTTGGTTGTCCGTGGAGGTGGAAACACCAAAATGGGGGTCTGACTAAGGCAAATCCCTAAATAGCCCCAAAATATTCCCCTTTTCTATGTGCAGGTGAAGAGATCTTGAAGCAAGTTGGCGAGAGGATTTTTGTACAAAATTATCTTTTTCACCCTTGTGGTAATATATTTCTTTTATCACATTCATATTTATGTTTCATTCTTCTTAATCTCATTTTGTTGTTCAAAAAACCTCTAAACTAGGCTAGCATTCCTTTCTTGAGAATTTAACCTCATCTCTCTGGTTTCCTAGCCATACGGATGCCAGCGCACCTGTGGGACGCTAGGACACTGCGCTATCATCCCAGAACTGTGCTTTTGTCCTTTGATAGAGAGTTATCTGAGACGTAGACTAAACCTTAAAAATTGGCTCACCTAGTCTCCCTTCAATTCTCGGGATTGTAGAGTGATCTAAGGACCCACAATCTTCATCATTCTCATCCCCCCTATCCTAATAATTCTTGCAACTGAGGTAAGTTAGGGCAGCCTTTCCGCCCTTGGCCTTTCGTGACCTAGGGCCTTGCAATGGCTGGTCCCCCTCTCTTACATTTTTGGTGAACCTGACGTGAACCATTTTGGTTCCATTTTGTGATACTAAAAGCTCTTTTCCTTGTATCCTAGGGGTGTTGTAGGTGTGAGTGTTGTGAGGCTTTCACCTTGTAACCCAACCTGTATCCCCTAGTAGGTGTAGTTGGAAGGTTCCAAAGTATTGTGTAACGAAACCTTAATTGGGTCACTACCTTATCTCATAAACCTTAGGAGGCTCTGTAGAAATACTATTTTGTGTGCACAATGGCATCTCTCTTAAATCAACCTATCCCCTCTATGTAGACTGCGATTAGTGGTACTAGCATAACCTTCACTTCACAAGACCTGTCGATGGGCTTCAATAGAGATCCATCTCCTCTTTACATTCCTTCAAGGATAAATGGGAATATTGTAGAAAATGTTCTTGTTGATCCAACATCCCAAGTAAATATCATAACTGACGAGATCATGTTGATTAAGTTCTTGTATAAGGATGGGTATGATGCACCTGAGAGTACCGTCTCCACACACGACAGACTTTTCATACCTCCTATAGGAAGTATTGTCCTATCAGTCCTCGTTGGGCCTAAATCTATGAGCCTAAAGGTTTGACATCATCTTAGGGTCTAAACTCTTCAAAGCGAAGCTAAGTATCCTCTGGTTGGTAGCTATAAACGCAGTTCCATCAGTTGTGTACAAATGTCTAAATTTTTTCATGGAGGTTTGGTACATGTTGTCCATGACACTAGTTATAGACCACCAATTTCCCATGGCAGCTATACCCTAGATTACTTTTGGTCGACATCTCTTGGTCCTCTCCCACCTAGGAAGGACCTCTTATATCGAACATATCAAAACTATAAGAAAAGACGTGTTAGGTTGAAAGTGAGGTTCCCTCCTTTGTCTTATGTTGTTTTGCATAGAGCTCTCCTAAAAGCTGACAGTGATTTCGCCAAGGCACATAGAACAGAAGAAGAGAAGCCATCTCGAGATCCTCTGTCTTCCCCTTTTGCTACTCAGCTTGATGCTTCATCTCGCCCTGCCGTGGTGCCATCTGATTTTGTTTCATGCTTGCAAGAGAATCCCATGGTGCCCGCTTGGCAAAAGGCCAAGCATCCTGCATTTCAGCTTCCTATCTTACCCACAGATCCTAGGCACATTCGATATGGAAGACAGAAAGCCCCCTATAGAGAGTCCTCTTTATCTCAACATTTGTGGCCTCCTACGGTTCTTGTCCTCAAAATAGTGAATGGGAAGAGGCCCGCTACCGAGGCAATAGAGTCGATTCCTCCCAACATTTATGAACCTACCCCTTCTTCTCCCATCCAGGAGTCTGTCCTTTTGCTGAAAATAGTTGTGGAAGACACTCCTATGGCTGAGCAGAATCCTTCTATCCCTTTGCAAGCTTTGGCTCCTAGTTCGAAGAGCCATAGAATTGCCTTGCACGCAAGCGCAAGCATCAGCAAAAGGCTCTCCTGGCTAAACAATCCTCCTCACAGAAGAAGGAGGAGGAGAAAAAAGCACCTCCTACTATGTCCTCCTCTTTCCCCTCTTCTACCTCTGATCTAACTAGCTTTGAATCTCTTCTAGCTCCTATTGTGAGTGCACATGCACCTGGGAAGGTAGAGGTGTTTATCGCTTCTTCAATGGAGCCACCCCTACTAACCTCCATTCTGAATGTCTTTCCTTTCCCAAAGCCCATGGATATGGTTAATACTTTGGTCGTATCTATTGCGGTTCTTTCTTCTTCTCCTTTGACCCTCATTGCTTTGTCTGTGGGGATTTCACCTCCTTCAATGAAGAAGAAGGTAGAGCATGGTCCCTCTAGCAAGGGAGGATGTAATAAGATCCCACCTTCTCTAAAAGGTGGCCCTGCACTGACTTGTTATGTCCTAGTGATGGAACTAGTCCCGACCTCCCCCGATTTTTTCACCACTCTTGAGTCTCTCAGTGAGCCTAGAGGTGAACCTCGGGTGCAAACTCCTCCATCTGCCGAGGTGAAACATGGCACTCCCGTCAAGTGTATGTTCAACTTAGTGGATGAAGTTCCAACCTTTTCAATGATCTTCACAAGGTCGTTGACCTTAGACCCACAAGACCTGAGTAATGGAGACCTCACTTGTCCCTTTACATTGGCCCTTGTTGTGTGAGGATTGAAAGCTCCTCCCCTTAACATTACACCTATCCAGGCTCGTCATCCTTCCCCCTACAATGATCTAGAGTGGGAAGCTAACAACCTCTTGGTTGACAAGTGTTAGGGGTTGACCCTCCTCTTGATCTTTAGATTAGATATGTGTGTGTGTGTTGCGACGTGTTCCCCCATAATCATGTTATATGTTCCTCGATGACCCTCGTCACCCCTATTGGTGCCTGGATATGGGTGTGATGTTTATATTATAAACCTTCCACTATGTGTATCTTCATTCTTCCATGTTTGTGATTGGCTTTCTATAAATTGGGGATGATGCAAAGCATTGGGAGCATTTAGGCCTCCTTCCATGTTGACCCATTTTTTTTATTTTACTTTGTCTTTTGTGCATTCTTCCTGATCTGGTTGGGGATTGATGATATTTGGCCTCTCACTGTAGTTACCTACTACTTATAAATAAAATCATATCTGGCCCTGCAAAACTAGATCCCCCTGTGCCCTTTGTCTGTGTTCTCTTTTCCTTTCCTTTCTCTTTATCTTTCTCTCTTCTCTTCTCGACTTGTCCCTTTTATGTGTGACAACGTTACTTCTACATTGCATAATATTTAGAAAATGCATTCATTGCCAAATGAATCTTTTCTCGAAGATCCTTCACACAGTTCTTTATTAGAATTGTATTCTCGACTTGAAACCCTAACGTAACATGTTTCCTTCATCATGGGTTTGTAAAGAAAGGACATGGAAATCCTCCTCTGAAGCGAGAATGATCTTAGTCTTCCCCTCGCGTGGGTGCATCTCCTTCCTTTTGAATTCATTGATGAAGTGAACATGTTTCAAAATGATTCCTTGATGACAAATCAATTCAAGGAAGAAGACGTCAACTATTGAATAGCGTGTTCCTTGAGTGGACACCTACCTTTCACATTGGGTTCTCGAGGGACCCCTTCGAATATTCTCAACAAGTTCTATGGTGTCTAGCTCGGGGGTAGCCCGACTAGACCAGTTTCACATCTTCATGTCTAGCGCAGGGGCAGCCTAGCTAGACCGGTTTCACTTCTTCGTGTCTAGTCCGAGGGCAGCCCAACTAGGCCTACTTCGCATCCTTACATCTAGCTTGGGGACAACCCGACTAGACTTCACTTTTCAAATAGTGCGTCCCTTGAGTGGACCCTCCTTCCTTTTGAAGGGTTCCCGAGGGACCCCTTTGAAAGTCTTACAACTTAGCAATGGTCTATGTGACTATCCATTCACTGGCCTGTGTGGCCACTTCCTGATGTGTTCTATCTATGGGTAAACATGTCACCATCTTTGACTCTGTGCAGTCTCCTTTGCTCAGTCTCCCTCAAGTGAGAGTTCTTGGGGGATACCTTCCTTGCAGGTCTGTGGGTTTGTAAGGTGTTTTTGCTGGTTTCCTTCATGTGAGATTTCTTGAAGGATACCTCCCTTGTAGGATAGTGAGCCTATGAGGCGCTTTCATACTCCAGCTTTGTAGTTTCACGGAACTATGAAGTCCTTTCCTACACTTTCGAGTTCACCAGACCGTGCTCTGCTTCCTCGTCAATTTAGGTATACTTCTCTTACTTTGTTACTTCCCTACTACTCTACTTTACCAAAGCACTCATCATTACTCATGCTCACTAAAGTGGGGGAAAAATGTATAAGCGTGAATTTTCACCCCTAACACAAATTCCCTTTTACCCCCTTACACTTTAGAAAACCTAAGGTGGAGGCTTAATTCCACTGAAGCGCATTGCTCACATTCCACTTGGCACCTATTTTGTGTGTCTATGGGGGCATTTCTATTGGGGACTCCCGTGCAACACGCAGACATCCACGTGACATGCTTACGTCCCTAACAGATTTCTATAGCTGGAGTCTATAGAAACATTACACTTTCAATTGGAAGTTGAAGAGTAACGACAGCCTTCGGCTGGCTGACCCTAATATGGTTGTTTTTCATCCTTTCCTTCATATTCTTGACCATTCTCAAGTTTTGCAAGATCGTTTGAGCAGTCTCTCCATTCCATTCATTCACTTTAAGCTTTGTAGAATAATTTTACACTCCATTGCAACAATCCACCACTCCATCACTTCAATAGTGCGAGCGTAGGACAAACACCATTGCAGTAGAGGCTTGAGTTCCTCCCATTTCTCCTCCACAAGCCTTGAGTGCTTTGGATGGAGGTGGTAAGCTCCTCTCATCTCCTCTATTTTCTTTGGTTGAGTAAGCACATATTGTTTGTAGTGAATTTTGTTTATGTAGCTTGTATTCCCTTCTTTATTTTTATTCCTATCATTGCAAACTTGGTTGTCCATGGAGGTGGAAACACCAAAATGGGGGTTTGACTAAGGCAGACCCCTAAACAGCCCCAACATTTTCCCCTTTTCTATGTGCAGGTGGAGAGATCTTGAAGCAAGTTGGTGAAAGGATTATTGTACAAAATTATCTTTGTCACCCTTGCAGTAATATATTTCGTTTATCACATTCGTATTTATGTTTCATTCTTCTTAATCTCATTCTATTTTTCAAAAAACCTCATTTCTCTGGTTTCATGGCCATACAGACGCCAGCACACTTGTGGGACGCTAGTGCACCATACTGTCATCTTGGAACCATGCTTCTTTCCTCTGACAAAGATCTATCTGAGACATAGATTTGACCTTAAAAAGCGGTTCACCTAGTCTCCCCTCAATTCTTAGGATTGTAAAGCGATCGAAGGACCCATAGTCTTCATCATTCTCACCCCCCCTATCCTAATCATCCTTGCAACTGAGGTAAGTTAGGGCAACCTTTCCGCTCTTGGTCTTTCGTGACCTAGGGCCTTGTAGTGGTTGGTCCCTCTCTCTTACAAGTGTTTTACACCAATATGGTTTTCCCTTGTTGCTCTCTTATTAAGGTAGGGAGTTTGGGAAAAATGACTAATCTTGAAGGGTGCTTTGGCAACCCTTTTTGTTCTAGCTCAGTGTTGAGCAGTTGTTTCGAGTGGATGTTGTAGGTTGTAGTTGGTGCCTAGCGGATTCAAGAAGTTTCTTTAAATATGTTCTCAGGTTAAGGCCCTTGTGCTCTTGGTTGTAAAAGGGTTTTCCGTCCCTTCAAAGTTGATTTCTTGCAGTTTGGTGTGTCTTGTATATCTTTTGATAGACTATTGATGTTGGGTTGTTGATTGTCTATGTTCCTATCTTTCTACAACTTTCTTTTGTTTGTAAGGCATTTCAAGTTCCCTCAAAACCTGTTTGTAAGGGGTTTCTGGTCCCTGCAAAACCTATTTTTGCTAATCAAAAACAACATGCACACAAGTGTCGCAAGAAAATAATGACAAGAACAACAAGACAACTTCACCATTGCATAAGAAAGGTGGAAAAAGTATAAGAATAACCACTCGTGGGATGAATCTACCACGATGAACATACTAGAGAGAGGACAACACCTATATGGTGATTAATTACTGTGAATGGTGATCCTAGACCTGCACAATCATGAGCAAACAACACAATATTAGTAATTATACAACTCTAAATCAACATTCCCCATAAGATTCATTTGAAACATGAAGAATAAGAAATAAAAAGAAGAACACAAATGAAAGCAAACCAAATCTTATTCAAATGCTCAAACTCTCAATCCCATTGGGGAATTGGTGTTATTTGGATGTGGAAAATAGCCCTTTTCCCAATTCCTTGCAAGCTTTGATGATCTTTGATGAAGATTGATGATCTTTTATGAAAATCCTCCATAACCTAGCTATGAAAGATGAAATGTGGATGAAAATGGATGAAAATTCCCAAGATTGTGGATCCAAATGAGCATGGTAATCTTACATGGATTGTGGACGATCAAATGCAATAGAGGAGGCCTCTTTTTATAACAAAGAAGGATGGAGAATTGAAGAATAGGATGAATGTGGGATTAAAGATTGACCAATGGCATTGTGCCATTTGTCAAGATGATAATGGAATGAGGTGGAGCACATTTTGGTTTATGTGCATGATAAATGCTATCAGATTCAAATTTGAAATTTGAAAGTTGGCTTGTTGGGGGGAGAAAAGAAAGGATTAAATGCCACTTGGCTCAAGGCAAAAGGACATGTAAGAGGTTTAAATGCCTTGTTGGATGTACAAACCCTTTTGGAGGGATTTTTAAAACTTGGAGAATATTTCAACATTGATGTTTTTTTTTAAGTAATTGAAGATTTAATAAATCAATTTAAATGATATTCATGAGCAAGTTGCAAAATCTAGAGGATTTGATGGATTAGCATTAATCAGGATTTGATTAATTTAGATAGAATTTAGTTGATTTGACAATTTGATTTAGATTTTAGGATTTAAATAAATCAAAATGAGATGAATAATGGTTTAGACTTAAATAAAGTTTGATTTTTTTAATTAAAGAGGGTGGTGTTAGATTAAAACAAATAAAGATTAATTTATTTAATTTAAAGGAGGTGACTTTAGAGATTAATTAAATAAAGTGAATTATTTAATTAAAAGAGGGACTATAAGATTAATTAAATAAAATTATTTATTTAATTCATAGGACATGATGACTTAATCAAATAAATTTGATTTATTTAATTAAGATATGAAATATGATGAATTTAATCGAATAAAGATTATTCAATTAAATTGATTAGTAAAGGAGATGATTCAGGACAAACTAGTGTTAGTGAAATCAAGATCAGGTGCATTTATATTTTACGTGTCTACATTTTGCCCCTCTTTGAAGCAATGTACATGTTGCAGTGGTTCAAAGAATAATCTTGCCACGGTCAAATTTAAAAAAAAATCTGATTTTTTTCGGATGCCCTAGCAGAAAGAAGTATACTGGTACATTGCCCCCTCAAGAGACCGAGCAAAAAGTTTGATTTGAGGATTGATCTCATGACAAAGAGGTTCAAGATGGATGTACGGATGGTTAGACTAACAGAAATATATGATGATGATGCAAATCAGAATAAAAAATCTATATTATCTTAAACAACTTAAAATATTATGCAATGCATGTGAGATGGATGATGCTTTCTATATGATATGCAGTATATGCTAACATTTGTTTCATGAAATATGGATGCATTAGTGATAATGATTAACTGTCATGGTACCTTGTTAGTGTAGAAAGAAGACAGAATAAAGAAGATACAACAAGCCTATTTTATTAGAGATGATGATGATGATAATGATGATGTATTGCTTATCAGGAATTGGGATTTTAAAAGGGCTATTTACCTTATGTTTGATAACACACATAGGCATGATGCATCAAGGTATAAAGAACCAGGATGGCATTGCACCTAATGTGATGGACTTTGACTCAACAAATCATATAGGAGTACTCATATTCACACCTAACATAAGAAACCTCATTCAGAATATAGTTTAGATATTTTAAACATCTTGGACCAAAACATAGAAAAGAAAGACCTCCTATGTGGTCAACAAGACACCTAAAACACCCTCTCTACAAACCAAACAAAGCACGCATGACAAATTTATTTTACAACAATATCCAACAAGCACAACAGATAAAAAGATAATGATTGTTGCCCCATCCCTTTCTCTCTAAATCCCTTTTTATGGACATCATCGAGAGGTCATTGGAATGACCGTAATAAGATAAATCAAAAGAAAAGATCAAGTACACAAACAAGCCAATGTTCTTCATAACCCTAGCCAAGGGGATGTGTTTTCTTTAGGATAAGTATCCAAAGTGTTTGCCAAAGATAATGCCCATTGTTGGAAGGATGCATCCTAGGAAATGTTAGTGGATAATGGCAAGTTGATAGGTTTTTTGAAAGGTTGTTGATATAAGGTCGATTGACATGTTTGTGAATGATCAAGAGTTTGATTTTGCATTTAAAAGTTTGTTGTTTCGATTTTGATTTTGTGTTTGAAGTTTGCTTTTGTTGATTGTTGTGGTTGTTTATGTTTGTCTTACCAAAGGATGAAGGCAACGATTGATTTGTTATGGATGAGATTATTGCGAGTGAAAGAAAAATGGGACAGATGGATTTTTCAAATATTTGGATGTTTTTGAATTTTTTGAGGCTATTTTTTAGTATTTTCATGATGTTTTACAGATGTTTTGCTTTTCAAATTTTCCATTTTTTTTGGTTTTTATGAGATTTTATGATTTTTTTTAATTTTGTGTCTCGGAAGCTGATCAAAGATTAGCCTTGCCTGAGTTTAAGCTCAGAGACAACGTAGTTCAGATACCTTTTTTTTTACTTTTTATGATTTTTTTGACTTGTTTTGGGATTTTTGATATGTTTTGGATGTTTTTTTTTATTTTGATATGTTTTGGATTATTTTAGGATTTTCGCATGATTTTGATGATTTGGATATGGATATGATATTAGTGCTCTATTTTGGTATTTTTTTTGAAAACCAAGCTAGGGTTGATTGATCAGATTGATGGATTGATGATGATAACATTGTTGAAGATGCACAACAATGCAAGGATAGTGTTAAGAAACATGAGGATTGGGAAGGATATCCTGAGATGATGATGGATTGATTAGATTTGATTGATCAGGATTTTGAAGCTTGGTTTGGAACAAATTTTTTTTGATGATTTGATGTGATGTTGAAGTTTAAATTATATGCTACTGATATTGATTGTTTGGATTGATTTTTGATGAAAGATAAAGCTTTATAAGGAATATCTTCTCATCAAAATATGCCATCGGCTAGTGATTTGGATTTTGGCTCATAAATGTTTTGACCAATTTGATTTTACATTTTCCAATGTTCAGATCACCACATAAGTTGGAGGATATAGATCAAGATTTATTCCCGAAGCAAGATGTAAATATTTTCCCCCAATCTCTAGCAATTTTTGGAAGGCCATGGGTGGATGCTTGGTTAGGTGGATGGATGTATGGATATGGTAAGCATGCAAAGGATTCCAAGGATTATCTTGTGACAAGATAAGGTGTTCGAACAAAGGATGATCATTTGGACAATGCTCCAATGCTTAGATAATGTTAGGTAGGATAGGATCAATGAAAATGATGCATGTCAAGATGTTTACCATAAGCATATGTAAAGTGTACACCAAAATTTGCAGATGGATGAAAATAGATTGGATAAATGGTTCATGGATGAATGGATTTATTATGGATCGAATGTTGGCTTTATTATGGATGTGATAAGATTCTTTCTCCAAAGTGGCACATGTAGATGCTCGATTCTACACATGATGCCTGTTTTCCATGTTTCAATCATGGTACATGTTCAAAGTGCCACCATAGTGGTTTTCACTAGAGGACTATTTTTAATTTTACTATTTTCATGATTTTTTTATTTTTTTTCATTTTTATGAAAGATCTTAAGTTCATGTCGAACCACCTAGTGGTGTCAATGTAGATGCTTATGTCATAAGGTGCCATCGATATCCTTCTTGAAGAAGCTACCTTGCCAAGATATGTGCACTTAAATGCAAATTTTGAGATTCTTGATCTGCTTTGCTGACACCAAGGTTAGCTTTATCTCTGTGTGTACATCACAATAGAGTTCCTTTTGAATCCTTATGATGAAGGGTTGCTGCCAATACATGGTCAATGTGAGAATTGGATATCATGCATGGAGGCGTGGATGGTGGAGTATGTTTAGGAATAAAAGATGGATTGGTTGATAGCTTAGAACCTTTGACTCTCCAAACTTGGGAATATGAGAAATAATGGGTCGATACGGAAGTGTGCATGGAATTAGGACCAACTGCTTGATATACTTTATATGTCGCTGGAGAAGCCTTCTTTTTCCTATCTCGACATCTTTGATGGATACTTTTCCCTTTTTTATTTTTCCCCATAGTTTCTTTGACTAATAGAGTTTGATAGGGATAATCATTCTTTGTATTCTTTGGTATCCACTTGTATTTGATTTGTCCTTCATGCTTCACTACTTCTTTTTCTTTGATGATTTTTTCCATGCTTTGATTCAAATATTTTTGTTGATGTTGGTCCCAATTCATGGATGGGGTGATGGGTGGATGAAGATTTATGGCGTGGCTGGTTGTAGTATTGGTATCAGTTTTATCATAAGGATCCTTCTTGATCCCTATGTTGATGTTTGCTTGAGACGAAGTTGCCCCCAATTTTATAGAGGTATCACTGATATGTTTAGATCCCTTAATTTTTGAATAACCAAGACCTTGATGCTTAGGATTGCTGAAAATATTCACTGGTTCTAGGATACCCTGTTCATATAGGCCTAATCCTCTGCCTTGATAATTCATATTTTGAAAAAAATTATTTGCAATAGGATATGATTTACCTTGGAAACAAGGTGCTAAGCCTTCTGTTCTTTTTTTGGATCTTCAAAGTTGATAGCTTCTTCATTGATAAGATAGCTTCCTCTAAAAAAGGTAAGTGATTCAAGTTTATAAGTGATAGGATCCTCTATATGTCCCAGAATGACTTCCTTATTGATATCTTTGGCTTGATCTTGTGAAATATCATATTTGAATGTTGCTTCAAGAGGTGTTGATGATCCACTTTCCACATTAAATTCTTCCTCATGATTCATTTTTTATATTTCTTCATGGGATGGTTCTGATTCACAAATTTTGTAGAAGCCTTCTTCATGACCCCTTTCTGATATGTCTCTAGATTTTTCTATGTCTTGATCAGTTGTACAAATGTTAAGAGTAGGAGACTCTTGTTCCTTGGTAGTGATATCAAGAGTATGAGACTCTTGTTTTTAATGAAGATCATCTACATGTCCATTAGGAGTAATCATCTCATGGGTAGATGGAGGAGTATGTGTTATATGGATATGATCATCATTTGTGACATATTTTATAGATAGGAGAGTGTCCATTAGATCATTGTAGTATTGTGGAGCTACAAATTCTTGATCTTGGTTAATGTTGGAATTGATTTTGACGTGATTTGGATCATGTTCTTCACGTAGATCAGTTACAAAGGATGGATTGCTTATAAAAAGTTCTTGGATATCTTCATTAGGCATGGGAAGTGGCTCAATATCCTCTTGATCTTTGAGTGGACTTGGATCAAATTTTGAGTTGAGGATTTCTTCAATATCTACAACCATGAGGTCAAAGGATGTCAATATGTCTTAGAAATGACCATTGATATACTTTGGTGAAAGATGTTGATCATGCTTTGTGGTAAAATCTTGAGATATGTCCTCTAACTCATTAGGTGATGTAGAGACACTTTAAACATGATCATTGGTGGAAGGATCACCAATATAAGATCAAATATTGTTAACACTCCTTTGAATAGATCATTGTTGGATATTGTTGAGGGGTATTTATCATGATCAAAAAGTGACTCTTGATGTATGTTGAGTTGATCTTCAAATGAGGTAGAAACATCTTCAAGGTTCTCAATGATGGATAGATCTTGATCATCGTTTTCAACAATTATGGAGGAGATATTGTCACTACTATCGCTAATCATTGAATCTTGATCATTGTCCCCAATAATTAGTTTTTGATCAATAAGGTCTTGGATGAGATTTTTAAGTTGAATACAATTTGATGCTGCGTGTCCCTTTATTTTATGAAAATCACAAAGGTGCTTCTCATTATACCCTAGTGGTTTAACTTGGGGCTCTTGATAATTCTCATAATTGGGGATTTTAATGAGATTTTCTTGGATCAATTATTGCATGACCGATTCGATTGGTTCCCCAAGTGGCGTGTATTTTCATTTGTTACCTTGTGATATTTTTACTTTAAGTTGACCATGTGGCGATTGATTTTGGAGATGTGGTGATTGATCTTTGAGATGTGGTGATTGATCTTCGAGATGTGGAGGTTGGGTTTGTTGTTGATGTTGTTGATCTTGATATCCAACTTCTTAACATTGGAGATATTGTTCTTGATGTGGTTGGAGACACAACAAAAATGCTTTGATGACATGGCTCAGATAATGGAACAGTGTATTGATTTTGGGATGGAGATGTCTCTTGGCACAATGGATCACCTATTTTGGTAAGTGTAGCAATTTGATCTCACAAAATTTGATCTTGACACCCTTGATATAGTTGATTTGGTTTTTTTTCAAGCATATTTGGAATGCATCCTTGTGGTGTTTGTATGGGATCATGGACAAATTGATTTTGGAAATTGTTATGATTTGGGATGAGATTTAGATTTGGCATTATAGGTTGAAATTGAACATTTTTGTGGTTGGGAATCATGTTGCCTTGATTTAGGTAACTTTTATTTTGCATGGTGTTACCCTGACTTAGATCAACACATGGAGTTGTTAACATATTGTTTGGACTTTGAACAACATTTACATTATTTGTAAAAAAATCTATCCCAAAGTTTATCAAGTGTGGATTTCAAATGTTCATGTTTGGTAAATTTGTACTTAGTATATTCATATTTTGTATGTATGGATTTGGTGGGATAATGTTGTTTTGTTGAAGACTCATGCATTGATTGTTTGATTGATAGATTTGAAGGTTTGGAATTTGATTTAAATATACCATAGGGAAAAGTGTTCCAAAATTTAGATTGGTCATACTCACATTTTTTGTATCATTAATGTTTGTAAGAGATAATGATGCCATGTATGGATTGCATAAATGTGAGTTTTGATAATCAATCGACATTGTAAGGCTTTGACAGTTTGGTTGATTTAGACCACTCATGATGTATGAATCAAGTTTATATTCCATGTTTTTCTTGTGTTGAGGTCTAGTTTGGACCATAAAATAAGGATCATTTTTTGAGAATGTGGGAGGTGAACCTCTAACTCCTTAGATTGATCTAGACTTTAGGCACAAAAAAAAGAAAACCTAGGATGATAAGGATCAAAGGGTGATGATGAGGTAAATGAAAGATGGATGATGTGAATGATTGAACCCTTAAGAAATCTTGAAGGGGATACTAGACTTTAGGACTTTTGGATTTTTTATTTTTGAATTTGATTTGGTTTGATTTGATTTTGGATTTTGGATTTGATTTGGATTTTGGATTTGGATTTGGATAATGAAAAAATAGACCCCAAGATGTTGGATGTTATCTATGGGATAAAACTTGCTCATTATATGATAATTTGACTAAGTGTATGGAGAAGGATGCATCTACAAACACCTAGCCAAACAAGATGACTTTGAAGTTGATTTGAAGGATTTTACCCAAAGTCTAATATGAATTATTTTTCCAATGGTTCAAAATTTGTTTATGAGCTGGAGATTATAAATGTTTGGATGGATGAAGTGTTTGATTTTGATCCTAAATGAACCTAAGAAGGACTTTTTTACTAGACCAAGATATTGAAGAACACGATTTTCCCTAAGAGTATTTCAAACCAAAAGACCAATGTTTGCATGAAAAACCATATGAAAAAAAGATACCAAGCACATGTGTGGGGTTCATTTGTTCTTAACTTTTCTTAATGAGTTATTTTTACCACAAACATTCTCTTTATTATCTCTTCAAACTAAATGTATAATGTCCTAACTTCTTCTTGTCCCACAAATTCCATTATGTGGAAATCAAGGCAAAAGTTTCCTAATGTTGACTTTAGTAAGAGCAGACTATGATGTGAATTTAAATACTTAAAAGCCTCTAAGGATAGAATCCCTAGGGCAAGCAAGAGCACTTGTATTTTTCAAAGGTATTTTCTCCTCCTAATGGGTTTGAAATTTGATGATCATGGTTGAATGTTTGTTTTCAAGAGTTTTAGATCAATCAAAGTGTTTTGATTCCAAAGTGATGCACATTTCTAGGATAATTAGATGCTTGACCACATTGACTCCCCTCCATGACACACACTTCTTGGGTCAACCAAGCATCAGTACCCATGAAACTCCCATGGCATACTTCTCATCTCTACCAAGAGCTGTAAAAAATGTGGGACGGCTTCAAAATGACCATTCTTGCACCAACAAATAGATTTAAGGATTTGGACCTTCTAAACAAAAGGTTTTAATAGAGGCATTTCATTCATGGGGGATCATCCATATAGAAAGAGACCATTGTTGCCCTTATTTTTAGAACAATCCTTTTGATACTTGAACTATCCTCAAGTACCCACACTTATAAACCGGTTGGAAGTTGCTTGGCTTTAGCCTGTTACTGGTTGGGTCATTCCCCAGGATGATTACTTTTTCCCACTAGGCAGGCCCTCTAAGGATAAACAAAAGAAAGCAAGTACATCCGTAGTTTGATCAATCTTTGTTGATAAATAAAGAGATAACACATGCAATATACTCCACTCACACTTGCAAGATTTTGTTCAATTTTAAGAGCCAAAATTGAAATATGGAGGCAATATTTTATACAACTTAATGTCACCGAAAGGACTATTGATTCTCAAGATCGCCGTGAAGCACGAGAGAAGTGCATACACCCTTTTAAATGAGATCAATTTTTGTAAAAAATTACAAAACATAAAGGACACATGTTCATTTTAACCTTCAAAGAAAGAATGGGTTCTTTTTAAGCACCAAGATTGAAATGTGAGGTTTGCTTGTTCAATTGTTAAGCCAAAAAAAAAATGTAGTAAGTTGCCTAAGGTTCTTTTTAATCCCTTTGATTGTTCTTTTTAAGCCCAAATTAAAATTATTGAGTCCTAAAACTTGAACATAACAAAGCCTTAATAATGGGATTATAATTGCTCCCAAAGTGTTTAAAAACACTTGTTACAATCATGTGATAATTCTTTTTCTTTCATTTCCATGCTCCATGATCCTTTAAAACCTTCAATACAAGCTCCAAATGTTAGATTAAATCAAGAAACAAGATATGAGGATTAGATAAATGATTAAGCATAAAACCCCTAAAATTTAGACCAAGTTTCATTGTGATTTGGCATTAGGTGAAAATTTGAAAAATTTATCTCTATCAAAGTTGATAAAAACCTACAACATTTGATAGCTTATGAAATTCTACCTCATTTCAAAAACAAAATCTCCGAAAAAGACCAAAATATGACCACGATACAACCATTTTAAGTTTGAGTGAAAAAATAAGAAAGCAAAGGCGGTGCCCTTTGCAACGGTGTTGTTTGGGTCCAAACATCGATGCTGGAATGAAAGCGGCATTGTTTGAGGATTTGAGCGGTGCTCTGGTGAAGCTAGCGGCATTATTTAGAAGAAAAAAAAAAGACTGCAAATGCGTTGCGATTTTCTCTAGCGGCGATGTTTGACCTCCAGCGGCATTGTTTAACCTAGGAAGACAAAAAACATAAAAAACAATAGAATTTGACCAAAAAACATGTTAATTTCTTCAAATTTTCCCTCCTTCTAGCGCCAAAATGTGAATGATGATCCTAGACCTGCATAATCATGAACAAACAACACAATATTAGTCATTATATAAGTCTAAATCAACATTCCCCATAAGACTCATTTGAAACACGAAGAATAAGAAATAAAAGGAAGAACACAAATGAAAGCAAACTAAATCTTATTCAAATGCTCAAACTCTCAATCCCATGGGGGAATTGGTGCTATTTTGATGTGGAAAATAGCTCTTTCCCAATTCCTTGCAAGCTTTGATGATCTTTGATGAAAATCCTCCATAACCTAGCTATGAAAGATGAAATGTGGATGAAAATGGATGAAAATGCCCAAGATTGTGGATCCAAATGAGCATGGTAATCTTACATGGATTGTGGATGATCAAATGCAATAGAGGAGGCCTCTATTTATAACAAAAAAGGATGGAAGATTGAAGAATAGGATGAATGTGGGATTAAAGGTGGACCAATGACATTATGCCACTTGTCAAGATGCTAATGGAATGAGGTGGAGCACATTTTGGTCAATGTGCATGATAAATTCTATTAGATTCAAATTTGAAATTTGAAAGTTGGCTTTTTGGAGGGAGAAAGGAATGGATTAAATGCCACTTGGATCAAGGCAAAAGGAGATGTAATGGTTTTAAATGCCTTGTTGGATGTACAAACCCTTTTGGAGGGATGTTTCAAACTTGGAGAATATTCCAACATTGATGCCTTTTTGAAAGAAATTGAAGATTTAATAAATCAATTAAAATGATATTCATGAGCAAGTTGCAAAATCTAGAGGATTTGATGGATTAGCATTAATCAGGATTTGATTAATTTAGATAGAATTTAGTTGATTTGACAATTTGATTTAGATTTTAGGATTTAAATAAATCAAAATGAGATGAATAATGGTTTAGACTTAAATAAAGTTATATTTTTGTAATTAAAGAGGGTGGTGTTAGATTAAATCAAATAAAGATTAATTTATTTAATTTAAAGGAGATGACTTTAGAGATTAATTAAATAAAGTGAATTATTTAATTAAAAGAGGGACTATAATATTAATTAAATAAAATGATGTATTTCATTAATAGGAAATGATGACTTAATCAGATAAATTTGATTTATTTAATTAAGAGATGAAATATGATGAATTTAATCGAATAAAGATTATTCAATTAAATTGATTAGTAAAGGAGATGATTCAGGACAAACTAGTGTTAGTGAAATCAGGATTAGGTGCATGTATATTTTATGTGTCTACATTTTTCCCCTCTTTGAAGAAATGTACCTACTGTGTTGGTTCAAAGAATAACCTTGCCACGGTCAAATTTTTAAAAAAATTGATTTTTCGGGATGCCCCAGTAGAAAGAAGTATACTGGTACACTAGATCAACATTCCCCATGAAATTATTTTGAAGCATAAAAATAGGAAATAAGATGAAGAACACAACAATAAAATCTATTAGATTCTATTCTAATGAACAAACTATCAATCCCATTGGGGAATTGGTGCAATTTTGATGTGGAAAATGTCCCTTTCCCAATTCCTTGATGTAAAGTGATAATCTTTGGTGATGATTGTGCTTCTTTGACAAAATTTTCCAATAACCTAGCTAGATTGATTGCAAAATATGAAATTTCTATAAACTCAAATGCTAAATGCCTATGGTGATTGTGCTCTTAGTTGATGGATCCCAAATCAATAGAAAAATTCTATATTTATAGAAGAGAACACTGATACATTTTGACCCAATTTCTGACGAAAGTTCGTCAGAAATATTTCGTTGAACAATCGACAAAATTTGAAACGTCAATTTTCCGACCCAGGATCGTTTGTTGGGTTAGAAAATTGACCTTTTAAATTTTGTCGATTTTTCAAAAAAATTCCTACGATGAAAGTTCGTTGAAATTTTGATGACCTTTCGTCGGAAATTGGGTCAAAATTTACGAGTGGAATGATGGAGAAAGAGGCAAAATGGATGAATGTGGGATTAAAGATGGACCAATGGAATTGTGTCACTTGTCAAGATGCTAATGGAAGGAGGTGGAGCATATTTTGGTCAATGTGCATGATAAATGTTATTAGATTCAAATTTGAAATTTGAAAGTTGGCTTTTTGGATGGAGAAAAGAATAGACTAAATGCCACTTGGCTCAAGGCAAAAGGACATGTAAGAGGTTTAATTTCCTTGTTGGATGTACAAACCCTTTTGGAGGAATTTTCCAAACTTGGAGAATATTCCAACATTGATTTATTTTTTAAAGTAACTGAAGATTTAATAAATCAATTAAAATGATATTCATGAGCAAGTTGCCAAATCTAGAGGATTTGATGGATTAGCATTAATCAGGAATTGATTAATTTAGATAGAATTTAACTGATTTGACAATTTCATTTAGATTTTAGGATTTAAATAAATCAAAATGAGATGAATAATGGTTTAGACTTAAATAAATTCTGATTTATTTAATTAAAGAGGGTGGTGTTACATTAAATCAAATAAAGATTAATTTATTTAATTTAAAGGAGATGACTTTAGAGATTAATTAAATAAAGTGAATTATTTAATTAAAAGAGGGACTATAGGATTAATTAAATAAAATTATTTAATTAATTAATAGGAGATGATGACTTAATCAGATAAATTTGATTTATTTAAATAAGATATGAAATATGATGAGTTTAATCAAATAAAGATTATTCAATTAAATTGATTAGTAAAGGAGATCATTCAGGATGAATTGGTGTTAGTGAAATCAGGATCAGTGCATGTATATTTTACATGTCTACAATTAGTAACCACGATATAATAAGGAGAAAATCAACCTCCAATCCACATTTTAACACACTTCACTACTATAAACACAAGGAAAAACCTTCACACAAGGTTTCCTAACCAATATGCACAACTCACCACTAACTGGAATGACAACAAGTTACTTCCAAACAACCACACTCTTTTAAAGATATCCTACCACAATGCGATATGAAAAAATGGAAGAATAATACTCCACAACACCCCATGACCTATGAGGAATATTGATGACACATACAAGACAAACCAAGAAGGAATACAACCTTCCCAAGTCTTCATAAGAATAGGTGCATGATCTCCCTAACCTTAGGTTTGTCATCCAGGTTATTTCAAGAGGTTGAAGGTAAAACAAGACAAGAGAAGCCATAAGTTATCAAAGAAAACCAAAAAGGATAAGAACATAACACCACTAGACCCTTAGGACCATGAGGAAAAACTTCTATTTACATGGTTTTCCCATACGAGGTCTCAAAACAAGGAAAAAGGATCACTATCCTGAAATAGAGAAACTGACTATGTTTTTGAAGGGTTCCAACAACTAAAATGACCAGAATGGAAAACTACAAGCCATCAAATTATTTTTCAGTGTAATTAATCTTACAAATCCATTAGCCATGGTTAAGAGGGTTAACATTCTATTTAATTTGTATGGGGTACTAGGCATAGGACCAAGCCGTCCCAATAGTGTTAGATAAAATTTTGAACTTTTTATGATATAAACCAAGCTAACCCACTGATGACTAGGCCCACCCATTGTTCTACCAAGTTGTCTCATTGGAATCTAGTCCACCCAAGTAGACAGGCAATTTTTGAGCACTTCAAGTCAATTTTAGGTGAAAAGGGGCTACTTAGGTACAGTTCCAAGTTGGCCAACTGTGAAAGAAAGCATCTAAATTGATTTTAAAAATAAATTTAAATGTTCCTAGGGTAAGTGCACAAAGATGGGGGGCCAAAAAGTGGCCACTTCACTTTTTGGTCCCGAAATAGTAAAAATGCGCAAGCATGTTATAACAAAGTGTGCCCACGTTATAGGTTAGTAGTGACCAAGCCTAGGCTTGGTCATTACCAAGCTAAAACATGAGCACATTATAACATGATTGTGTTATGGTTTAAATTTCAAAAAATGTGAACATGTTATAATGCACTCATGTTATTTGAATGCATTGAAAAAACATGAGCACGTTATGGTCTATATTGAAAAAAATTCCTTCTCTTTTTTTCTCTTTCTTGTCCTTATGTTTCAAGGAAACTATACACATGAAATAAAAATTTAATTTCTCATACTTTAAGTTATATTTCATGTATATAGTTTCAAGATGTTTGAGAGTAGTTTCAGATCTCTAGCAGTTATAATGCAAATCTAAGCCTTTTGAAGCCTTTGAATTTTTTCTTGATAGTCAACTTCAAGAATCAAAGATGTCAACTTCAACCATCAAACATTAACACATTCTCTCTATCTCCCATTCATTTTTATCCCTTATTCTCAGAATCCTCCTCCTCCTCCCTCCCTAGGCAGATAGGTACACGAGGAGATTAAAGATAAGAGGAGGGAAGGAGAGGCAGAGAGGCAAGGAGATGAGATGAGAAAAGGAGAGAGAAAAGAGGGGAAGAGGAGAGGGAGGAGAGGACAGAGAGAGGTAGGTAGAGGGAGAGAGAGGAGTGATAAAGAGTAGAGGGGTAAAGAGGTAGGGAGGGAGACATAGGTGAGATAGAGAGAGAGTGATAAAGGGAGAGGTAGGTAGAGATAGGGAAAGGGGAGACAAAGATAATTATAGAGGAAAGGAGAGGTAGAGAGAGAGGATAGATAGAGAGAAGTATAGAGGGGAGGGAGGGAGAGGTAGGGAGGAGATAGAGATGAGTGTGTGTGTGTGTGAGAGAGAGAGAGAGAAAGAGGTGAAATAGAGAGGAGAGAGAGTGAGAGAGAGAGAGAGAGGAGGGATAAAGAGGGAGAGGGAAGATAAATAAGTAGACAGGGAAGGAGAGAGGGAGGGATAGGAGGGAGAGAGGGAGGAGGGGAGTGATGGAAGAGAGTGGTCACATGTAGAGAAGCAGAGAGGAAGGAAAGAGAGAGAGAGAGAGAGAGAGAGAGAGGGATGGAGGGATGGAGGGATATTTAGGGAGAGAGATAGAAGTGTGTGTGTGAGAGAGTGAGAGGGAAGGAAAGATAATGGTGAGATAGAGAGGAGAGAGTGAGAGAGAAAGATGGGGGAAGAGGGAGAGAGAGAGTGAGAGAGAGGTAGGTAGAGGGAGGGAGACACAGGTGAGATAGAGAGAGAGTCATGGAGGGAGAGGTAGGTAAAGAGAGGGAGAGGGGAGATAAATATCAGTATAGATGGAAGGAGAGGTAGAGAGAGAGGAGAGATAGAGAGAAGCAGAGAGGGGAGGGAGGGAGGGAGAGAGAGGTAGGGAGGATATAGAGGTGTGTGTGTGTGTGTGAGTGTGTGTGAGCGAGAGGGAGAGAGAAGAGAGAGTGAGAAAGAAAGAGAGGGGAGAGAGGGAGGAAGGAAAAGAGAGAGATATAGGGAGAGGAGAGATAGAGAGTAGAGAAAGAAGGAGAGAGTGAGAGAGAAAGATGATACAATTTTTTGACTACTAAAATTTGACCTCTTGATTACTGAAATTTGGCATGTTGATTACTGAAATTTGATTGTCTAAAAAATTATGAAATCTTCCAAAATCTAAAATTTGCATTATAACTCCTAGAGATCGGAAACCACTCTCAAACATTATGAAATGATATACATTAAATATAATTTAAAGTATATGAAATTAAATATCCATATGTAAATTTCAACTTATGTAAATGTTTATTTATGTATATAGTTTCACTAAAATACAAGGACAAGAAAGAGAAGGAAAAAATTTCAATACAGACCATAACGTGAGTGTTATAACGTGCTTATGTTTTGTCAATGCATTCAAAATATTTGAGTGTGTTATAATGCGCTCGTGTTTTGTCAATGCATTTAAATAACATGAGTGTGTTATAACGCGCTCAAATTTTGTCATGGTTTGGGAATCCCACAGCCTTTGGCTTGGATTTACTTTGGATTTCCAACCCAAAGGCTTGGACTGCCTTTCTAATACCCAAAAACATGTTTTTGCATATTCTACAAAATCACATAATCTCATTTGTGCTAACCATCAAGTTTGCATGTGTTTCAAGGTCGAGTAAATCAAAAACTTGGTAATCTTAAGCTCTCTCTTAGCTATTTAATAATGTAATTTTTTTCAAATTTTAACTATGTTAAGGCTTTCATCTTTATTTATTTTTGTTTCTATATCTATTTTTTGTCAAAAACCAATGTTTGGTATTTTTTACTTTATTTTTTTAACTAATCATTGAAATTTCAAATAAATTACATTTTTATAAACTAGACTCCATTCTGCTCATATTGAAAAAAAATGATTTTCAATTAGTTTTAAAAAATTATAGGGGTAGCACTGTCAAATTTTTGTTTTCAAGATGTGTCCACTTTGAAAATTAGTAAAAATCATATATTCATTAAAAAATTATGAGAAAAATTGGGACTAAACTACATGTTGTTAGCTAATTTCTCACCAAAGTGATTTTAAAAATGCTAAAAAAAAGTTAACATTTTGAGGTACCCACAATAGACACTATGTTATTTTTTTTGAAAAAAATAGGACCAATTTGTGTGGGTACCTTTTTTTAACCCCTTAATCTCTACCATTTTCAAATAAAATTAGTAGTTTAGAAAGTAAATTTGGAGCACTACAGTCCTTGTTTTTATTGCATCTTAAAATTTTGACTGTAAGTATCCTCAATTTCTCATCCAAGGTCAATATTTGTTGATTTCAAAAAAAAAGTGGCCAGTTAAGACCCCTTTTTGGCCCCTCATTTTTGTGCACTTATCCCTTAAGTCCATTTTATCATTTACATAGTACAAATAGGAAGGAAATAAAGGAATCATGCTTAGTACCAACATGGAGACACATGAATAAACTAATACACCTTTTTTATCATCAAATGTTACAAATTACATCAATAGGACTCAAACGTCCTTTACATACACATTTTACATTTAAATGAAGTACTTAATAGCATAAATTAAACTTTTTATGACATGGCACTGAACTCAAGCTCGATCTTCAAACTTTTGGTTCCCAATGGTGGTTACCACATCACCCAACCTCATGGAATCAAAAGGATCCACTCCCACCATTCTAGGGGGTATGTGCACCAATTTGTGACACAAAAAAGATGCAACATTTGCAATTTTACTTGAAATCGCCATTTGAAAAGCACCAAATGGTTTGGATGATTGAACCTGAGGCTTAGTATTTCATAATGCAACTCATTTGGCGAGTGCCAAATTTGGCGCTCGCCAAATGTGAAGCATGAATTTTTAGAATTTATTTTGTTGAACTCTTTCTTTTTTGTTTGTCTTTGTCTTTCTCTCTCTGCCAGAGAAACTATACTTAAACCTTAAACCATCAATCCTAAAACCAGTACTCTCAACACTATACTCGATATTCTAATCTCTAATCCCTATACCATATATAGTTAACCCTCTACCCTCAACTCTATACCTTATACCCTAAACCCTACACCCTCAACCCTCATCCCTATACCCTATAACCTCAACCTTATACCCTAAACCCGAAACATTATCCCTTAACTCTATACCCTCAACCCTATACTTAAACCATAAATCCTACATTCTCAACCCTTAACCCTATACCTTATACCCTCAACCCTATACCCTAAACCCTATACCTAATATCCTAAACCCTAATCCCTATACCCTATAGACTTAACCTTATACCCTCAACCTTGAACATTATCACTGAACCCTATACATAAACTCTAAACCCTCAACCCTAATCCATATACCCTAAACCCTAAACCCCCTACCCTCATCCCTATACCCTATACCCTTAACCTTATAACCTAAAACCTTAATATTATCCCTTGACCCTATACTTAAACCCTAAACCCTAAACCAAATATTCTAAACCCTAATCCCTATACCCTATACACTTAACTTTGTACCCTCAACCTTGAACACTATCTCTCAACCCTATACCTTAAACCATAAACCCTACACCCTCAACCCTCATCCCTATACCCTATACCATCAACCTTATACCCTAAACCCTAAATATTATCCCTCAACTCTATACCCTCAACACTATACTTAAACCATAAACCTTACACTCTCAACCCTTAACCCTATACCCAATATCCTAAACCCTAATCACTATACCCTATACACTTAACCTTATACCCTCAAACATGAACATTATCCCTCAACTGTAATTGTGTAACCCTCAACCCTATACTTAAACCCTAAACCCTACGTTCAACCTTGTGCCCTAAACACTAAACCCTAAACCTAATACCCTCAACTCTATACCCAATATCTTAAACCCTAATCCATATATCCTATACACTTAACCCTATACCCTCAACCCTGAACACTATCCCTCAACCCTCAACCTTATAACCTAAACCCTAAACATTATCCCTCAACCCTAAACCCTACATTAAACCTTGTACTATAAACCCTCAATCCTAAACCCAATACCATTAATCCTATACCCAACATTCTAAATTGTAATCCATATACCCTATACACTTAATCCTATACTCTTAACCTTGAAAATTATCCCTCAACCCTCAACTCTATACCTTAAACCTTAAACCCTACACCCTCATCCCTATACCCTCAACCTTATACCCTAAACCCTAAACATTATCCCTCAACCCTATACTTAAACCCTAAACACTACACTCTCAACCCTATACACTATAAACCTAACTTTATACCCTCAACCTCAAACATTATACATCAACCGTAAACATGTGAACCTCAACCCTATAATTAAACCCTAATCCCTATACCCAATACCCTATACCCAATATCCTAAACCTAATCTTTATACCCTATTCACTTAACCTATACCCTCAGCGATATACCTTAAACCCTAAACCCTACACCCTCAACCCACATCCCTATACCCTATACCCTCAACCTTATAACCTAGATCTCAAAAATTATCCCTCAGCCCTATACTTAAACCCTAAACCTTGAATTCAACCTTGTACTCTAAACCATAAACCCTTAACCCTCAATATTGAGCCCAATACCCTCAACCCTATACCCAATATTCTAAACCCTACTCCCTATACCCTATACACTTAACATATAACCTCAACCTTGAACACTATCCCTCAACCCTCAACCCTATACCTAAAACCCTAAACCCTACACTCTCATCCCTATACCCTATACCCTAAACCATAATTATTATCCCTCAAGTATATACACTCAACCCTATACTTAAACCCTAAACCCTAAAATCTCACCCCTTAACCCTATACCTTATACCCTCAACCCTATACCGTAAACCCTATACCCAATATCCTAAGCCCTAATCCCTATACCCTATACACTTAACCCTATAAATTAAACCATAAACCCTACACCCTCAACCTTATAACCTAAACCATGAACATTATCCCTCAACACTATACTTAAATACTAAACCCTACATTCTCAACCCTTAACCCTATACCTTATACCCTATACCCTACACCCTAAACCCTATACCCAATATCCTAAATCCTAATCCCTATACCCTATACCCTATACACTTAACCTTATACCCTCAACCCTCAACCCTAAATGTTATACTTAAACCCTAAACTCTACATTCAACCTTGTACCCTAAAACCTTAGAGAGAGACAAACAGAGAGAGAGAGATAGAGAGAGAGATAGAGAGAGAGAGAGAGATAAAGACATAGATAGAGATAGATATAGATATAGATACAAAGACAAAGAAAAAGATAGAGAGACAAAGAGATAGAGATAGAGAAAAATACTGAGACTGAGACTAATACTAAGATAGATATAGATAGTGGTAGAGAAAGATAAATATAGAGATAGAGACAGAGACAAAGACAAAAACAGACATAGATAGAGAGATAGATATAGAGACAAATATAGAGACAGAGAGACAAAGACAGAGAGAGGTATAAGGAGAGGGAGAGAGGAGATAGAAAGATGTAGAGAGTGAAGGAGGGGGAGGGAGATAAATATAAGTATAGATGGAAGGAGGTGGGGAGGGAGAGAGGGAGAGAGAAGAATATAAAAGAATTAGAGGAAGGAGAGATAGAGAGAGAGAGAGAGAGAATAATGGAAAGATAGAGAGGTAGTTCTTGAGCCTAAGAGAGAGATTCAAATAAAGGGATGGAGATTGTGAGAGAGAGTTCTAGAGTGTAAGGGATAAACAATGAGTGAGACAGACAGACAGACAGAGAGAAATGATATAACTTGCTAATTACTAAAATTTGACTATCAAAAAAATTATAAGATCTTCCAAAATCTAGAATTTGCATTATAACTCGTAGAGATTTGAAACCACTCTCAAACATCCTGATACTATAAACATGAAATATAACTTAAAGTATAATAGAGAATAAATGTCCATATGTAAATGTCAACTTATACTTAAATTTTTATTTCATGTATATAGTTTCCCTAAAAGATAACAAGAAGAAAGAGAAAAAACAAAAGAAAAAAAATTCAATTTAGACCAAAATGTGAGTCCATTATTGTAAGAAAGGTAAGGTAGAAAAATATGTAGGAGCTGAGAAAATACAACACCACAAACCCCGAAGATCACCTGCATGCAAATAACCTGTCACAAAAGAAGAGATGGAGACAAACAAGCAAGGGTTCTCTGAAAACTGAAAATGTATATATCAAAGAGAATGAGAGAATGAATTGATATGAAATACAATGGGATTAATCCTTATAAAAAAGGAGATCATGCAAACCCTAATAAAACCCTAATAGGAAAAACCCTAATAGAAGCACTAATAGGATAACATTCAATAATTAATATAATTATTAAATGTCACTTTATGCAAACTAATGTGAAATCTTAAGAAGGGAATAAAGGTAACTTAATCAACATAATTAAGTTAAAACCTTTACTCTAACACCCCCCCCTAAGATGAGCAACAGTGCAACTACAAACAAATGCAAGAAAGCAAAGGTAACTACAATGCAAGAAGGAAAACATGGGTCTTGGCAACTAGGCCAGATCAGGTACCCAAATACAACCAAATCTCTGTAAAGAGGAGAAATAGATAAAACCTCATGGGAAAAAGCTCTACTCCAAAAAGATATGCAGAAAGCCAAGAAGAAACATCACTGAAGCAGAAGAAGCTGTAAACAACTGTCGAAAGATGACTGCTATGGTGTTGAAGAACCTCTGCTGAAGATAGGATGATCAGGAACAAGAAGACAATAATCTGCATAAGTGCCCATACGACACTACTCGAATCAGATGGCAAACAAAGGCAAACACCTGGAACGAAGATATAGATGGCACAAGAACCAATAGTCTGAAACACTGATCAACTGAGAATGGAAGATCCCTTCCAAGGTGAAACCAAGGAAGAATTAGCATGAACAATATAATACCCCCCCATAATGTTGAACTGGGAGAGCTTGACAGATCCACTGAAATGGTGTGAAACACCCTATAGTGCATGAAGGAGAAGAAACATCTGAAAGTGCACAAGATAGCACCTGCAACTAAAAAAGTGGTGTGCAAAACAAAGAACACGTGCATGAGGCTGGAATCATATGGATCCATGGTTTTCATGGAGGGACACTCACGGGACAAAGGTGTGATGGCAAACAAAGGCAAACTACACAACCCCCAATGGTATGGATTCACTGTCGTCGTGGAGGGATACTCACCGGATAAAGATGTGATGGAAAAACAAAGGAAAACTACACAACCCCTCATGGCACTTTATAATAACAGTGCGAGTACAAAATATGGCACAACCTTATGTGCAAAATCCCCAAAAGATGCATGTACTAGTGTGGCACTTTATCTCAGTGCGTTTACATAAAAGATTGCTTACAAATGATGCTCAAAATGCCTTCAAAGGACAAAATGCTGGAAATACATGAAGAACAGCCAAAAACAAAGCATCCCATGCAAACAAAAAGTTTCCAAGAGCAAATATGTCCAGGTAATCCACCAAAGTGTGAAAACACAAATAACTGAATAAAATATACCTGGAGTGAAATCTGGAAAAATTGCATAGATGAAATTGAAGAGCTCTGAAATACGGTTCCAACGCTGCTGAGGTAGCCCCTTTGTCTTCAAGTGGTTGTAGAATGCACCAATGGAAAAAATAAGTGATGAGACCCACACCACTAGAAAGATGAGAAAACTAGCTTTCCGACGATATCTCTTTTGCCAAAAAATGATATCGTATGCCCAAGTTACGACGCCTGGAAGAAATAAGGTCTAAAGAGGGAAAAAACCAGCGCTGGGTTAAATTTGACGGTCATACGGTCATCGCAGCAAAAAAATTGGGTTAAATTTGACGGCCAAACGACGGTCTCCATAAAAGTGCGATTGGACTTATTTTGAAAAAAATTGTTTTTTATATAAAAAAAAACAATAAAAAAAAGATTGATTTTTTTATTTAAAAAAAATAATTTTTGTTTTTAAAATTTTTTAAAAAGGGGGGAGGCACATACCCCCCCCACATACCCCATGCAGCTTAGGGTACACTACGCAGACTCATTTAGGGCTATAGGTACTTGTAGGTCCCAAACCCCCGGCCTAAGCAAGCCTTAAAAAGGCTTAAAATTTTTGCTTTTTTTTCTTTGATTTTTTTAATAAAAAAAATCAAAACAAAAATTTCAGTTACAATTTTTTTGCAATAAAAAATTTTGACGAATTTTTTTCCGAAAAAATAGGCAGAAAAAAAAATTCCGAAAAATAAAATTTACCAGGCAAGCGGACGGTCGTACGCCCGTATTGTAAAAAAATATTTGCCTCAAATTTTGACTTTGTCTAAAATGGATGAATGAACAGTTGATTTAGGGGTTTTGGACCACTGCGGACGCAATGGTGAAGTTCGCTTGAGCTGAAAATGCTTCAAAATTGTAGGTATGCCTTGGATCAAGAAAACAAACCCCAAACCCTTGAAGCTCCAAAAATCTTCAAAACAAGAACAAGAAGCAGCAGGTGTGGAGCTCTGATACCATGTAGGAGTTGAGAAAATACAACTTCACAAACCCCAAAGATCACCTGCATGCAAATAACCTATCACAAAAGAAGAGATGGAGACAAACAAGCAAGGGTTCTCTGAAAACTGAAAATGTATATATCAGAGAGAATGAGAGAATGAATTGATATGAAATACAATGGGATCAATCCTTATAAAAAAGGAGATCATGCAAACCCTAATAAAACCCTAATAGGAAAAACCCTAATAGAAGCCCTAATAGGATAACATTTAATAATTTAAAATAATTATTAAATGTCACTTTATGCAAACTAACGTGAAATCTTAAGAAGGGAATAAAGGTAACTTAATCAACATAATTAAGTTAAAACCTTTACTCTAACAAAACAACTTCCTACACTAATCTTGAGAGGAGAATAATGTAAAACTATACAAATATTTAACAGTTATAGAAACTTAAACTAAAATAAACATAAATATCATGCATACCACAACACAATGATTTATGTGGGGAAAACTCTTTCAAGAGAAAAACCCCACACTCCAAAAGCTGCCCAATATATTATTCAGAAATCATAAAGATTACAATATACTTTCAAATCAAGATTCTCACAGAAGTATCACCACCAGAGATCCAAAGACAACACTACCGCTATCAGACTCTCAGAATACATCGCCATCTACAATCGTAGTACAATGCCCTCATAAAATAGGGTTACCTTCTAGGGTTAGATAGGCCAAAAAAATATCCATCATTATATCTAAAACCTAATAATTAACGGTCTAGAATTCATTTGTTTAATATACATTGACTATTTAGGAGTTTTCTAAAAAAATTAACAAAAAATTATTTACACGCATCCCACTCCTCCCCTCCACCTCGTGCTCCCATTGTATATTACACCTATCAGTGGAACTGGGAAATATATATATCCTATCAATAATAAACCTTATATAATTACAAGGTTGAGACACATTTTCCCAACAAATCTCCCACTTTTTGAACACCTTGCAAGAGCAATGGGAGGGAGTAAACATTGTCTCCTAATTGCTAGGGGTCAAAAGGACCATAGTGTCTAGACACCATCCGAACTTCTTTGTGCTCACAAGCTTAGTTAAAGAATCAAAAACATTCATCAAAGTCTCTACCTTAACCAGTTTCACCCTACCATATTTGACCATATCTTGAACGAAATGGTACTGTACATCAATGTTCTTGGTTGTGGCATGAAATGTTGGGTTCTCGGGTAGACATATCACACTCTGATTGTTGCAATAAATTGTAATTGCACCTTGCTTTATTCCAATATCTGAACATAGTCTCTTAATACAAATGGCTTATTTACAAGCATGAGTAGTCTCTATATACTCTACTTTAGTAGTGGATAAAGAAACCACAGCCTGTCACTTACTCATCCAACTAATTGCACCGCCAAATAAAGTAAACACATAAGCATCGGTGGATTGTCTGCTATCAATATCACCTACCTAGTATGAATCCACATAACCATGAATATCAAGGGAAATATCGTCTTCAATCATAATACTATGATAACAAAAGGAATACTCTGAGGTACCACATAAATATGTGAAGACCCTTTTAACTAAATCCCAATGAACTCTACCAAGATTAGACATATATCTGGAAAGAACTCCCCCTACTTGGGAAATGTTTGTTCTAGTAAAAACCATAACATACATAAAACTTCCAACCGCACTCTGGTAAGGAACTCTACTCATGTATTCCATCTCTAATGGGGATGTTGGACAACCTAAAATAGATAACTTTGTTCTAGTTGAAACAAGAACACATAATGGTCTACAATCTTACATGGTAAATCTTTGTAAAATTTAATTGACATACTTTAGCCAAGACATAGCTTTTTGTTCACTCTGTCTCTTTTAATTTCCTTCCCACGAATGTGTCTAGCTACACCAAGGTCTTTCATTTCAATTCTAAAATCATACCTTTCCCTTTGCCAATAAATTACATATCATCAACATATAATGCAATAAATAGGAAATGATCACCATCAGTTTTATAATAAACATAATGATCTTATTTAGAATGCTCAAATCCCAAACTCAACACATATGTATTAAATTTTTGGTACCACATCTTAAGACTTCATTTTAAGCCATACAAATATTCTTCAATTTGTAAACCAACTTACTTTTGCCTTTCACCTTTCACCACATAGTGCTCTGGCTGTGTCATATAAATATCCTCCTCCAAGTCACCATGAAGGAAAGAAGTTTTCACATCCATTTTCTCAACCTCTAGATCATAAGAAGTAGCAATAGAAAGAAAAAATCTAATGGATACAATTTTTGCAATAGGAGAAAATATCTCACCATAATCAACACCCTCAACTTGAGAGTAACCTTTTGCAACCAACCTTTCTTTTTACTTCTCAATACCTCTATCTAAACCAATCTTTTTCTTGAACACCCATAGGCCATATTAAGCTCTCTCTTAGCTAAAAACCTAGGTAATGTTAATCTCTCTCTTAGCTATTTAACGATGTAATTTTTTTCACATTTTGACTATGTTAAGGCTTTCATCTTTAATGTCTTTTGTTGGTGTATCCATTTTTTCGTCAAAAACTAATGTTTGGTATTTTTCACTTTATTTCTTAATTGCTCATTGGAATTTCAAATAAATTAATTTTTATAAATTAGAGTCCATACTACACATTTTCAAAAAAAATGATTTTCAATTAGTTTTCAAAAATTATAGGGGTAGCACGGCCAAATTTCTATTTTCCAGGATGTTTCCACTTTGAAAATTAGTAAAAAAATCATATATTCATTAAAAAATTATCATAAAAATCAAACATAAACTATATTTTGTTAGCTAATTTCTCACTGGAGCAATTTTAAATATACTAAAAAAAAATATTTTGAGGGAGCCACAATAGACACTATGTCATATTTTTTTGAGAAAAACATGACCTATTTTTATGGCTCCCTTTTTTGAACCCCTTAATCTCTACCATTTTCGAATAAAATTAGTAGTTTAGAAAGTAGATTCGAAGCACCACGACCCTTTATTTTGTTGCATCTTAAAATTTTGAGTGTAACTTTCCTCAATTTCTCATCCAAGGTTAGTATTTCCCGATTTTAAAAAAAAAAGTGGCTACTTAAGACCCCTTTTTGGCCCCTCATATTTGTCCACTTACCCTAGGATTAGCTTGAAATATTGCAACTAAACATAGTGCATGCATGATATCAGTTCTTGAAGCAGTTAAGTACAGTAGGCTTCCAATCATATATCTGTATAGCTTCTAATCAACCAAGGGAGACTCGTCATTTTTTCTCAAATGATAACTAGTAACCATGAGAGTACTAATTGGTTTACTATCTTCCATTCCAAAATTCTTCAAAATTTCCTTGACATACTTTTCTTGAGAAATAAAAATACCTTCATTCAACTGAGCAATTTGAAGACCAAGAAAAGATGATAACTTTCCAGTCATAGACATTTCAAATTATTTTTGCATCTCTTAAATAAACATCTTGCACATCTCATCATTTCTACCAAATATTATATCATCAACATACACAACAACTATCAAAATCTTTTCATCCTCAATCTTGAAGTAAAGATTGATATTTGTGGTACCTTTCTTGAATCCATGCTGAAGCAAGTACTTATCCAATCTGTGGCAATGGAAATTGTACTCCCTTCTTGGAGATAGTACAATTCCTTGCTTAATTTGTACCTATTTTGGTACCCTTACATTCATTACCCTTTAACTTATCATTAATAGGCCCCTAAGACCCTTTATTTCGGATCTCGAGGCTTATTTCAACTAAAAACCTAACAAAATCATCAAAATCATTAAAATTTCTAATAACCCATCCCAAAAAACTAGGGTGGGACTCATACACCACCTTGGGCGTATGAGTCCCCCTAGGTGGGACCCATATGCCAGAAGTGGAGTATGAGTCCCATTTGGCCCCTTTTTGAGGTTTGAGGGGGAAATTCAAGTTTTTAATTCAAATTTTTGGTTGATGTCAGCTTTTGAGATCTAAATAATGGTAAATTAGGTGTATTTCCTATATAAACGAGCTTCTAAGTGATTATTTTCAATCTAGAAGAACAGGCTCAAGATCTAAGCATTCACAAGAACTCAACCATTCTTTCACAAGAGCATTCAAGAGCAAGTGAAAAGCAAAGTTGAAGTCTTGGAGCAGCATTAAAGTATTTTTGCAGGTCTTCAAACTCACTTTCATTCAACATCTAGCATTTTCAAGGATTGATTATGGTTGCCTACAGTGAATCATGATGGATTCTAGGTTGGGGAGATGCAAGTAGCCATCAAGCCAAGCCTAATGACTTGTTTCCTAAGTGATTTTATCCTCTACTATCATTCTATATTAAACCTAAGGAAGGTACATCCATTATTAGGGATCATTTGAGTGATTAGGATCTCTCAAAGTGAGTCATTCATCTTCATTAGTAAAATCACAATACGGTGTCTCACTTTTTGCCCAAGATGGACATTTTCATCAATATGTTTAACTAAATATTCACCTTCTGAGACCTATAGCAGCTAAACCGTTAAGAATTTGAAGATGATGTGAACTAGTGATTTGTGGCAATTTGTGTGTAGATTCTTTTCTTTTTTTAATTTCTGAAATAAATCATGAATCTTTCAATATCTCCTTTAATAACTAGTTTTAAATAGAAAACAACATTTTTAGAAAGTAACGTTTGTTTCATACATCATAACTTTTTTTCTGTAAAGGATTAAATTCTAATTTTTGAAATATAGATTCTCAACATCAATATCTAGGGAAAGGATATTTTTTTATAATTTTTTGTTGCATTTTTTTTTAAATTAATTTTTGAAGTCACTGTAACTATAATTTGGACATACATGTGTGTCATACAACCTAACTTGTTGTGTATCTATTGAAATCCATTTTTTTATTTTTGGGTAAACAAAGACATCAATACCTAGGGAATGGGTATTTTTTGAAAAAAAAATTATAATGGTTTGTTATTTTTCCATCTCTGTACAACAAAGATCTTGGTGTTCGGAGAAAACTTATGTTTAGTAATAATTAAAAATTAAATACATGATAAAATGAAAACATATCAAAACTATACATGTTGGAAAGCTCGTTTCAAGGGCTACAATATTTCAAAATATAATTTTTAAATTACATTATTTAATCCCTCAAAAGGTAAAAAAATTGGTTTTTTGCCAACATTTTGATAGGTGCAAAGGAGACTCCATTGTGGGTATGATTTAATACTAGAGGGGTTCTATCCAATGGGATTTGATCTAAGGGGGTCTTATTTATCCCTCTTCAATTAAAAAACTTTAGATGGAGCCTCTAAAGAATTAAATAATTAGTTTATCTAAAAATAGCGATTTTAGGCAAAAGTCAGCACATCCCAAAAGTGAGTCATTCATCTTCATGTTTCATTCATGCATCTCATTCTAGCACATTAGAATAGGGTTGCATTACATCTTAGATGCACTTAAGGTTAGGGTTTATATTCACATTTACCTTCAAGATCTATTGTTTCTATCAAGGTTTAATTACCGAACTAGGGATTTGACTGAGGAAAACCCCCCATAAGCAAATCAACTCTATATTATGTTTTATAGGTATTTTTACAGGTTCAAATCCAAAAATCATATTGGGAAGGAAGATAAAATATTGGAGAGAAGATCTAGACTTTTACTTTCCAAAAAATCAGAATGGGATTGATATGCCAAAAGTGGCATATGAGTCCCACTACAAGCAATTTTCTAGATTTTTGGAGATCCTTGATCAACATTGCTAGATTTCTATTCCTACCCAGAAACCCTGATCTAGGACTAAATTTCCCAGACTGGCGTATGAGTCCTAGCAAACATTAAATTCAACATTCTCAACATTTCAGGCCTCGATCCAAGTTGTTATAGGTTTCCAGGTGCACCATTTTGATTTCTCAATCCTCTATTCTATTTTGAATTCATTTCTAGGTCATTTACTAAAGCTTTGCATATCATTAGGTTTCATATTTGATCTTGCATGTCATTTGTCTTTCCAAGCCCTAGCTTGGTGGTGAACCCCTCTTTATTCATTAATCATACCCTAGGACAATCTTTAGTAGATATCTTTCCTTCATTTCATCCTTGGATTGAGATCTCCAAGGTTTCCTTGAGTGAAACTTGAGTAAAATAGGTGGAACCCTATCTCTTCAAGGATAGAAACCATTGCCCGCTATTTTCATTATTTCATTTTGGTGAACCTACATTTAAAACATCTTAATTATGATTTGGAGTGCATCATCATCCTAGATCTAGCTTGCATTAACATTGCATTAGGGTTTATAAATATTGCATTAGTGAAAGTGCATATAGGTTGCATTTTATCTCTTGCATCACTGAAATTGACTTAAAATTTGCATTTACACTTAGTCTAGACATCATACCAACCATAAAGCATAACTTTCACTTGGAATTTTCTAAAATTTGTGCAAAAATCCTCATTTGGGACTCATACACCCCTATGGGCAATTTAGTCCTATTGATGGGTGTTTTTGCACCTTCTCAACATAGGCTATGCACAAGTGCACTACCTCTCTTGAAAAGTAATTTCCTACAAGCAAGTTGTAGAAAATTACCCCAAGGTCTCTCGGGTGTCAGGTCACAACATGCATGGAATATTTCAATTGGTTTAATGTGATCTTGTTGGTAATCACAGGGTAGCCTTACGTGGGTTAAACTGGAGGGGAATTGGATCCTTGGATGGAGTTTATAAAATTTTCAAGAAAGTTGCTCTATTGTTGTAAGTTTAGTACAACAGTCTTAAACTCCACATTGATCTAAATATTTGGCTTTACAATGTGCAATGAACTTTATCCAAAGCACCTATTTAAAAGAAAGGTCAAAAGGGGAAGGGAGAAGAAGAAGTTCCTAGACCTAAAACTATCAATGAACAGTGATAATGGAGGACACTACAGTGGACAGCCTCCCTAAAACTTAGTTCCACTTAACCAGATTAGTTCACAGTCTCATGAAGCAAGTGCAATCTTCTAAGGTGTGTATATTTTCAACCTTTCATTCACCATAAAGCATGAACAAGATATAGAATTTAAGTGCAACATTCATATAATGTTCAAACTATATTTATACTACAGTTTATCATCAATAAACAACAAAAAGCATGAACAAGGAAGGGCATCAACACAGCAGAATTCTTCAAAACCAATGAACAACATTAACTACACTACTAAGAATATAAGAATACATGGAACAACAAAGTTAATCTACTCAAATTCACTACATATGAGAAGAAGAATCATGCAACATGAAGTTGGAACTCAAGAATCCACCTAATCAATGAATTTCTATTAACATTCCAGTAGCATGTCTTTACAACAACTCAACTCTCTCTTGAAAATGAGAGGATACCCCTATTTATAGTGTCCAAAAAGTGAAATGAATGGCCAAGATTTAATCTCATTGTGTGGCCAAGATTCACTAGAAATTAGGGTTTCACCTACCCCCAAATATATGACAATATAAAATTACATCTTATCTTTTAGCCTATTTTGTCCTCTTATGGGCAACACTATAGCTCTTTTGTCTTCTAGTTGATTTCCTTTGCTATAGCTACACTGTGAGGAATTCATCATCTATTGCAGGCTTTCCAACTTCCTTTTGCAATGTGGCATACTCCACAAATTTTTCGATCATCGCTCAAAGCTTATCCCACTCCATTATATCTGATTCAAGTATCTAAAATGATAATTTATTTGATCGGTCTGCGATTTGCTCCCAATTTTTCATGCACTTGGGTGTGGCCTTAGCTACCTATTCAGATTGGATGGAGGCATGGGAAATGAAGTCCATAAAATCTAATTTTAGCACATCTATTGTCCCTTTCTCCATCTTCTCATGGAAATATGGCCTTATTTTCCAGTTGAGCTTCTCTTTTGCTATTTGTCCTTGATGACAATATTCATGTGCACTGATCTCTTGACTCCATGTGTAGATCATAAGGAATCTTGTTTATAGGATAATGTTCCCATGTTCAGGTGATATGATTCTGGTTTGACATTTTGTGCTATAGTGATCTACAGGGTTATATGTTATTGGCTTGTTCAAATTTCTAACATCATGACATTGATAGATTTTTTGAACAACGTCGGAGGTGTGCTTCTCTATTCAAACTCTTTCTGGTAATGCTTTCAATTATCTTTGTTCTTGGGATTATCAATTGTAGTTGGTTCTTAGTCTTAAGAAAACCCTATCGGGTTTCCTTAAATAATTGTTAATGGCATGGGCATATGATATAATGATACTGGCATGGGTATATGAAACATTTGATATTGGCTTGGGCATATGGTATATTTTTTTTGGCATGAAATTAGCCCTTATTAAATTTCATAAGGCATTGGATACATAGGGCATTATATCATGGCAATAGACTTTGAATAAAGGAAAATAATTTGATCATTACTTATGCATATGTTATCAGGTCTTTTGGTTAACAAATATCTTGGCCTTAAGGCCGATAGCAGGTATGAGGTTATTTTTATTTAAAATTCACTATGGAAGTGGCATGGCTTTAATTCCTTGGAAACAAGGATGACCAAGGTAATCGGCATTTGGTTTTCTAAAGTAGTCATGACAAATTTATGTAAGGCATTATTGTGTTGGAATTTCACTTGTTTAATAATTGAATAGTGGTAATGATGATCTACAGTGTGCATGCATTCAAAGGTAATGAGATGGTCGGCATGCATTGTATTGGTCTATCCATGGAATTCAAAATGCTTTATGGCTTTCTAATTATTACTTCAGTCCTTTCGGACTTCAAACTTTATCAACATTTGTAAATGTCATCAGTTGAATTGCCTTGGAAAGTTTAGGGCAATCATTTCTTTGTTTCACATGCTCGAGGGTTTGGAGCCCTAACTCGATTACCACCATTGAAATCTTCTCATTCATTTCACTGCGTTTTTTGGCTTTCTAAAATACTTGGACAAAAAATGGGGGAATCTAAAAGATCCTTACCCTAGTGGATTGTTGTGTTAGCTTCTTGTCATTGGGTGAAGGCTCAAAATTGGAAGGAGTATTGGACATTTTTCTCACTGCCGGTCTGGTAAAGATATTCATGACAGTCTCTCCATCATTCTTCTCAGGTATTCATCTTTTCAACTGTTTTGAAGAACCGTTACTTCTACTAGCACAAAAAATTGAAGACATGTGTTTGCTTCTTTCTGGAAAATGGTAAATTGGGTTTATTTGTTTGTGATCAGAAATGATGCATGTTGATTTCAAATAATCTAAAATGCATATCAAAATAGTTTACCATATTTATTATGCTCCTGCTTTAAGGGATGGTGTTTTTGATTTATGGGTAATCATGAGTTCTACAAATCCTTTTAGTCTCTCACTTGGATTCGGTAATATTTATTTTTGGGTGCATTATTATGAGGTTTCGGTTGCACTATAATGGGGTTTCAGTTACATTACTATTGCAATATTTTTTGAGGCTATTGTTCATGGAATATTTATATGTTTTAATGTTGTTTCAATTCGCATTGCATGTGCAGGCTCCTCATGTGGTCAGGGTTTAGTCTACTTTCTAAAATTCTATATTCCTTGACTATTCTTGTCAAAAGAAAACCTCTGTGCTGAACATTTTCTCAAAAACACGACAATACTTGGCAATGTTGTTCGATAGAAAGTGGGTACTTTGAAAATCGCCTCTGTTGTTTTTGAAATATGAAAAATAAGTTACTGCTATAATTTCCTTGAGATGTAATGATGAAATTTTTGTAAGAAGAAAAACAGAGAGATTAAGGTTTTTAGTCTTCTTGGAAATTTAGTGAGAAATAAGGTTTTTAGTTTCTGGAGAAACAGTGAGATTGTGTTAACTGTTTTCGGGAACTATGAGAAATGTATGAGAAAGAAAGTGAAAAAAAAGTGTGAGTATATCACTATGACTGTATTGAAGAGATGTTGAGCATTGAGATTGAAAAACTAAAATATGAGTTAATTATCAAGCTATCTTAAGGCTTGACAATGGTTAGAATTTTGAAGGGTCATTCTTGAACCTTGAGAATTGTAGGCATTGTCCGTCAACAGGCACTTGAGAGAACTAGAGAAATAGAGAGATCCTCTGTATCATTGTATGTCTTACTGAAAACAGAAAAGGGGTTGGTGCTCCTTGAAATCGGTGTTTCTAAAGGAGGGGTTGGTGCTCCTTGAGTTGGTGCTCAGAAATCAGCCTATGAGGCATTGTCAAAAGTGATTATTAAAATGAAAGACTAAAAAGGCAATAGTTTAGGAGTGGTTTTTCTACCCCAGGAGGGTTTTCCACTCGGCATATCTTGTGTCACTTTGCTTATCTTTGGTTCAACTGATTCATTGCATGAATTCTTTAATATGCTATGTTTCACTATTATAAGTCTCATTTCAGTTTATGTGGTTGCATTCAATACATGAATGATTTTATCATTGATAAATGAGAGAATACATCTGTTTTATTTCAGTTTTAGTAAAATTTGTCAAAATTGTTAATGAAACTGATTCACCCCCCCTCTCAGTGTCTTTTTCACTCCAACATTTCCCTGCATCAAGCTCGAGGGTCGTCATTTCGTAATTTGTCATCAACTTGAGATATTCCTCAGCATCTGCTCGGTGTTCTTTGGTCCATTCTAGATTGAGCTCCACCTCATGGAGTACCCACTCCAATACTTCTTTCCTGTAGTCTAGGATCATTTTCCATGTCTCAACGAGCCACTGATCAGCCTTTACCAGACCTAGCTCCTTCTCCCATAATTTTTCTGGTATCTTGAGGATGGCTTCAAGCTTGGGATAAGTAATTCTATATAGTTTTGTGAACTGATGCCAATTCTTTTCAGCATCCTCCAATTATTCTTGCAAATCCCAGAACTTGTTCAGTGTCCTGATGGCTTGACCAATGCCCATATCTTCATTATAGATTACGCGTCAGAACCAATCCTCAATAGCCTTTGTCTAATTATTTCTCTTCTCTAGCTAGCTAATGTGATCTTTGGACAACATTAATGGGGTAGCCGATGACATGGTTAGGAGCTCCTTAGTTGACAACCACTATTGAATATAAGTTTTCAGATCCGCCACCTGTTCCTTTAGCTCCTCTTTAGAAGTCTTGTCCTTATTCATTTGGTGCACGATGGTGGTGACGGACCCCTGAAGATGGCTGATCTACTATTCTCTTATGGTTGTCCCTAGGTCAATGGTAGAAATATTATAACTAACTCCCTCTTCTCCCATTACTGGAGTAGCTATCTGTACAGTCCTAGACCTCGATGCGTCCATTGTCAAATGAGATCGGACCCTCGGCTTTTCTTTCTTTGTACTTATTTGGGCTCACACCAGGATGGCCTCCAACCTTTCCTTTGGATCCATCAGGGTTGGGGTTTTCTTCTCCAATTGCTTCTCATGCCATTCGAGCATCTGAGATTCCCTTTTTGATGATTCGTGACCACCTTCTTCCTCACGAGTGTGTTGAATTTGCATTATTTTTCCACCTGGAGTCTTCTACTTTGTCTTCTCTTCTTCTTCCTCATCAGAATCTTGAACGAATATTGTTTTCCTAACTAGGTACTTGGTGGTTGTGTGCTCCTTGGGGTCATCCTTCTCCTTAGAGGTTCTCTTTTCTTCTTCTTGTTCATGCCCATCCTCTTCATGATGTTCCACTTCCAGGCTTTTTCTTGTTTCAGCCTCTTCTTCAGGCTTTTCTTCTTTCGTTTCCCCTTCTTTCTCTTCTTATTCCTCCAAAAGAGACATCTCTTTATCATGCTTGGGGCTCTAATCTCGCTCCCCTATTGGAGGTTCACTGTCTACCATTTTCTCGTCTGTATATTTCTCTTCATTAGAGCATTGTTTTTCAACTTCTTCTCAAACGTCCTTGAGTTGTTGGGCCAACTCCTCCTCGAGCTTTGGGTCAAAATTTTTGACAATATACTTCATGCCCGACTCTTCATCATCTTTGTTGGAGTATTGTGTTTCATCCTCTTCGTGCACCACTTCATCAATTGCTAGATGTTGATACTCGGGATGTTCATGGTAGTCATTTGCTTCCTTCTCTATTTCTTTGCTTGCTTCCCTCTCTTGCCTCTCCAACTTCTCAAAGATTTGCATCATTTCTTCCATCATAGGTGGCTCAATTGGAGGAGGAGGGATAGGGAATCCAGTGACAACTTGAGCCAAGGAAGCTTGTATTGCAAGATTCATGAGCAACCTAGACAACTCTAACGGTATATTTTGCATGTGTCGAGCAAGAGCCTCTGGGAGCGAGAGAGTAGGCATTGTTGTCATTGTGGTGGCAAGTGGAAGAGATGATGATGGAGACATGGATGAGGAAGAGAGCAGAGAAGTGGTGGTAGATGAGGAATCAATGGCCATGATTTGGGTTGCAGGGGAAGTGTGTTGGAAATTGTGCCTCAATTTACTGGCTTGGACCTTTGTGAAAGGTTTGATGAATTTATGCTCCTATCACTTTACCGCGGTGTTCTCATTTGGTCAGCTTGACCCTTTGGTCACTGAGACTCTATCTGATTGGCGAGGCTCTGAAGGTTGTCAAAGCAATGGGTCGACAGGCATGGAGTTGGCGGTTTTTTTTAAAGGCTTCGGCTTTATCAGAGGATCGGTTGCCCATCGATGGGAGGTTTTGCTCTGTTACACCGATGTGTCGATGCCTTGTATCAAAGGCTGCTATTAGCTTCATCTGACAGTGCTAGCTACTTTCCATGGCATTTGAAGGCAAGTACCGTTGTTTACCTTTTTGTCGAGCGAAATCGCCATTGCGCATGACGCGTGGCGGCTTGTCAAAGTGGTGAGTGCACAAAATAGATGGTGGGCCCAGAGTTGCTTTATGTGAGGGGTTGTCCAGCCGTGGAAAATTTTTTGCACCTTGGGAGTTCCCTAGGGAATCTAACAGATGCTGCTAGAGATTCACCGAAGGAGCTCTAGCAGCCTCCACGGACACCAAGAAAAGTGCCCGAGTGGTGGACACGTGGTAGCTTCGGAAGCTCGTTCTGGGCGAGCTCATGGGAATCTTGGCGATTCCCTCTTAGATGCCCCGAAACCTCCAGAGTGGCAAACACATGGGTTGTGGGACCTAATAGGGCTGGCGGTCAGTGTTTTGGCAATAGTGGATTATTGTCGGCTCGAAATGTGATGCAACTGTTAGTGATGGTGAAGGGTTTTCGGAACCCGATGACATTTGACTGGATCACTGCTCAATCAAGCGGCGGAATGAATGGTAGTGCGACACATCGTGTTTTCTCATCCGTTGTTTCTACATCTTTGTTGCAAAACAAAATTTATTATCGGAACATGAATTGGTGAAAAGCGAATTATTATGTTGTCTCTTGTGATCAGATTTTGGAAATTGGTAGAGCCTGAATTGTATTTTCTCTACAACAAATTTATTGCGGGGGTGGCTCGATGCAGGTTTGTAGGTGGATCCGATCCGAGATCGATTTGGCGTGTCAATGAAGAACTGAATTTAATGCACCATAATTGGTGGTTATAAAGGTACTTGTAATAGTCGATCCTGACATGTAATCAACTATATAGTTTTGTAGAAGTTGAGTAGAAGAATGTTGCGAAAAGTGTTGAGATTTTATGTATTCGTTGTATGCCGAACTAGCATTGTAACAGTGAGTGCATGAAAACTCAAGTTTTGTTGTGAGATAACTATCAGAGAGTGAGGGTTGTACATTTGTATGTAATCTTTTACTTTCTATGATACAAAGTGTCTTTCTCTTGGTGTGGTGGGTTTTTTACTCGAAAGATTTTTCCCACGTAAATTTGTTGTTATCTCTGAAATCATTTTATTTTTGTTACTCTTGTTACTCTACATGTGTTCATCTTAAGTGTTTTAATGTTTTAAAACTGGTCTTTGCACGTCTCCTCTGTGGTTTTAGCATTAGGAAAGCGTTTCTGCACCTCTTCTTTTCCTTACAAGTGGTATCAAAGCCTGGCCAATTGTGTTATCTTTGTTAGTAGGGCTGGTTTTTGGTGCTAATACTATTCCAGTGGGAGTCTTGAAAATTTAGAACTTAGTTTTTTCTAAGATGACGATTACATCAGGAAGAGTTGATATTGAGAAATTCAATGGCGGCAACTTTGAGTTGTTGAAACTCAAAGTGGAAGACCTATTAGTGGATAGAGACCTTTGGGTAGCAGTGTCTGGAACTATGCCACAAGGTATGAAGCAAGAAGAATGGGACCTCATAGATAGAAAAGTGAGAGGTTTGATAAGACTTTGTTTGGCCGATTTTGTACTCCTGAATGTCCATGAGGAGAAGTCTGTAGCTTCATTATGGAAGAAGCTTGGTGATATTTATCAGGGAAAGTCTTTGGGAAATAAGTTATTCCCGAGGAAGAAGTTGTACTCCTTGAAGATGGAAGAAGGTGCATCTATTGCAGACCATCTGAACTCAATTAATATGAGTGTTGCTTAGTTGGCGTTTGTGGGTGTAAATATACAGGAATATCATTGCATGCTCCTATTATGTTCGTTACCTGACACTTGGGATTATTTGGTGATGGCTATTGGAAGTACGACTGCTACTTTCAAGATGGAAGATGTGGTTGCTTCACTACGTGTCTGAAGAGATGTGGAGGAAGTCTTCTGAGATGGAAAAAGAGGCCCTTGTTGTCCAAGGTAGATCAAAGGAGAAAGGCAAGAAGAAGGACAAGAAGTCCAAATCTAAATTTGTAGGGAGATCGAAGTCTCATGGTAAAGAGTCCAAGGTGAAATGCTGGAATTATGGGCAGCCTAGTTGTATCTGAAAGGATTGCAAGGAGAAGAAGAGGAAGAAGAGTAACTCTTCAGACTATGAATCTTCTCAGAGTGATGCAGATGCTTTCATTGTAGCCTTGGAAAAACAGGTATCAAATGATGTCTAGCTGGTTGACTCAAGTGCATCCTTTCACATGACGTCTCATAGAGAATGGTTCACTAAGTACGAGAAGTATGATGGTGGAAAGGTGTACCTAGAAAGTGATTCAATGTTGGATATTGTTTGCTGAGGTAGATTCAGAATTCAATTTCCTGACAAGAGAGTCAAAGGTATTGGTGGTGTACTGCATATACCAGGTTTGGCTCGAAACTTACTTTCTGTCAGTAAGCTAAATGATGTTGGTGTAGAAGTTTCTTTCTTGAGTAAAGGATGTAAGATGGCTAGAGGTGAAATGGTGTTGGCTAAGGGTGTATGTACTAGCACTCTATACAAGTTGGATGCACGTCTTGTTCAATGCAACATCGCCTCTGTAAAGTCAAGCAAAGTTGTTCTTGTAGAGAAAGATGAAGATACTTCTCTGGCTGCAAATGCGATGGAGGTGAAACTCCCAACAGAGAAGAACATGTTGTGGCATCATAGACTTGGTCACATAGGTGAGAAAGTTTTAAAAACCTTAAAGAATAAAAATCAAGTAGAAGGGCTCGTAGATTGTAATCTTGAATTTGATTTTTGTGAACACTGCATCTATGGAAAGCAACAGCGTGTTTCTTTTTCCTTGAGTTCTCATAAATCTTCTAGTGTACTAGACTATGTTCATTCTGATGATTTTGGTCTAGTGAATGTTCCTTCATTATCAAAGTCTAGATATTAGGTTTATTTTATTGATGACTATTCAAGAACGGCATTTATATACTTTCTTAAAAGTAAATCAAAAGTGTTCAATCGTTTTAAAGAGTTTAAAAACTTGGTTGAGAATCAAATTGGAAGGAGAATAAAATGTTTGAGGATGGATAATGGCGATGAGTTTTGTTCTACAAATTTTGATAGATACTGTAAAGACCATGGGATTAAAAGTCATAAAACTACACCTTATACTCCACAGCATAATGGAGTTTTTGAAAGGTTGAACAGGACGTTGATGGAAAAGGCAAGGAGTATGTTGAGCAATCTGGAGCTGATGTTTTGGGCTGAGGTTGTGGCTACAACATATTACCTGGTATATCTCTCTCCTTGCTCTGCTCTTGTTGATAAGACACCTTTGGAAGCGTGGTCTAGTAAGAAGCCCTCTCTGAGACATGTTTGTGTCTTTGGTTGTGAGGCATATGCATATGTGCCAAATGAGAAAAGGTCTAGGTTGGAGAACAAAGATGTTAAATGTATATTCATCAGCTATGGTGTTGGTGTGAAGGGATACAAGCTTTAGAATCCTGATACTGAGAAGGTTTTGTATAGCAGAAGTGTAATATTTTGTGAGTTGAAACCTTCTATAGTTGATCCACAACTAGAGATAGATCAAAGAGAAAAGAAAAGTGATGCAGTTTAAATTCCTCAAACTCTAGAAAAGGGAGAACTGCATGGTGTACCTAAAACTGAGGAGATTTCTAGCAGCTCTAAGAGTTTCGAAGAGTAAGAACCACAACCTCAGCCAGTGAGAAGGTCTACACGTTAAAAATAACAACCTGACAGGTATGGTTTCTCCATTTTTTGACTCAAATTGTGCCTATGCTTTAATTACTAGCACTAAGGAGCCTAGGACTGTTAAAGAGGAAATTAATATGCCTGATGCAAATTCCAAGTTGGAACCCATGAATGAAGAAATGGAATCATTGGAAAAGAATGAAACCTGGGATTTGGTACCTTTTCCTGAAAGAAAGAAAGTCTATTGGCTGTAAATGGGTATTTAAGAACAAGACTGGTCTTGAGGGCAGTGCTGAGAAGTATAAAGAAAGGTTAGATGCAAAGGGGTATTCCCAGGTAGAGGGAATTGATTATGGGGAAATATTTTCTCCTGTAGCTAAGCTGACATCTATCATATTTTTGTTGTCACTTGCAATCATGTATGACTTAGAGATCGAGCAGATGGATGTGAAAACAACGTTTCTCCATGGTGAGCTGGAAGAAGAAATTTACATGTCCCAACCTGAGCACTTTGTTGATAAAGGTAAAGAGAGCCTGGTTTGCAAATTAAAGAAATTTTTGTATGGTTTGAAGCAGTCTCCTAGAATGTGGTACCAAAAGTTTGACACATTTGTGTTGTCTATGGGATTTGTGAGATCAAAATCTGATCATTGTGTGTATTTTAAATCTGAAAATGATCGTGTGCTTATTATTACCCTGTACGTGGATGATATGTTGTTCATAGGAAATAGTAATTCTATGATTTTTGATCTCAAATATCAGTTGTCTACAAAATTCAAAATGAAAGATCTGGGTGCAGCAAGGTATATTTTGGGGATGGAGATAACCAGGGATAGAAATGGTAGAAAGCTTTGGGTCAGCCAAAGTAAGTACATCAACACTATTCTGGAGAGATTTGATATGAGTGATTGCAAGCAGCTAGTTGTTCCAGTTATGCAGGGAACAAAACTATTTGTTGAAGACTGTCCCAAATCATCTATTGAGATGGAGGACATGACCAGAGTGCCTTATGCGAGTGTTGTCGACAGTTTAATGTATGCGATGGTCTGTACAAGGCCAGACATTTCCCAAGCAGTGGGAGTACTCAGCTGATTTATGGAAAATCTAGGAAGGATGCATTGGGATGCAGTAAAGAGAGTGTTTAGATATATGAGAGGTACCTCAGAATGAGCTCTATGTTACCATGGAAATTTGGTTGCATCACAAAGAACTCTCAGCATTCGTGGGTATGTGGACTCTGATTGGGCGGGGGACATTGACAGCATAATATCCACCAGTGGATATACTTTCATGTTAAATGGTGGTGCAATTAGTTGGATAAGCAAGTGATAGGCTATAGTCACTTTGTCCACGACGAAGGTAGAATACATGGCAGCGACTCACGCCTACAAAGAATTTGTTTGGCTTAGCCGCTTATGTTCTGATATTGGTTTTAATGCAGGGCAGATCACTATTTTCTATGATAGTCAAAGTGCCATTTGTTTTGCGAAAAATCCAACTTTCCATGCCAGGATGAAGCATATCAACGTGTAGTATCACTTTGTGAGAGATGTGGTGGAGGATGGAAAGGTTTCTTTAGAAAAGGTGGATACTCTGAAAAATGTCGTTGATGCATTGACAAAACTAGTAAGCATGGAAAAGTTCATATGGTGTGCAAGTTCAATGGTCCTTGGGGTCTATGATCGCAAATGATTTTGAAGTCTGGAGGAAGCCAGTAAGTCTTCATCAAGTAGGAGCTTGTTGGAAATTGTGCCTCAATTTATTAGCTTGGACCTCTGTGAAAGGCTTGACGAATTTATGCCCCTATCGCTTTACCCCAGTGTTCTCATTTGGTCAGCTTGACCCTTTGGTTGCTGAGACTCTGTTTGATCAGAGAGGCTCTGAAGGTTGTCACAGTGATGGGCTGACGGGCATGTAGTTGGCGGTTTTTGTTTGAAGGCTTTGGCTTTATCGAAGGATCGGTCGCCCATCAGCGAGAGGTTTTGCTCTGTCACACCAATGTGCCGATGCCTTGTATCAACGACTACTATCAGCTTCATCCGACAGTGTTGGCTTCTTTCCATGGCATCTAAAGGCAAGTACCATTGTTTACCTTTTTGCCAAGTGAAATCCCCTATGAGCATGATGCGTGGTCGCTTGTCAAAGTCGTGAGCACAGTGAACAGATGGTTGGCCCAGAGTTGCTTTATGAGAGGTGTTGTCTGGTCATGGACACTTGTCTGTGCCTCGGGAGTTCCCTGGGGAATCTAGCAGATGCTGCTAGAGATTCCCCAAAGGAGCTCCAACAACCTCCACGAATACCAAGCGGAGTGCCCGAGCGGTGGACACGTGGCAGCTTCGAAAGCTCATTCCGGGTAGGCTCATGGGAAACTTGGTGATTCCCTCCTGGATTCCCTGAAACATCCTAAGTGGTGGACATGTGGGTTGTGGGACCTGATAGGGTTGGCAGTCGGTGTTCTGGTGATAGTGGATTATTATCAGCTTGAAATGTGATCAGACTGTTAGCGATGGCAAAGGGTTTTTGGAGCCCGATGACAGTTGACTGGATCACTGCTCGGTCAAGCAGCGGAACAAATGGTAGTGCGACACGTGGCATTTTCTCATCGGTTGTTTGTGCATCATTGTTGCAAAACAACATTTATTACCAAAAGATGGATTGGTGAAAAGTGAATTATTATGTTGTCTCTTGTGATCAGATTTTGGAAATTGGCAAAGCCCGAATTGTATTTTCTCTGCAACGAATTTATTGCGGGGGTGGATCGATGCAGGTTTGTAGGTGAATCCGATCCGAGATCGATTTGGTGTGTCAGTGAAGAACTAAATTTAATGCACCCTAATTGGTGGTTGTAAAGGGACTTGTAATATTTGATCCCGACATGTAATCAACTGTACAGTTTTGTAGAAGTTGAGTAGAAGAATGCTGCGAAAAGTGTTGAGAGTTTTTGTATTCGTTGTATACTGAAATAGCATTGTAACAATGAGTTCATGAAAACTCAAGTGCTATTGTGAGCTAACTATTAGAGAGTGAGGGTTGTAACTATGTATGTAATCTTTTTCTTGCTGTAATACAAAGTGTCTTTCTCTTGGTGTGGTGGGTTTTTTACTCAAAAGAGATTTCCCACGTAAATCTGGTGTTATCTCTGAAATCATTTTATTTTTGTTACTCTTGTTACCTGACATGTGTTCATCTTAAGTGTTTTAATGTTTTAAAATTGATCTTTGCATGTCTCCTCTATTTTTTTAGCATTAGAAAAGTGTTTCTGCACCTCTTCTTTTCCTTACAAAGTGGAGGCAAGGCGGACTGAAATATCCACCATAGGTGGAGAAGAGGCAACCATCACCTGAGAAGCAACAGTAGTGGCAACAACAATGGCATTGACTACGAGAGTGGACGCATCAGTTGGGGACCTTGGCTACTTGGTATCTTGTTCCTCTCCTTCATGGAGCGGGTCCTCTTGAATGGTGGGAATTTTTGTGAAACTGCCCGATTTCTTTGGTTTCTTGGAAGGTTCACCTTTTGAAGCTTTCCTTGAATATACCCTAGACTTAGGTTGGCATTCATCCATTTCTTTCCTCTTTTTGGACTATGTAGTAGGAGGGGATTCCAAAGTCTCCCCAGTTGGGGCAGCAGTGGTAGAGGCACTATCTGTCTCACACTCAAGTGGGTCTTCGAGCACTTCGTACGTTAGGGTCACTCCCTGTAGATTTAATTGAGCAACTTGCTCATCAATCCATTATTTTTTTTTTTCCTCAATAGGCTTCATCAAAGTGTCAAGGTCATTGACATCTTTCTCATCCCAATCAATTAGTGGTAGTGATAGATTGGCAACAGCGTCATGCCTCGGATCTACCACGGTATTCTCATCTTCAAATATTTTATCCGACACCGGAAACAAGTTCACTGTTTTGAAAAAGTACATCGTCATGTGCATATAATGCCACATACGCACCTCCTTATCATCTCTACAATTGGCCCAAAAGTCCTCTACATTATGTAGATGGGCATACTCGATCCCAACTACCTTCTTCAACTTTCCATAAGGGTCCATCTATTGTCTGGCGGTGTAGAGCTCCAAGTTGTATTCATTTAGCTCCTTATCAAAGTACTCCACACACTGGGATGTGTGAAGTTCATACATACCCTGGCCAAATGCGAGGGGATAAGGGATCCCTACTCTATGCTTGCTACCCAGGAGGGTGTGTACATTCTACAGCTGTCGAGAGAGTTCAAGTAGTACCAGCTAGTCATTTGGGTACCGTGGCAGCTTATATGGCACTATAGGTAACCCTTCTCTCAAAGTCACGCCCAAGCAGCCTGATGATATGCCCGATGAAGGCATCATTGACTCTACAATAGTCTTTCTTGAAGTTTCAGAACTGAAGTTGGAGATACCTGTCATAGACCTTTAATTCCTTGTCTGGAGCTGGATTTGGTGCCACAAATAGTCCCTTGTATTGGGCACGATCGGCAAGCAAATAGACCAAGTATTATGTCATTTAAAATTGTGATGTCTTCTTTATGGTCACAAATTAATCATGCAAGAATTGTCTGATCATTCCAGCCCAATAAAACATGGTCTCTCCTCGAAGGACCTCCTCCATGAAGTACAACATCCATTCCTGGAAGAAGGCCGCAGTCGAGAGGCCCATAATTTTTCTTAACAAGGTTACCAATTCATGGTAATCCTCATAGAAGTCACTTCTAAAGAGTTCTTGGGGAACTTTGTTCACGCTACCCCTCTTCTCCTTAAGCTAGTATTGATTGATAAGCTTCTTACACCTGAGGGGGTTGGCATCCCATGTTTTCTTAGCATATTCCTTGGTTTTCTCCTCCATTTCATCAAAGGTAGGGATATGGAAAATTTTCCCTATTGACTTGGCAGATAAATCAGCCAATATATTTCCATCTCTATCTACTATCTTCTTGGTGTCCTCCTGGTATGCCTCTTTGCAGGCCATTACAAGCTTAGGAGCTATAAGGGCAGCTCGGAACCCAGCGGCCTTAGCCAACCCACTTCTTCTGATCTTTCTGGCATTCTTTATGGTGGGGTTGATTTAGACCCTTTTCTTGAACTCATTAATATCAATGTGTCCCAGATTAGTTTTTGAGATCTCTTTCCAATCTATGGTAACCCTAGAATTGAGGGGTTCCCCTTGGAATTTGTATCTCATTTGATCTTTTTCTTCTTTACCCCTGGGTGCTTTGGCAATTTTCTTTCCTTTGTCTTTCTCCATGGCCACCTCTAAAGATATTGCAGCTAGTTCCATATATCTTGTAGACAAAGGATCAGTAAACACATTCAAGCATAAAAACATGAGCAACGATAGCCAGAATCCTACAAAATGATGCTAAATCAAGTAATTCATCTTTCAACGATCTTAGCATTTATTTTGAATCATCGTTAGACACTTGTTTGGGGAAGTTAAGGTAATGCATGACTAGGGGTGCAGACCTTCCAAGGTTGGCAGCCATTCTGAAGGTAGCTATGGACAAACAGAAGATAGGGCACGGCAACCCACATGGCTCCATTCATGCCAAGATTTGATCATGATGTGGGGCCCTCAATCTTATTTAACACTTGGGTCAAATTTACTTTCAAGCTTTGGGAATGCTAGATCTATCATTTAGGCATGCGAGATCAAAGGGTAATTTGGCTATTTTGGGGTTCTGTCATTGAAAAGACATTGGCAGAGCGGCACCTTGCAAGAGGCATCCCGCCATGTGAGATTCACAGCCTTGGGAGACAATATTACCTTGTCATTGAATTTGAATAGTGCAGGTCGGAGGGTGAGGGAAGGCATTGGGATTTGTTTATTTAAAATAGTGAAGATGGGATGGAAGTTTGCATGAGGAGGCCTGCATCATCGGGTCCACAAAAGGCGTATGCATCAATTGTTTGCCACAGACAATCAAAGGGAAAAGGTGGGGTTGGGATCCGCGTAGCGGGCAGATGGTAGCCTTTGGGCATTTAGCATGGTGGGAGCAAGATGAAAGTCCACAAACGGCCACTCGCAAGAGGAGGTTGCCTTGGTTTCGAGCTTAAATGATGACTATGAACATGGGGCCCGATGGGTAGACAGACGGGTTGTGAAGATCGTTTGAAACGGCGAACCCCGAATGGAAGCCCGTAGATGGAGGTCTGCAAGGAGAAATCCGCAATGGGTCGGGACAAGCGTTTGGTGGAGTTAACCTTGAACGTCAATTATAGAGGCGGGACCCGTGTAGTGGGAGAATGCGATCAGATAGCTATTTGAAATGACGAAGCTCAAAAGCATTCTACAAGGGGAGGCCTACGCATGCAGACCCGAGAGCGTTAGAGGATCCACCTTTTGGGACTCATGAATTTTGGAAAATTCTACATTTTTAAGTAGAGGTGACGACGGTGGTCAGGTTAAGGGCCTGTAGGGCATGAACGCCTTAGTTGAAGAACAATCGCGGGGGTGTTGAGTTTCGTCAAATCTAGATGGACACATTTTGAAATTTTGAAATTTCCAAGATATGGGTTTTGTGTGCCAAGGGTCTCTCTATCAACTTAAGGTTTCCTCTCTTAAAAAAAACTTGAAAATTTTATGAAATTTCAGAAAAAAAATATTTCAACTAAGCAACGAGAGAGAGCCTACCTCAACAATTTGCATGAAGAATGATGATTTCTAGCAATTGAGAAACTCCAATGGCGATAGCGGGACGAGAGCGTGGATGTGGCAAAGTCAACAAGTTCTTTGAATGTTTACAAGTGAAAATGGCAGCTCGAAATGGACTATTTATAGAAAATGCAACATTTAATTCCCCTCATTAATGCAGGTACAATGGTGGATGCGGTTGGTGAGAGCACATTTCAAAAATGACAACGGGAATGACGGAGTCCACTGAGCAGATGGCAGTCAAGAGTTTGTTGCTATATGGTTTGGCGATGAAAATAGCCAATGATGGTGCGGGTACCACGGTGCATAAGGACGTTGCACGAAGGTCGTTCTGAATGGCTGGGGAGCTAGGGAATCCTATAAAGGGTGGCCGACATGAGTGGACCCGCATTTCTCCAAGGATGGCAACTTTAAAGATTGAAGGAAAATAGCCAGGGAGGTTCTGTAAAGGCCTAAGGCCTTGAAAATTTGAGGGTAGCATAATATGGTCAACTCAAAGTTACTCTTCTAAGATTCCTTGATCATTTAGGACTCAAAAATAGGGGGCACATAAAATGAGATGGTGACAAAAGCGACCCGGCGAAGCAAAAAGAGAGGGTCCCCATTTCGAACGGGGCATGTGTGTTGTAGGCACAACAAGTCCCAATACAGGTACTTTTTCCTGATTTCTAGGTATTCTGTAGTGACTATTATTCAACATTCAAACCTCTCAAAAACCCTGTTTGGGACTCATACACCCCTCTGGGTGATTTAGTCATGTCTCATATTTTAAACTAAATTTTCTGGCATTGAGTTCAATGTTTTTGTGTTTCTATTTGCTGATGTTAGTTATCAATTTCAATTTGGAGAGTTTCTATTACATTCACTTCATTAGATTTAGCATAGTTTACATTCATTTCAATTGTGGATAGAATTAGATTACTATACTTTTTTATTTTCATCATTAGTTTATAGTTCAATTAGATTAGATTGCATTTGGCATTCATTAGAAAACAAGAAACCAAAAACACCTAAAACCGATGAGCCACTTGGAGAAAGCATAGTTATTTGAATATGTCAAATCTCTTTTTCCAAGTTAACCTAACCCTCAAGCCTTTTAGTAGTGATGACTTTGACATGTTAGATTAAGCCCTCAAATATTTCATCCCACAAGGATCATCCACTAAGGCTTGTTATGACAAACCAAAACCAAGAGAAGTTAACATGATTCAACCTCAACTTATCATTTACCCGCCTTCACACAAATCTCAAACTAAAGAAAACATGTTTTCACTCTTGAACCACCTAAAAACAATGTTTTGCAGTAATCAAGCTATAATACATTTCTCATACATATAACACTAGAAACAATCCGCAACCAAAACAACCAACTACAACACCTTTACCTTTACCAAATCCCATCTTGCCTAGTGCTCCTCATTTTCCTTCGCATAATAGGGAGTATAATCTTGTTGAAAAACTTAAGAATACTCCTACAAAGATATCCCTACGGGACCTAATTCATAATTCACCTAATTATCACACTATGCTTCAAACCGCCTTGCAATAAGTAGTGGTTCCCTCTAGTAAAAATGCAAATGATGTGGCAGATCTAATACAAGGAATGAATACAGTTAATGTAGACATTATCTTTCACCAACATGAGCTACCTCCTTTGGAAATGAGAAAGAGAAATAATGTATTCATGATAATATCCACCTATGATGGGTGGGGAATAAAAATAACCCTTGTTGACAATACCCTTAATGTGTGTAATGTGACCCTCTTGGATAAATTAGGCATGGATAAATCAAGAATTCAACCTGATTTCTTGTTGATTCAAGGATTTGAAAATATAGGAAAGCAACCGCTTGGTGTAATTACTTTTCCAATTACAATTGGAAAGGCTACTTTGCAAACTCCTATTAATGTCATGTTTGATAATCTTTCATACAATCTTCTTTTAGGGATACCTTGGATTCATGAGATGCATGCAATACCTTCAACCCTTCACCGTATAATGAATTACTTCTATAACAACAAAGTATACCAAATTGAAATAGACCCTGAGCCTGAAAGTTTCTTACAAGTTGAAAAGGAATGAAAAGTCCTCTAAACACATTAATTCCAATAGTGAATATAGAACCTATGGAAGAAGAGAAACACGAGATGGAAACAGCGTCAAATTTATTGGAAGATTATTGGGGTTCCTTGGATTTCACACCTTTTTATGGGAGAATACAAAATCACAAAAAAAGAAACCGAAAAACAAAAGCAACCAATGTTGATGTCAACACAGAATTTGGAAGAAAACTCACAAGCATCTACCTCATCTACTCTAGAAGCTGACACAATCTATACAACAAACTTCGATGAGATATATTATCAACAACCACCAAACCCAAAAGAAATAGAGACTTAATGGGAAAGGTTATGAATTCATGAAATAGCTTGGTTATAGTGGAAAAGGATGTGGAAAGAAAGAACAAGGTATATTTGTTCTTATAGAGTCTAACAAGCAAGACATGAAAAGTGGTTTGGGATATTGCCCTTCAAAGATAACACAAGCAACAAAAAGACCCTCCCTAAACATCAACACCACCATGTGTAATCCTAAAAAACCCCTCACCTTGAAGTATCCAGAGATGATTGACACAACTTGTGAAGCATCATTAGAGTTCTTTGAAGATGATGAAAACTTCAAAGAAATGCTAGGAGTTTATGACAAACCATTTACTCCTAAAAATAAATGGGTTACATGTTCTATGATTAGTACCAAGCAAAAAGATGGAGAAGAGGAAAGTAATGAGATTTACAATAACAATGAAGAATACAACCCCAAATTTCTGAAACAAAATGCACTTCCTTTAGGAGATACAATTGACATACCGATGGACATTAACAATGAAGAAAAAGTGATAAAGATAGGAAATTTCCTTGATGATGATGAACAAGAATACCGTGCAACTTTGCTTCATGACTTTCCCAAACTTTTCACTTGGAATTATTCAGATATGTCAGGAATTGATCCTAAGATCATAACAAACATAGTCCTCACCAAAAATGCTAAACCCGTTAGACAAAAGATACGAAAGATGAATCCTAAGATAGCCTTGCTAGTTTAGGCCAAGATTGAGAAGCTCCTTGAAGCTAGATTTTAGCGTCCTATAGATTATTCTCCTTGGATCTCGAACATTGTCACAATCACAAAACCGGATAATTCTATTAGGATGTGTATGTACTTTCATGATTTGAATAAAGCATTTTAAAAGATAACTTCCCCCTTCCTAATATTGACATGATAGTGGACTCGACTGTAGGCCATGCTTTTTTGTCATTCATGGATGGATTCTCTGGATACAATCAAATCTTTATCAATCCTGAAGATCAATACAAAACAACAATTACCACAACTTGAGGAACATTTTGCTGGGTAATCATGCATTTTGGATTAAAGAATGCAGGTGCAACATATCAAAGAGATATGACATTTATATTTCATGATTACATACATAAGATTTTGGAATATTATGTTGATGACATTCTAGCCAAATCTTTAACTCGACAAGACAATGGGAATATCCTTTGAAAGATATTCAAGAGAATGTGAATACAACATGAGATTAAATCCGAAAAAGTGTGTATTTGGTGTAGATAGTGGAATTTTTTTAGGTTTTATCATATCTCACAGAGGCATTGAGGTGGACACAAAGAAAATTGACGCTATAGTTAACATGCCACCTCCTAGAAATATTTCTTAATTACACACTTTACAAGGAAGAATTCAGGTTATCCACTGTTTTGTAGCATCCCTAGCAGATCGAACGTTACCCTTCACACATCTCCTTAAGAAAGAGGTTCAATTTAATTGGAACAAGGATTGTAAATAGGATTTTGAAAGTTTGAAAGCTTATCTTGATGCTCCACCTATCTTACAACCCGCTATGAAGGACAAACCATTTATCCTTTATACGGCAGCATCGACCCATGCTCTCTTAGCATTGTTGGCTCAACAAGATGAAAATGGTAAATAAAATCATATTTATTACATTAGTCGAAATCTGATTGATTATGAGAAAAGATACACAATGATAGAGAAACAATGTTTGGCTCTTGTATCCACTACCAGTAAATTGAGACAATACCTATTAAATTCTAAATAGCATGTGATGATGAAATTCAATCCTTTAAAACATCTTTTCACTAAAATAGATTTATCAAGACGATTAGCTAAGTGGGTTATGTTGTTAACTGCGTTTGACCTTAAGTTATGTTTGCAAAAATAAATTAACGGTCAAGCCTTGACTGACCAACTAGCTAATGCTCCTTATCCTTTAGCGTTACCTAATAATGATTCATTCCCTGACGATAATGTGTTGACAATTGAAACTAATACATGGGAGTTATATTTTGATGGATCTAAGTGTAGAACTAGCTCTGGTGTGGGGATTATCATAATCTCACCCACGGGAGAGCCTATTCCCTTGTCTTATCGCTTAAACTTACTATGTACAAACAACACCACCGAGTATGAAGCATTGCTTGTTGGGTTGTGCACCTCTTTAATTATGGGAGCTCGAGACATTAATATATTCGGTGATTCACAATTAGTTATTAAACAAATAAATGGAACATATCAAGCGAAACATGAAAAATTATCAAAATACAAGGATCTTACAATGACTTTTTTAGACAAGTTTGATTCGTACACCATTGACAACATCCCATGAAAAGATAATCGACATGCAGATGCAATGGCAATTGTGGCTTCCCTTATATCTCCTCAAGATCCTTCAAAAGACTTCACATTTATTGTGCATACAATTATGAAACCATCAATAGAAGATAAAATAGAAGAAGTATTATCAGTAACCATGGAAAACTCTAGTGAATGGTACTCTCTGATATTTAATTATTTAAAAGATGGTACCTTTCCTAAGCCGACAACTAAGAACACTCGAGCCCACCTTCAAAAAAATGCATCTAAATATATAATTCTCGCCGACGTTTTGTATTGAAGGTCCTTTGATGGTCTCTTACTTAGATGCCTTAAACAATCTGAAATCCCCATCGCACTTGAACAAGCTCATGCAGGTTCTTGTGGAGCTCATTTTGGAGGAAGAACATTATTCCAAAAACTAATCCACATAGGATACTATTGGAGACATATGGAACAAGACTGCTCTGCATGTGTTAAGAAATGTCACAAATGCTAAGAACATAGCAATTTTATCCATGCTCCTAACTCTGATTTTTGTGCTCAAGTTCCTATTTGGCCCTTTTTGGTATGGGGTTTGGATATCATTGGAAAAACCTCACCACCTTCCTCTATTGGACATATATTCATAATCACTGCAACAGACTACTTCACGAAATGGGTAGAAGCAATTCCCCTTGGTCCAACAACTATCGATGCGATGTGTCATTTCATACTAGAACACATTATTGGACACTTTAGACTTCCTTCTATGTTTTTTTCAGAAAATGGGACACCATTTAAGAATAATTATGTGAAGAAGTTCTTAGAGACATTTAACATTCAACATCATTTTTCAACACCCTACTACCCACAACCTAACGGTCAAGCCGAATCAACTAATAAAACCCTTGAACAAATTTTAAAGAAAATGATAAGCAAACATAATAAGGATTGGCATACACAGCTAACATATGCATTATGGGCCTATCGCATGAATGTTAGATTATCCACTGGGACTACCCCTTATAACCTAGTATATGGCACCGAAGCAATAATGCCCTTGGAGTTAGATATTCCTACATTAAGAATTTCTCTTCAAGGACTTATTGATGATAATACTTATAAAGAACAACAATTACATCAGCTTGAAATGCTTGACGAACAATGCATTAATGCTCTTGAGCACCTTCAGGCTTACTATAGGAGAAATTAGCGTAGTTACAATGACAATTTTATCTCTCGGTCATTAAATAAAGGTGATTCGGTGTTATGTGAGAATCAATGTAATGTCAATGTCACCCCAACTGAAGAAGGAAAGTTTGGCCCTAATTGGATAGGACCTTACAAAGTCAACAAAAGTTATGGGTCTGGAGCATACATGTTAACAGAAATCAATTATACACCTCTTAAGGAACCTATCAATGTTGCACATCTACGCCGGTACTATATCTAATCTTCTTGAATAGTGTGAATGATAGAGCAATGGTGCTAGAGATAGTAGATGGTATTTTATGTACTCTCGCATTGCTTTGTTCTTGACAAACAACTATTTATGTGTCTTGAATACTAAAGTAATTATTTAAATTAATTTTTAAATTTTTACTTTAGGTTTCATACTATTCAAGATAATTGTGTATGTTGTGTTAGATTAGATCCTTATATGCATTTAATGTTCTATAATTAGATCATAGGTGCATTTAATTTAACATAACATACTTAATCATAATATTGCTTCTAAAAGAAACTAGCATATTTTTAATTAGATCATATAAAGCATGTTAAATCATGGAGACATTTATTAATTATTCTTACAAAGATTATTTGATAAATTACATTTCCATTTAACATAAAAAAATATATAAGCATAAATAATCAAACATCAAATGATCATATATATATCAAAGTTTTGAGTACATGTCATCAAATATACAATGCTAGGGTGGCCTTTGGCTACTCGACCCCTCAAGATATGGTGATTGCATTTGTCTAGATGGAGTCCATCGAGAGACGATAGTATGCAATCATGATCGTGAACTGATAAGAGCATCCAAAGCATATTGTAGACCCTATGCTTGTCCAACGGCCTCTAGTTGCTCTCGCTCTATACAAAATTTGTCTTCCTGTAGCCTGGCTACCTCTACATGGAGCTCTTGACCTCCTTTGGACCTTGAGATGATTGAATCTCATCATAGGTAGCCTCAACTCGATTAGTACACCTCGTAGCACCCTCAAATGTTTCTCTTTGTCTGACATACGAATCGAATACCTCTGAGTCCCACTCCACGATGGATGGGGGCACGTAGTCTGTAACAATATCTTGATCAAAGACTAACAGAGGCACTATCTCTACAACAACCTATCAATAGAGATTGTGTAGGTCTCTCACAACTCCTGCAAGATAGAAATCATACATATAATCAGTACGCATCATGATATATATATAAATTAAAATTGTAAGCATAACAATAAATAAAATATTATCACCTAGATCCCTGGTTGGCTATGTAAATACAACCTCATCCTGTATAGGAGGCATGGAGGATGTGCTAGCCTCTCCATGCTTGTATGTGTTGGCATGTGCCACAACTATCGATTATGATTTGGTAACACGATTAGGAGATGGATCTTCCCACTCGTGAGAAACTAGACCCTTGTCTACCATATCAATGCCCTCACTCATCAGATGCTCCTCCTCCTTGTCCTTGAACTCCGCATCCTCCTCCTCCTCTCCCTCATAATCAAGATCTTCTCCCTCATTGTAATCCTCATCTATCTCATATGCAAATAAATCTAATGCCCTAAGCCTTGTATCCTCACCAATATCATCCTCTGCATCCCTCTTCTTTGGAAGTGGTCCTGCAAAGCCTATAGGTTGATCCATCAGGAATACAGTATCTAGTCATGCTACTACCCACCACTCATCATATGCATCAGTAGCACTGACGTCATCAACATTTGAGACTAGGGGCATGTCAAGATCTATGTCCTCTAAATCTTTGGATCTAACATCATCCATTGTTAGTCACCTAGTATCTTCTAGCCTATGGGAACTCCACACTAATCGACTATAAAAGGGGCATGCTACTGGTGGTACATGTATCTATCTAAACTAATGCATCACACAATCGTAGTAGAATGGTCTTACTACGTAATCATGTCTCCCCCGAAGAACCTGTCCCTCAACATCCTCCTCAGTTATCAGGTATCATCCGGCCACTATGGTATCACCTGGTATGATCTCCAAAGGACATTCTACTAATCTACTTGATCAAATTGAACTCTCCAAAAGTGTAAATCCTCGTACTGCAATAAATGCCTCAGTGGATAAATGAATGTGCATGGATATCCTAGGGTTGATATAGATGGAAACCCTATTGGCCTAGTGCATGTGATATGCTCCAAACACCAAAATGGCAGTAGCGTACAATGTACCATGTTGTCGATCTCATGGTATGCAAACCGCCCTAGACCATAATATAAATGTGCAAGGATGTTACGGCCCAAAACATATAGTCTTGTGGTGGTCCATCTATCTGATCATATGAACAAGACCTTTGTCTAGGTGTGCTCCTCGCCCATAAGGGACAAGTACTAGGGCCACTATGAAAATCATAATTTGTCTTGATTGGCGATCGCGCATAGAGTAGCCACACTAGATCAATACTTGGTCCTATGATCTCCTCTCACACTAGTCCTCCCAAGAAGTACCCTATATCTGCTCACATCTCTACATATGTATGATTTGCGGTAGAGTGCACAGTCTCGCCCCAAATAGGAACTCGAAGGATGCAATGAACATCCTCCAAGGTGATCATCATTTTGCCAGTAGGTAGGTGAAATGTGTAGGTATCAACATCCCACCTCTCAGCAAGCACCATCAGCATAGCATCATTGTACGTCATGGGAGGCATGAGGTACACCCAATATAGTCTAGTCATTTGTAAAGTCTGAGTATCTACCTCTAATAAAGTTGAGACTAGGTCTCGTAGGTGATAGAATTGTCTGCCATCGAGACGTTGTCGTGACCAGGGTGAAATATAACAAAAAAGCAAAAATATGTCCTATAAGCATTCTAAAATCTCAAATCTACACATCAACAATCAAAAAGTGAACTAAAGTTGTTCTAGTGTACTTTTCTAAGGGTCCTAGACACTTTAGTTCCCTTTTGGGACACTTCGCGAAGAAACGAGACACTTTGCGAAAAAGTGGGACACTTCACGTCAAAAGGGGACACTTTGCAAAAAAAAGGGACGCTTTGTGAACTTTTCTTCCAAGGTCCTAAATCAACCTAGGCATGTGTAAAAATATAAAATAAATGCATAAGAACAAAGCTAAGGCACATAAAAATCAACTCACCTGATGTTATAGCTCACCTCGGGCTACCTTCTCCTGTAGGACCTCGAGTCTCGAAGGTATGTACTCTCATCAGCTCTTAATATTCAATCACTCTCCAAAAAATTCAAGCTACAAGAAGGCAAAAGAAAAAATTATTACAAATTAATTTGCTTTTTACTCTTATATATGTTAAAATTAGGTTTTTACTATAGTACGGTTAAAAGTGTTTTTCATTCAAACTAACATACCAAGGGCTAGAGGACTTTGTTTTTTATGATTTTTGTTGTGTTGGAATCGTGATTCCGCTCTCGTTCTCATCAAATTTCTATCATTATGTGGTATGGTACTTGGAAATACCCTATGATACAACTTATCCAATTCAATGTGGCTAGATTGCTACCTTAATTCCACCTCCATAAAGCAAGTGGAATCAAGGGGGGGCATACATCTACCCTCAAATTTGATTTCTAGAAGTTAGATAAGAGAATTTTTAAATGACTAACAAGTTAGTCTTGCAGGATGTTGTTCCTAACATTGTGGTTTTGCAGATAGCTATAGTGGGGGCTTCATTCTCCTGTATTATGAATGAATCCATATGAGTATCCTTTTATGAAATGAATCTTATTGTTCAAATTCCTTTAGCTTTCATATGCACGTAGAGTCATATGGGTGCTAAAGTGGGGGCTAAATGTGGCAACAAAAATTATACTCCCTTCTTGGAGATAGTATAATTCCTTGCTTAATTTGGACCTATTTTGGTACCCTTACATTCATGACCCTTTAAATCATCATTAATAGGCCCCTAAGACTTTTTATTTATGATCTCGAGGCTTATTTCAACTAAAAACGTGACAAAATCATCAAAAGCATTAAAATTTCTAACAACCCATCTCAAAAAACTAGGGTAGGACTCAAATGCCACCTTGGGCGTATGAGTCCCCCTAGGTCGGACCCATATGCCAGAAGTGGCATATGAGTCCCATTTGGCCCCTTTTTAGGATTTGAGATGGAAATTAAAGTTTTTAATTCAAATTTTTGGTTGATGTCGGCTTTTGAGATCTAAATAATGGTAAATTAGGTGTATTTCCTATATAAACAAGCTTCTAAGTCACTATTTTCAATCTAGAAGAACAAGCTCAAGATCTAAGCATTCACAAGCACTCAAGCATTCTTTCATAAGAGAATTCAAGAGCAAGTGACAAGAAAAGTTGAAGTATTGGAGCAGCATTCAAGTGTTTTTGTAGGTCTTCAAGCTTACTTTCATTCAAGATCTAGCATTGTCGAGGATTTATTATGGTTGCCTATGGTGAATCATGATGGATTCTAGGTTGGGGAGATGCAACTAGCCATCAAGCCAAGCCTAATGACTTTTTGCCTAAGTGATTCCATCCTCCATTATCATTCTACATTCAGCCTAAGGAAGGCACATTCATTATTAGGGCTCATTTGAGTGATTCGGATCTCTCAAAGTGAGTCATTCATCTTCATTTTTTATTCATGCATCTCATTCTAGCATATTAGAATAGGGTTGCATTGCATTTCAGATTTCCTAATCTTAGATGCACTTAAGGTTAGGGTTTATATTCACATTTACATTCAAGAACTATTTTTTCTATCAAGGTTTAATTATTGAACTAGGGGTTTGACCGAGGCAAACCCCCCATAAGAAAATCAACTCTATATTATGTTTTGTAGGTCTTTTTGTAGGTTCGGATCTAGAAATCAGATTGGGAAGGAAGAGCTGAGATTAGAGAGTAGATCTAGACTTTGACTTTCTGAAAAAAGTAAAACAAGATTGATACACCAGAAGTGGCATATGAGTCCCACTACAGGCAATTTTCTAGATTTCTGAAGATCCTTGATCAACATTGTCAGATTTTTATTCCTCCCCAGAAACCCTGATCTGGGACTAAATCACCCAGACTAGTGTATGAGTCCCAACATACACCATTATGATTTCTCAGACCTCTATTATTTTTTTCATTCATTTCTAGGTCATTTAGTGAATCTTTGCATATCATTAGGTTTCATATTTGATCTTGCATGTCATTTGTCTTTCCAAGCCCTAGCTTGGTGGTGAACCCCTCTTTAGTCATTAATCATACCCTAGGACAACGTTTAGCAGATCTCTTTCCTTCATTCCATCCTTGGATTGAGATATCTAGGGTTTCCTTGTGTGAAACTTGAGTGAAATAGGTGGAACCCTATATATTCAAGGATAGAAACCCTTTCCCCCTATTTTCGTTGTTACACAACCTTGCATGCCAAGCCCTAGGAGCTTGTTTTAGACCATACAATTCCTTCAGTCTACACACCATATTTGGTTCTTCTAATAACTAAAATCCATCAAGTTTCTCTATGTACACTTCTTCCAAATCTCCATTCAGGAAGGTTGACTTGACATCCATCTAATACACCTTGAAGTCCTTGCAAGAAAAAAGCAAGAAACATTCTGATAGCTTCCATTCTTGCTAACGGAGCACAAGTATCCTCAAAATCAATGCCTTCTACCTATAAATAGCCTTTACAAACCAATATTGCCTTGTTTCTTACAACTTCTCCTTCCTCATTCAATTTATTCCTGAAAAAACACTTTGTACCTATCACATTTTTGTTGGCAAGCCTTGGAACCAATTCCCAAGTTAGATTCTTCTCAATTTGATTCAACTCTTCTTTCATTGCTTGTATTCATCCTTCATCCTTGCTAGCATCAAAAAAGGTTTCTGGTTCTACCTTTGATAAAAAATAAAAAAATTACTTGTTCACTTGCCTTTGCAATACTTCTTCGAGTTATCACTCCTTCATTTTTGTCACCAATAATTTGATCTTCTGAATGGTTTCTTTGAACATGCTTTGCAGGGGTCTTGCTGAGATTTTTTGGTGTTTATTCTTTATATTCAATTTTTTCTTCTTCTTCTTCATTTAAGCAGGGAGGTGCATGTGATCCACAGTCCTCAACTTCATTCATATTCTAATGTTCATCTTTATCAACCTTCACGTTAGTGCTTTCAACTATTCTTCCTAGTATTTTATTGAAAAATTTGTATGCTTTAATCTGAGATGAATATCCTAGAAAGATACCTTCATCAACCCTTGACTTAAACTTCCCTAACACATCTTTATCTCTCTTGATATAGCATTTTCTTCCAAAACCTCTAAAATACTCGAGAGTTGCAGGTCTTCCATACCATAACTCATAAGGATTCTTAGTGTTGTTCAATCTCAACAATCCTTTGTTTTGAATGTATATACTTCAGTATGAACTGCTTCTCTCCAATAGACATCAGGTATATTTTCTTCCATCAACATGGTCCTTGCCATCTCTTAAACAATCCTATTTTTCCTTTTCATAACTTCATTCTACTGAGGAATTCGTGTACCTATCAAATGTCTCTTTATACCATGTTTTTCACAAAATTCATTGAACTCATTTGAAATGAACTCACATCCTCTGTCAGACCTCAAACATTTAATTTTTGCATTCATTTCATTCTCAATCATGAATTTTAAAATCTTGAATCTACTAAAAGCATCATATTTATCTTTCAAAAAAGTTACCCATGTCATCTTAGAGAAATCATCAATAAAATGCATGAAATACATTTCTCCTTTTAGAATTTTAGTTTTGGTAGGACCACGCAAATCAGTATGCACCAACTCCAAAGGTCTACAAGAATAATATTCTTTAGACTTGAAACTTATCCTTGTTTGCTTACCAAAATGGCATTCCTTGCATAGTGTGCTTGCAGGCTTGATTATTTTAGGCATATCTCTTACAACATTCAAAGAGTCGATCTTCAAAATATTACCAAAGTTAATGTGACCCATTCTTCTATGCCACGACAAACATTCACTTGCTTGTACCAGAAGAAAAGTTCTCTCATTGGCATCTCTTAGACTGTTTATGTCACCACTTGTCCTCGAACCTTCAACAACCAATTGTCCAGAATTTTCCTTTTTCGATTTCACATCCACTCTTATTAAACAAGAGATTGTAACCATTTCTGCATACTTGACATACATTTAGAAGATTATATCAAAGGACTTTGACATAAAGAACTTACAACATGCAAAGATTTGATTTTCAAAATATTATCAAAGTTAATGTGACCCAGTATCCTATGCCACAACAAACATTCACTTGCTTGTCCTAGAAGACAAGTTCTCTCATTGACATCTCTTAGAATATTTATGTCACCACTTGTCCTAGAACCTTTAGCAACCGATTATCTAGAATTTTCCTTTTTTTGATTTCACATCCACTCTTATTAAACAAGATATTGTAACCATTTTAGCATGTTTGGCTTACACTTAGAAGATTATGTCGGAGGCCTTTGACATATAGACCATCTTATGTTCTACTCTTTCCATCAAATCTGATCAAACCTTTTCCACAAATCTGCACTGAAGTATCATCTCCAAGTTTGACTATGTCACCATTCCACTTTACAAGTTTGATAAGCCTGTTCTTATCTCATGGCATGTGGTTAGAACAACCACTATTAATCACCCATAAATTTGCCTCGTATTTTTCATGAAAATTAGTACACACCATACTTGGATCTTTAGCTTTATCTTTGTCTTCTTAGCAGCCAAGAAAAAGACTTCATCTTCATTATTCAAACCACTGGAATTATCATCTTTTGCAGAGTAGGAATCTTCCATGGAGTAGAGACTCATCTTAACCTTATTCCTTCTAGGATCTTTACTTCTCTTATCAAAATATTTCAAAGGATAATTTAAAGAAAAATGACCAACCTCTCCACACTTGAAACATTTGAAAGGTATCTCACCTTTTTACATTTCGGTACCTCTTTTCAACTTTCTTACAAAACTTTCTTCTTCCTCGTCAGTGCCATTATCTGGATCAAATTTTGTATATGTTTCTTTCTTACTGGCTTTGAATGCAACTTCCTTCTTAGGACCTTCTTTTTAAAACTCTCTCATTTCAAATGCAATAAGGGCAGCATGAAATTGATCCATTGAAATTTATCTAGATCTCTATATTCATCAATAGAAGATACTTTAGAACTATAAGATTTAGGAATAGAACTTAGTACCTTTTTGACCATTATAGATTCTTCAATATCTTCACCAAGTCCTCTGATTATCTTGACCACTTCATCTACTCAGAGTACATAAACAACAATATCTTCATCCTATGACATCTTTAAGTTCTCAAACTTGTCTTTGTAGATCTACAACTTAGCTTGCTTCACTTTGACATCTCCTTCATAGATGCTACCAAGATTTTCCTAGACATCCTTTATTGACTTGCAATGCATCACCTTTACTAGGTCAAAATCTGATAGCCCACTCAAGATAGCAGGCTTTGCATTCCCATTGTTCTCATAGGATCTTATCTCAGTCGAATCAATTGGAGTAGCAAGAACAACATAACCATCTTTGATAGATTTCCAACCACCAAACCTTAAATAGGTTAGATGAGTTTCCATCTAGTATCTCCAGAAAGAAGAACTTGGTCCATCAAATCTAGGCACCTTTTGAGATCATTATTTTTCCATCCCAGATCTTCCTCAAGCATTTAAAATTTTTCTAAGGAACCAAGATTTGATACCAATTGTTGAACACACACCATATTACTGAGAGGGGGGTGAATCAGTAATCAATCAAATCTCAAAACCCTCTAGAGAAAATTGAAACTTGTTTTTTACAATACAAATAGAAACATGAAATATCAACACAATCCACAACTCCAAACAACACCAAATGTATGTGGAAAACCCCAAAGGGGAAAAACCACGGTGAATTTTTTTTCTAGGAGCTACTGTCCTAATCCAGCCTCATAAATGAATCACAGTTACATCTTTATTTTAGGGATACAACCCAAGGAAGCTACTACTCCCTGTAAAGGTTTTAGGGTCACTTCCAAGGAAGCTACAACTCCCTATAGACTTTTTTAGGGCTTCAACCCAAGGAAGAAACTACTCCCTAAACTAAGAACAAACTCAGAAAAGTAAAAAATGGGAGTCCTTCTATTGTTTGAATCGAGCAATGAAACTCAATCCTTTTGATGATTCCAATTCGTCTTTTTCCCTTCTCTTTTGATGATTGTAATTTTGCTTTGACAACTTTTGTAACTTCTTTAAATATCTTCTTTGTAGCTTATTGACTCTCTACTTATCTTTCAAGAAGTTTTTCCTTTGGGCCACTGACTCTAGCAATCAATTAGGCACACTCTTCACTTATTTTATATCACAAAAAGTTCTTCAAGATGAATCTAGATAGAATCTATACCTTCAACTTTTTTTCCTTCAATTTCTTACATGAATAGAATAATTTACACATCATCAACTTAACCACTTACTCACAATTGCAATCACACATCACCTAGATCAGCTAGGTTTACAATATATACATAATATTACATTGATTACATTAAATTTCGGTCAAAACAACAAAAATGTTACAATTACATGTTGGTCATAGATGAACAACAACATGAAAACATGTAGATGGAAAGCCCTCAAAAGAACTCACACACCTTGTGGATTCCAACCCATGCTTAACCTAGTCCTAAACACTCTTCACAACAATGGCCTTAAATGAACAACATCTGCACGCTTCACAAATTTGAACTAGGTCGGCCGTAAGGAAGAAAACATGAAACTTGTAGCATGTCGACCATTACAACTTTATGGATCTCATGAAATATTAAACATTACTTGTGATTCTCCTAGATGATTCAGAATGACACATATAACACCTTCAAACACTTCTCAGAATCCATGTAACACAAAACTTGTGGCACACACCTTCAACATACACCAATTGGCAAGGAAAAGGTATAACCCAACAACACATTCATTCCGGACCACAACCCATTTTGGAGAAAACAAAAAACATCTTGAAAAGAAACAAGAAACATCACAAGATCTTCAGGAACACTCTCCACCATCCATTTCATCACTTCATGCAACAATAAGTTTGGCGTAAGCCAACAAACATTGAAACTAGCCACCGAACAATATAGTTCTACACTATGTCATTTACAACTTTCTCTACAAAAGGATTTATGACATGAAAATTTGGATATAACACAGGTTCCCAACATGTTGAACTTAACTTTTGAACTGCATAACCATATTTGCAAATGCAGAGGAATACGAATCCAATCTTTGCACCTCTATGAACAACCTCACAAAACCAACACTATCAACATATTGTCACTACAAAAACAATTTTTTGGTACAATCCAAACAACATGAGACTTGGATCACACATGCTTTGCCACATCATGAATCTATCTTCCAAACTATAGAAGCACAATATCAATAGTGGAGGGATACAAAGCATCTCATAGAGACTCTAGCAACCAAACAACCAGACTGCAACTCACTTTTGACATGAGCAACCAAACTACAACAACCTCAAATGAACTTCTAACATCAATGACAACTAGACACAATTACTTCACCTACACTTTTGACATCAATGACAACCATACTGCAAAAAATGTGTAACAATGCAAATAGTAATTTTATGGAGAAATTTTCAATGTAGATATGATCTAAGTGACTAAAATAATCTCTAATGCAACCTATGATGCAAAATGATATGCAATTTTTTTGAATTGTTATGTCTTTTATGATGCAAAAGTGAGAGATGCAAAACAATGCAATACAAAACTTAGATCTAGAAAGAATTTTAGAAGGTATGTAATGTTGATAGGTCAAGTTCACCAAAATGAAACAAAGAAAAATGAGAACCCTAGGTCTAATGTGTAAACCTAGGATTCAATTTTTTGTTTTTTTGTTTGTTAGGTTTTCTTATGTTTAATTAAGATGGAGATCAACAAGGTGTGTATATTGACTTTCAACCAAAAATTTGAGCCAATCAGACCTCAATCAACATCTTATTAAGTCTTACGATGGATTGGAATTGATTTTTTTATATTTAACCTAATTAGACTATATGACCTAATATGAGAAATGCAATAATTTGATAATTAACAAACTAAAACAATAATGTTAGACAAATTTGGAAAGTGCGGAGGATTGTGTACTTGCCCAAAAAATTTGATGCTAGTAAGGTAATGAGGACAGATTTTCCCTAGGGTGTATGAGTTCTTATACACCCTTTTTGCTCTATTTTTGAGGTCCTTTGATGACAGATATGAGCTTTTGATTCCTAGTTGCAGAGTTGTCAAAACACTGTCAGATAATTCTATAGGCGAGTTTTTGTGAATTGACAAGATGTAGGGCTTTGATTGCAACAATGAATAATTTATCTTCAAGCTTCCTTCAATCCTCTACAAACCTAAAATTTGCACATTCACAAAGAGAGGAAATGTTGTGCCATTTAGGGGCTTACCTCAGTCAAACCCTGCATTATTTTTTCCACTTCTACAATGGAAATATCAATGATAAAATGATAATGGATAGGAAGGAATGATGAAATCATAAAGTGTTGCAAATCACCACCCTTCAATGGCTTCCTTGAAGGACTGAAGTTATGCACATCACCTCAAGGTCTTGAATCTTTTTTGCTTGATTGCTTGGATTGTATTGGAGACCTACAAAAGTGTTAGCCTTCACAAAACAATGATAAAATGAACACACATGAACTCACATAGGATTTGACATGATGTTAGGATCTTGAATTGTTGCAATAAAGCTCTGAAATGTTGCTCTTTACTTGATCTTGACAATAATTATTGCTCTTAATGTTCACTTGTTGCTAGATTCTTTCACTTAGATTTCAAATGGTGAAATGACAAGGTATTTATAAGCCTTTCTCTAATTTCTCAAGAATTAAATCTAGATATGCAACATTTACAATTTAAATTTTGAATGTTAAAATGCCTACTCCAACATATCAAAAATTGGTCCCCGACAAAATAGGGGGACCCATATGCCCTAGGGCGAATGGGTCTTGACCCTATTTTCCAAGACATTAAGTTTCGGGGGAAAAATATCAATTGGATGCATTTTTCAATGCTTGCAATTTCTTGCAGAATGGTACAAATGGGCTATAGAATGCATAATTTAGAAAATTAGGGACTCAATTAGGCTCAATAATTTAGGGGGAGCAAAACATAGTATGAAATTTTGTAAAGGATGATAATTTACGACACTACAATGATAAAGCAAAGATATTATCAAAAATCATTCATTCAAATGTGCTTGGTCTAGTGGATGCTTATTCTATAGATAAATCTTAATATTAAATTACATACACTAATTATTGTTTAGATACACCTAGTTTTATTTCCTTCATTCTAAATTTGAAAATATCTTTGTCTTTAATAGATTTGAGACTTTGATTGAGAAATAATTAGTTAGGAAAGTAAAGGTGTTGAGATTTGATAATGATGGTGAATATTGTTATAGGGAATTTGATGGTTTTTGTAGACATGCAAGTATTTTCAATAGAAGACTCCCCTTTATTTACTACATCAAAATGGGGTTGTAGAAAGAACAAACTAAATCTTAACAAAAATAGCCAAAATTATGTTGACTGATACACAATAGAATTAATACTTTTGAGAAAAGGCTATGAATACTACTTGTTACTTGAGTAATTGATCCCCATGCTCAACTCGGTTGAAAAAAATCATTATGAATTGTGGATCTAGCTAAACAATATTTTTCTTTAGATTTAAGGATATTGGATTGTGAGTCATGTGTTCATATTCCTAAGGAAAAGTGATCTAAGTTGGCTCCAAGAGAATAGAAATGGGCAAAGGCTATGAGTATTGTGTGTTACTTGATTAGCTAATCTCCATGTTTGGCTATTGTTAACAAAAAAACTTATTTTTTATAGTGTGGATGCTTGAACTCGAGACCTTTTAGATCCCTACAACAACAACCCTGCCATTACACTAAGCGTCGACTGACAATTAATAAAAAAACTTATGAAGTGTGGATAGGTAAGAAACGTTTTGTTTCACATTTGTAAAAATGAACTACTTGACTAAATTACAAAGATTTGTGCATCAACTTGGGACCAAAATGTAAAGAAGGCTAGTTGACTAAAACGTTGTTTTGATTTTACATTTTAAGAAAATCAATATCATGATTGCAAGGATGACCTCACCGCTATAGACAAAACTTAGATTAGATAATTAAATTAAAAAATGTTTAAAAAATTGAATTATGAATCGATATTGAATAAATAATTAAAATTAAATAGATAAATCAATTGAATTGAGATTACATGATGACTGATAGAACATAAAACTAGGTGCACATAACTATGTAACATGACTATGCAAATCTGTTAAATCCCATAAAGAATACCGTACACAAAAGACAAAAATATTAGCACACGTATTCTAAATATGTTAAATCTCGATTGATCATGTCAACGTCCATCTGTCTTTTAACATGCAAACAAAATTGACTAAGAATTCCGTGACCAAGTTTCGAACTTTGATTTGAAATGACTTGAGTACTAAGTATTTAACTTGACTTCCACGTCACAACTTTATCTTGACTTTGTATGGCTTGTACTTTAGACTTTAATACATTTGTATAATGATATATTAACACGGAAGATGATATTTTTTGGCAATCGATATTGCTAGCTTGCAATCTATCATTATGAAATTCTTTAAAATATCATTGATATATTTGGTGACAAAATTCTATCATTTATTTGACTCACTTAAATTTCTACAAAGTATTTCATCAATCTCAAATTAGTCATCTTAAATTTTGTTTACATTATTTTTTGAAAATTTTAATCGATAAATCTTTTGTACATATTAAATCATTACATATAATCATAATTTTTTCTTGATCATTTATTTTGATGTATAATGTTGGTTCAATTTTTCTTGTGTCAAAGTGATTGTTCATAAGATAAAATCAATTCTACTATACCAAGCTTTTGGAGCTTGTTTGATTCCATACAAGGCTTTCCTTGATCTACAAACTTTGTGTTCTTGACCCATAATTTTATATCGGTGTTTTCTATACATAAAATTATTCTTCTAACATATTATTCAAAAATATATATTTAACATTTATTTGATAGATTTTTCATTTATATTGAGTTGCTATTGCTAAGATAACTTTGATTATATCTAGTCTATCCATTGGAGAATATTTTTTTATTGCAATTGATTCCAAGTTGTTAATAACCCTTTCCAATGAAACTTGCTTTATGCTTTTCAATATTTCCATCTACATTGAATTCAATTTTATAGACCCACTCCACACCAATTGCATCTTTTCATACTAGTAGATTCACAAGATTCCAAATATGAATTTTCTCTATGGCATCACTTTTTTCATCCATGGTTGGCAACCAACTTTTATCCTCAGTAGCTTTCTCAAAATATATTGGATCAGCATCAATAAATAATGTATCAAAACATCATCATGAACACTTTGGTCTACCTCATATATTTCCCTTTAACTTCTCAACTTCTTTAGTGTTGAAGTGGCATTTCATCTTATACTTAGTGGAGTAGACATGACTAAATTACTAGAAGTTGAAAGTTGATTTGAGTTACTACTTGTTACAAGTGATTTCTTTTAACTTGTAATATTTTTATGTTCTTTATCTCAAAATATTGTTGTAAATCTCCACTCTAAATATTTATCTTCAAGAAAATCTAACTATTCTAATGATGACTTGTTTTGTGATTGGGTTATATAACTTAAATGCTTTTGATTATACATTATGTCCCATAAAAATGCATGTTTCTCTTTTATCATCTAACTTCTTTATATTTTCATTAGGAACATGTCCATATGCAATGTACCCAAATAGTCTCAAATGAGAGACACATTGTTTCTTATTATTATGGATGATTTTTGCGATAATTTATTTTGTATACTCTTTGTATGGAAACAATTCAAAATGTATACATTAGACAGATTACAACTTTATCCTAAAACTCATTTGGTAAATGTTTAGCTTTCAAAATACTTCCAGCCATTTCCATGATTTTTCTATTCTTTATTTTAATATCAACACCATTTTTTTATAGAGTATATCTTGTAGTGAATGGTTTCTTGATTCCATGTGTCTTATAATATATATATATATATATATATATTTTTGACGCATAATCTCCTCCACTATTTGTTATCAAGAATTTTATGTAGTGCCCACTTTATTTCTCAAACAAAGCTAAATAAATTGTTCAAATATCACAAAGGATTATAATTTCTATTTTAAGAAGAATACTCATGTTTTTTCTCTTAAAGTCATCAATTAAGGTTAAGAAACACCTACTCTTCCCAAAGGAAGGATTTCACATTAGGCCACACAAGCTTGAATGTATGATTTCAATAGGATCTCTTACTCTTTATGAATTTCCAAAAAAATGCTTCTCTATTTTATTTCCCAAGAATAAACCTATCTTAAAATAATTGTGACAAATCCTTTGATTCTTAAATGGAAATAATGAGGTCAAACCTTGCTGGTAGACATTTTAATATCTTTGTCACTATTCTATTATGATTGAGAGTTTTTCCCTTCATTATAATTTGATTGACAACACTCATTGTATGGGTAAAGAAATAATTCATGGATTTTAAGTCTTCTATTTATAAATTTTCAAACTTCCTTAATTACATTTGCAATTTCACTAATTTTACTTTGCTAATACATTGAAATAATTTTGTAGGGTCTCCCATTCTTTCTTTGAATTTGTTGCTACTATAATTCTTAGCTATATAGAGCCATCGATTAACTTTTTTTTATGATCAATAGGAACTTTTTATTATAATTCTCCTTCAATTAATATTTTTGTGCTTGAGTGGGAACATTATATGCTACTTGATATTGGGGTTATGGATACCTATTTTCTACCAAGTCTCAAATATCTCATGATACATATAGAATCTTCATCTTTGAACAATATGAAAATGGTGATGCTTTATAACCTAGGTCATAAAACACCACTATTCTCCAATTGTCATTCAATAATGTCCTAGGAATCATAATCAGATTGACCATCAACCTCACGAGGTGTGTCAATTATCAACAAGGAAGACTTAGGAGGGGGGTTCTTTAAACTTTGAGGGGTTCGCCACCAAGAAAAAACTTGGAAAAGACAAGTAAACATTCAACTCGTAAAACCTAATGATGCAAGCTAAATGAAGGACACATATGATGAAATAATGCAACAAGTTAGGATATGTGTACTTGGGAACTCTGGAAATGTGACAAGGATTCTAGAAATGCAAAGAAGATGTCAAAATATGCTATGGAGTACTAATACGCCCTTACTGTCTTATTAGTCCCACTACTATTTTTTGGGGCAAATGTAGAATCTTCGGATGTCAAAATCGGATCCGAAAGAATCTATGCAAAATTCCACTTGGAGGACTAAGATTCCCTTGCTACCATCTTAGTCTTGATCTGAATTTCTAATTTTTTTGAATGTGATCTCAAGGTCCAAGGTTTATACTTCTTTCTTCACCAAGTCTTCAAATCTGAACCTACAAATAACCTGCAAAACAAAGGGAATTTTATTGATTGATTATAGGGGTTTGCCTTGATCAAACCTCTTGTTTGGTAATTAAACCTTAATGAAAATGCATAGATCTGAAAATGGAAATGTGCGTGTGCCCTAATCTTAATTGTGTCTAAGATTATGCAAGCTAGAGCATGGAGAAACCCTACTCAAATGTGTTAGAATAGAATTCCCAAAATGCAAATGAGAGTGACCTACAAAGGAGATCTCAAATCACCCTAGAATAAGCCATAAAAATGAAATATACCTTCCTTAGGAAAAAAAAGAACATCAATGGAAGATGGAATCAATCAAGAAACAAGTCCTTAGGCTTGGAAGTATGGCTAGTTGCATCTCCAACCTAGAATCTCTCATGATCCTCCATAAACATCCATCATTAGTATTTGGCAATGCTAGATATTGTCTTAGAAATGGATTTGAAAAACCTACAAAAACATAATAGAAGGTTGCTCCAAGACTTCAATTTATTGCTTCTTGAAAATCTCCTTCACTTACTTCTCTCTTAAAAATAGGTGAAAATGGGTGTGAATCTTACTTTTATAGGCATTCCTATCTAATAACCCGAATATTAGATCCCAAAGGCCGACAAAATGTCAAATTAATTCAAATATTTTTATTTCCCGCTCTTAATTCTTGAAAATAAAGCACCCGGAACTAAGACACCCTAGGTGGTGTCTTGGTCCCACAAGGCTTAATTTGCAATTTTAAAAGGTAGGTTACCAATATTAATGATTGTTTATGGATTTTGGTTAGGTTTAAAGTTGAAATATGCCTCGAGATGCACCAAAAGGGGTCTTAGGGGCCCATAATAAGTGAGCTAAAGGGAAATTAATGTAAGGAGTGCTAAAATAGGTCCAAATTAAGTGTGAAAATGAAAAGGTATACATTTTTATACACTACATTTAGTCCCCACTTAAGCGCCCATATGACACTACGTGCATATGCAAGCTAAAGTACTTCAAAAAGTAACTTCATAAAAGGATACTCATATGGATTTGCTAGGGAGAATGAAGCCCCCACTATAGTTACCTGAAAACCACAATGTTAGGAACCACATCCTGCATCACAAATTCATTAGTAGCTCAAACATAATCCTCTTATCTAACTTTCCTAGCAAATTAAATTTGAGGGTAGATGTATGCCCTCCCTTGTTTCCACTTGCTTTATAGAGGTGGAATCGAGGTAGCAATCCAACCACATCAAACTGCACAATTCCATCGACATAGGGAATTTCCAAGTACCATGTGACATGATGATAAACATTTTATGAGAACGGGAGTGGAACCATGATTCCAACGTAACAGACGACATCGAAAACGGAGTTTACTAGCCCCTAATATGTTAGTTTAAATAAAAAGAACTTTTCTTTCTAACAAAAACTGACCTAATTATGCATGTATATAAGGATAAAAGAGAACTTGTAAATCACATTCATTTTATCTTTTACCTTTTTGTAGAGTGATTTGGGAGTAGAGTGAGCCATCATGCAGAGCAGATGCCCATTCACTTGTCCACAAATTGAGTTTCTATGGGAGGCGATCGCACGGGACGAGATACAACCTACTATGAGTGGATCTTGCCTCTTTGATTTAGTCAATTTTATATGTTTTTGTGAAATTTTTAGATGAATTTAGGGTCTAGGGAGGGTTTTTCTTTCATTTTTCTAGATAGTTGCAAAGTGTCTCACTTTGTCGCAAAGTGTCCCAGTTAAGGAATAAAGTGTCTAGAACCCTTAATTAAGATGTTCTAGAGAAACTTTAGCACACTTTTTGACCATTAAAGCACAAATTTAGGATTTTAAGATGTTTTAAATGAAATTTTTCTTCTTTTCTATGGCAGACTACACCATAGTCATGCCAAAACTTGGGCAGCCATACATTCATCCATCTATGAGAGCTTGTTGATCAGCTACCCAAGGAGGATGTGCAGATCCTCCAGGAGACGGGCCTCTACTGGGCCTATCTCTCCCCAACAATGTGATATCATGACGCCATGCTAATGGTTCTGGTAGAGAGATGGGATGCAGACATCTACACCTTTCATCTACCTACATGAAAGATGACTATCACACTGGAGGACGTGCACCACATACTACGAGTGCCCATCCGAGGAGAGAGGGTTTTCCTAGCACAGCGTAGGAGCTTTGAGGAGATGCGGTCTAACATTGAGTATTGCCTAGGGAAACCAGTTCACCGCAAGATCGCAAGACTGCACATTGAGCTTTCATGGCTCCTACATGCACAGTCACCACCTGTCAAACACATTATTATTTTTATAGTAGCATTGGTACTAGTTCCCGATGGTCATGGAGCACGTCTATAGGGGGGCTAGTGCACATGATTCAAGACATGGAGCACTATCGTGTCTTCTTTAAATAGGGTCGGAGCATATTGGCACATCTATACTATGACTTGGGTTAGTTTTCTTATGGAGAGATGCACAACATGCTACACTGCACATTACTATAGACCTACTACCTATAGCACATTACCTATACCAAGCCTAGAGGATTTTTGATTGCCACAGCAGTGGGATACCCATGGGCCTCCAGTTATCCTCTTACACAGGCATGGAAGCACGGTGATGTACTATTATGGAGGGTCAAATTTGATAGGTTGGGTGAGGAGGACATTGTATGGAGATCTTATCAAATGGAGCTATTTTGGCTAGACACTACAGGATAGATGAGGTAGATGTAGAGGGAAAGACTTTTGTTGGGATGATGCGATCACATAGTGAGACCCTTCTACTACTATCACATCATGAGACAGTTCAATAAGGTACAAAGATGAACCATACTACGGTCTTCATACAGATGGTCAATACGGAGTGCCCACATACCTAGGGACCTTAAATGGATGACAGCATATGATGTTGTCCAGAGGGATGCAAAGGAGGATGATACAGACGTGCCCCCAGTCTCTGACGTAGACTACGTTTGTACAACACATGATTAGAATGAGTGGCGGGAGGTGGTTCAACTAGGAGCTATCTTTCCTATGGACTATCCTATGGGCTTTGCAAGACCTTTACCATATACAAGGGAGGAGGATCGAGAGTTAGGCAGGAGGGTAGATCCAAAAAACCTATTTCTAGATGGGGATGAGTTAGAGGAGGATAGTGACTATGAGGGGGAGGAGGATAATGAGGAGATAGAGGATGAGAAGAGCCAACCTATGAATGAGGACAGTGATAGAGGTGAGGCTAGTCCTCCTAGACTTGAGTGGAGAGATATAGTTCCCACATGAGTTACGAGGTCACAATCTACACGTGCCAATGTTTGAGAGCACAGGGAGAGCAGCGGGGCATTCAAGATTCCTATTGATCATGCTCATGTATATATATATGATGATAATGTATACTGAGTATGCTTATGATTTCTATCTCATAGGGCCCATGGTAGATCATGAGGACCTCTTCCCACATGCGACTATTGAGATAGTGCCACCCCTTCCCACAGATGAGGCTACTACCATAGAGTACATGCCCCCATAGTTTGTGGTGTAGCACATGGACCTTCTCGAGCCTTATGTGGGACTCAAGGGAGCATTAGATAGCATATTCAAGTGTGCTAATCGATATTAGGATTGGGTATTAGCATCGAAGGTGGAGTTAGAGGAGGCTCAAGCATCTCAAAGATTTGAGAGAGGTTATCTTATAGTCAGAGGTCGAGCGGCTATAAAGAGAGAATTCTAAAATCCAGGGTGATAGAGGCCGCACAGAGCAAGAGCATGTGGAGGCACTGATATGTGAGGATGAATTACATAGGGCACTATGGACTATGTGGGATATGTCTACCATGAGTAGATCTTGATCGCACACCACCATCTCTTGACGGGTGCAGAGACCAAATCCCGAGGGATCCAGCGCCATAGGCCATAGTGACATTGTACTATTTGATGAGATGTATTAAAACTTTTGATGTATATATATGAGAATGTTTGGAATTATTTTTTTATGTGTGTTAGATGACAGTGTGATTTATTAAATAATCTTTGTTACACTATTCAATAAATATCTCCATGACCTAACATGTCTTTTCTTAAGCTTTCTTGAATTTATGATGTATGTTATGCTAAATTAAATGAACTTATGATTTAATTATAGAATATTAAATGCAAATAAGGATTTAACCTAACATAACATACACCAAAAGATTTGAATAGCATGATACCTAAAGTAAGAATCCAAAACAACCCTAGACCTACTACTCCACTATTCAAGACACAATAAACTAGGTGCCAAGAACAAAGCAAATGCAAGAGACAATGGCATACTATCCATTAACTCTAACAACACTACTTTAAAAACTCACACTATTTAGAAAGGCTAGGGATAATACCAATGCAAATACATGGCATTGATAGGTTCTCAAAGAAGTATACCGTCTATTTTGGATAGCAGGTATGCTCCAGACCCATAACTTTCCTTTTTTTGTCAGGTTGGCATTAACGTTTTGTTGATTCTCGTATAGCATCAAATCGCCCTTGTTAAATAAACGAGGGATGACATGATCATTATAACTTCATTGCAATTTCTTATGGTAAGCTTGAATATGTTTGAGGGCATTGATGCGTCTTTCATCAAGCATTTCAAGTTGGTGTAATCATTGTTCCCTATAATTTTTGTCATCAGTTAGCCCTTGAAGAGCGATTCTTAAGGAGCGAATATCTAACTCCAAGGGCATAATTGCCTCGACACCATAAACAAGGTTGTAGGGTGTGTTTCCTGTTGAAGTTCTGATACTAGTACAATAATCCCATAATGCGTATGTTAATTGTGTATGCCAGTCTTTATTATGTTTGTTATTTATTTTTCTTAGAATATGTTCAAGATTTTTATTAGTTGATTCAGCTTGTCCATTATATTGTGGGTAGTAAGGTGTTGAAAATTGATGTTGTATATTAAATGTTTCCAAAGACTTCTTCACATTATTATTCTTAAAAGGTGTCCCATTATCTGAAACTAACATGGAAGGAAGTCCAAAGTGAGCATAATGTGTTCCAATATGAAACGACATATTACATCGGTAGTTGTTGAGCGCAAGGGAATAGCTTCTACCCATTTCGTGAAATAATTTGTCACGATGATTATAAATATATGTCCAACAGATGAAGGTGGAGATATTTTCCAATAATATCCAAACCCCATATCGATAATGGACAAATAGGAGCTTGTGCACAAAGCTCGTAGGTAGGAGCATGAATTAAGTTTTGATGCTCTTGACACTTATGAAATTTTTTAATGTATTCAAAATAATCTCGTTCCATATTTTTCCAACAATATCCCATGCAGATTAGCTTTTGAACTAATGATCTTCCTCCAAAATCCCCCCCACAAGCACCTGCATGAGCTTGTTCAAGTGCTATAGGGATTTTGAATTGTTTAAGGTACCTAAGAAAAAGGCCATCAAAGGACCTCTTATATAAGATGCCCGCCAGGATGATACATCTAGATGTAACTTTATGAAGATGAGAGCGAGTGTTTTTATTCGTTAGCTCAAGAAAGGTATCGTCTTTCAAATAATTGAATATTGTATCATACCATTCACTTGAATCTTCAATGGTTTTTGTTAACACTTCGTCTGCTTTATCTTCAATAGATGGTTTCATAACTGTATGCACAATGAAGGTGAAGTCTTTTGAAGGATCCTGAGGGGATATAAGAGAAGTTGCACTTGCCATTGCATCTGCATGACGATTATCTTTCTGAGGGATGTTGTCAATTGTGAATGATTCAAAATTCTCTATCAAATTCATTTTTGAGATCCTTGTATTTTGATAATTTTTCGTGCTTCCTTTGATACATTTTGTTTATTTATTTGATGACTAATTGTGAATCGCCAAATATCTTAATGTCTCTAGCCCCCATGACCAAAGTGGCACATAATCCAACGGGTAATGCTTCGTACTCAACAAAGATGTTTGTACATAGGAAGTTTAACTAATATGATAAGGGAATAGGCTCTTTTGTAGGCAGTTTTATTATAACGCCCACATTGGAGCCAGTTTTGCACTTAGATATGTCAAAATATAATTCTCATGTATCTTCTTCGATTGTCAACACGTTATCATCAGGAAAAGAATCATTACCAGGTAATGCTAAAGGAGATGGAGCATCAACCAAATGGTCGATCAAGGCTTGACCCTTAATTTCTTTTTATGAAAAAAATTTAAGGTCAAACTCAATCAACAACATAACCCACTTAGCTAAGTGTTTGAATAAGTCTATTTTAGTGAAAAGGTGTTTTAAAGGGTCAAACTTTGTCATCACTTGTATTTCGACATTCAATAAGTAATGTTGCAACTTAATAGTAGCAAATACAAGAGCCAAACACTATTTTTCTATCGTTGTATATCATTTCTCATAATCAATCAATGTTCAACTAATGTAATAAAGGGGATGTTCTTTACCCTTTTCGTCTTGTTGAGCCAACAATGCTACAAGAGCATAGGCTGATGTCGATGTATAAAGGATGAATGGTTTGTTTTTCATAGTGGGTTGTAAAACAAGTGGAGTGACAAGATAATATTTCAAACTCTTAAAATCCTATTTAAAATTCTCATTCTAATCAAAATGCATGCCTTTCTTGAGGAGATTGTAAATGGTAATGTTCGATATGCTAAGGATGCTACAAAACGTTGAATGACTTGAATTCTTCCTTGTAAGGTACACAATTGAGAGATATTTCTAGGAGGTGGCATGTTAACTATAACATCAATTTTATTTGTGTCCACTTTGATGCCTCTGTAAGATACGATAAAACCTAAGAGTTTTCCACTATCTACACCAAAGAAACACTTTTTCGGATTCAATCTCATATTGTATTTTGGAATTTGCTCAAAAATATTTTGAAGAACATTCACATTGTCCTATCTTGTTAAGGATTTAGCTAGAATATCATCAAAATAATCTTCCAAATTCTTACATGTATGTAATCATCAAATATTAGTGTCACGGCTCATTGATATGTTGTGCTCGTGTTCTACAATCCAAAAGGCATCATAACCCAACAAAATGTTCCCCAAGTAGTTATGAATTATGTTTTATACTGATCTTGAGGGTTAATAAATATTTGATTGTATTCATAAAATCTGTCCATGAATGACAAAAAATCATGTCCCGCAGTTGAGTCTACTATCATGTCAATATAAGGAAGGGGAAAGTCATCTTTTAAAGATTATTTATTCAAATCACAAAAATCCGTACACATCCTAATATGATTTTCAGGTTTTGCAACTGCAACAATGTTTGAGATCCAAGGAGAATAATCTATAGGTCTTATGAAACCAAGCTCAAGGATTTTTTCAATTTCTTCCTTGACTAACAAGGATTTTTTAGGGTTCATTTTTGAATCTTCTGTCAAACGGGCTTAACATCTTCAACAAGTACTATATTGTGTGTTAAAATATTAGGATCAATTCCCGACACATCCGAATAACTCCAAGAAAAAATTTCATAAAAGTCATGAAGCAAAGTTGCAGTATCCTCTTTATCTCCATCATCAAGACATTTTCCTATCTTAATCACTTTCTCTTTATCATTGATGTCCATTTCTATATCCACGGTATCCCCTAAAGGAAGTGCATTTGATCTCATAAATTCAGGGTTGTAAGTTCTTCATTATTCATGTCTATCTCACTGTTCTCGTGTTCTTCATCTTTTTGTTTGGTGCTAATCATAGCACATGTAACCTTTTCCATGTGAGGAGGAGTAGATCGTTTGTCATAAACTCCTAGCATTTTTTTTAAGGCTTCATCATCTTCAATGTATTCCCATGATAGTTCAGAATTTATATTAAGCAATTATGTATGCTTCAGAGTGAGATTGATTTTTGGTTTACACATAATGATGTTGATGTTGATTTAGAAGGATAGTATCCCAAACCATTTTTTGTTTCTTGCGTATTAGGTTCCATAGGAACACGATTTCCTTGTTCTTTCTTTCCACATCCTATTCCACTATATCCCAATTGCTTCATAAATTCATAACCTCTCCCAAAAATTATTTCCATTTCTTTCAGGTTTGGTGGTTGTTGATAATCTCTCATCAAAGTTTTTTGTGTAACTTGTGTCTCCTTCAAGAGTAGATGAGGTAGATGCTTGTGAGTTTTCTCTTGAGTTCTGTGTTGACATAACCATTGGTTTATTTTGTTTTTCATCCTCTTTTCTTGTGATTATATATTCGCCCATAAACGAAGGTGTGAATTCCAAGGAACCCCAATCATCATCAGCTAATTTTGACACTGTTTCCATTTCTTGTGTTTCCTCTTTCATAGGTTCTATTTTTTATGTTGGAATTAGTGTTTTTAGAGGACTAGTGTTTCCTTTTTCAATTTGCAAACAACTTTCAGGCTCGGGTCCATTTTAATTTAGTATATCTCGTTTCTATAGACATACTTCATGATACAATGAAGAGTCAAAGGCATTGCATGCATCTCATGAATCTATGGTCTTCCTAAAAATCCATTGTATGAAAGGTCATCAGGCATAACATGAATAGGAGCTTGTAAGGTATCCTTTCTTATTGAAATAGGTAAAATAATCACAATGAGCAATTGGTTTCCTATATTTTCAAATCCTTAGATCGATAAGGAATCAGACTTCATTTTTTATTTATCTACTCCCAATTTATCTAAAAGGTTCACATTGCACACATTTAAAGCTGATCCATTATCAACAAGGGTTATTTTTATTCTTGTGGTGTTGTATCTAGATATTATCATGAATGCATCATATTTATTTCTCATCTCCAAGGGAGGGAGCTCATGTTAGTGAAAGGTAATGTCTACATAAACTATATTCATTCCTTGTATAAGATCTATCACATCGTTTGCATTTGTATTGGGAGAAACCACAACTTGTTGTAAGGCTGTTTGAAGCATAGTGTGGTAACTAGGTGAGGTTTGAATAGGATCCCATAAGGAAATCTTAGCAAGAGTATTCTTAAGTTGTTCAACAAGATCATACTCCTTTCCACTATGCAATGGTAAATGAGGAGTGCTAGGCAATATAGGATTAGGCAATGGTAACAAAACAAGATTAGGTTGAGGTTATCTATTATTCCTTGTGTTATATGTATGAGAAATGATATTATAATTTGATTGATGCGACACATTTTATTTAGGTGCTTCAAGGATAAGGACAGGTTTTTTTGTAGGTTGAGGTTTGTTTGAAGGTGGATAAAGGATAAGTTGAGGTTGAATGACATTTACTTCTCTTTTTTTAGGTGTGTTTGAACAAGCCTTAGTGGACAAACCTTGTGAGATGAAGTCCTCGAGGGATTCATCTAACATATCAAAGTCATCACTACTAAAAGGCTTCATGATTACACTAACTTGGACAAAGAGTTTTGACATACTTTAAATAACCATGAACCTATTCCTATTTAGATTTAATGTTTTGGTTTTTGTGTTTTAGTTTTCTAATGAATATAAAATTAAATCTATGTCTAACAAAAAGAAAGTGCAATAACCTATCTTTATCAAGAAGTTGTAAACATGAACTATGGAAATGCATGAAATAATAAATTGGCAAATTGAAACAACAATCTAACTACAACAAATAGAAGAACAAAAATTCATTGTTTAACCGTAAAAGTTGCAACCTCAAACTCCATAGGGACTAAGATGCCAGGAAGTGCGGTTTGGTCCTCCTGATGAAATTTGGAGGTTCTATAAACTGGAACAGACAACACACAACTCAGATAAGATTCTGGATCAAAAAACCTAAGAGGGACTAAGATGCCAGGAAAGGTGTTTTAGTCCCAGTAAAGGTTTTTTTCAAAAAAATAGAAAAATATGAGTTGTAAATAGTGTTCCCAAGTTGCCTTCCTAGGGACCTAATGTTTAAAAATAAGAAACTATGTAAATTAATGCAAGAAAAAGTAACTAATGACAAGAAATTGGATGCAAAGTTGAATGCAATTTTTTTTTAATTTTGTATGCAATAAATTTTTTTCTAAATGCAATTATGATGATTAACAATGCACTTTTCAGATTTTCAATGAGATAATATGATGCAAGAAAGCGAAAAAGCAACATATATGCACTTTCACTAATGCAAATATGAGAAATCCTAGATGCACTCTCACTAAATATGAGAAGCCCTAGATGCACTTTCACTAATGCAAGATGCAATGCAAGAGTTAATGCAACCTAGATCTAGGACTTTAATGGACTCCAAATCAAAAAATGAATTCTCTAAAATGTCGGGTTCACCAAAATGAAAAACATGAAAATGGTGATGCTTTATAACCTAGGTCATAGAACACCACTATTCTCCAATTGTCATTCAATAATGTCCTAGAAATCCTAATCAGATTAACTATCAACCTCATGGGGTGAGTCAATTCTCGACAAGGAAGACCTAGGAGGGGGTTTCTTTAAACTTTGAGGAGTTCACCACCAAGCAAAAGCTTGGAAAAGACAAGTAAACATTCAACTTACAAAACCTAATAATGCAAGCTAAATGAAGGACACAAATGATGAAATAATGCAACAAGTTAGGATATGTGTACCTAGGAAGTTTGAAATGTTGACAAGGATTCTGGAAATGCAAAGAAGCTATCAGAATATGATATGGAGGACTAAGATTCCCTTACTATATTATTTATCCCATTGCTATTTTTTAGGGAAAATACAGAATCTTTAGATGTTGAAACCATATTTGAAATAATCTCAGCAAAATTCCACTTGGAGGACTAAGATGCCCTTGCTACCATCTTAGTCCTGATCTAAGTTTCTAAAATTTCTGAATGTGATCTCAAGGTCCAAGGTCTATACTTCTTTCTTCACCAACTCTTCAGATCTGAACCTACAAATAACCTACAAAATAAAGGAAGTTTGATTGATTGTTTATGGGAGTTTGCCTTGGTCAAACCCCTTGTTTGGTAATTAAACCTTGATGAAAATGCATAGATCTAAAAATGGAAATGTGGGTGTGCCCTAATATTAAGTGTGTCTAAGATTATGCAAGCTAGAACATGGAGAAACCCTATTCAAATGTGTTAGAATAGAATTCCCGAAATGAAAATGATAGTTACCTACAAAGGAGATCTCAACCCTAATAAGCCATAAACATGAAATATACCTTCCTTAGGAAGAAAATATAACAACAATGGAAGATGGAATCAATCAAGAAACAATTCCTTAGGCTTGGAAGTATGGCTAGTTGCATCTCCAACCTGGAATCTCTCATGATCCTCCATGGGCATACATCATTAGTCTTTGGCAATGCTATATCTTGACTTGGAAATGGATTTGAAAAACCTACAAAAACACAATAGAAGGCTGCTCCAAGACCTCAATTCCTTGCTTCTTGAAACTCTCCTTCACTTACTTCTCTCTTCAAAACTTAGGTGGAAATGGGTGTGAATCTTACTTTTATAGACATTCCTATCTAATAACCCAATTATTAGATCCCAAAGGCTAACAAAATGTCAAATTAATTCAAATATTTTCATTTCCTGCTCTTAATTCCTGAAAAATAAAGCATCCGAGACTAAGACACCTTAGGTGGCATCTTGGTCCCACTAGGTGGGACTAAGATGCCACCAAGGGCGTCTTGGTCCCAAAAGGCTTAATTTTCAATTTTAAAAGGTGGGTTACCAAGATTAACAATTGTTTATAGATTTTGGTCAGGTTTAAAGTTGAAATATGCCTTGAGATGCACCAAAAGGGGTCTTAGGGGCCCATAATAAGTGACCTAAAGGGAAATTAAATCAAGGAGTGCTAAAATAGGTCCAAATTAAGTGTGAAAATGCAAAGGTATGCATTTTTCTACACTACAATCTTTATAATCCAATATTCATAATTATTTTTATCAAAATGTAGAAGTGATGGTTGTGTGACATTGCTATTCACATTGGTCATTGCAAATCGACTCCTTTTATTGATAAAATATATCCTTTGACAGCCTATTTTAATAATAATTTAAGTGGATCTAGTGGATCTAGTAGATGCCCAAGAGTGTATATAACAAAAAGAACACAATCTTGAATTATACAATATATTAGTAACAATAATAAAACATAAAACAATATTTTTTAAATTGATACAAAATATTAAAACATCAATTTTCCCTATCTTCTTTCTTCTCTTAACTTACAAATGAGACTATTCCATAAATATAGATTTTTCCAACATAATTCCTCTTTCTAGAGAGCTTTAAAAATATGTACTAAAATATTACATATTCTAAAGACTTATTGACCTGTTTTCCAAAATTTAAATATCAATGTAGAATATTACATGACCCATAATCTTGACTTTTAATTTATCATGCTACTCATAATATTGGCGTGCACTCTTAGCTTGTGTAACAAGTATTTAAATTTGGTTTGATATGAATTGTATTCTTGACTTGTGCACCAAGTTTCTAACATTGATTTAACATGACTTATACTCCAAATCTTCAACTTGACTTGCACTAAGACTCTATCTTGACTTTATATGACTTGTAATTTAGATTTTAATAGATTTACATAGTAAAATATTGAGTGTAAAAATAAAATTTTCCAATATCCTTGCTAAATTTGTTGAATCTCTCTAACTACTTTGTCTAAGGTTTGCTTCCTCCCATAATTGTGAATCTTACATGACTTGTAATGTTGGATATATCATGGAATAAGTTAAAAGGGAGGATACCATCATTTGAGGATAAGCCTCCATTAGGAATATTGTTTCATTTGTCCTATATTGATCTGTAATACAACTAGTTGGATAGTTACATCCCCTCCATGTTGTTTAATGCATTTGGGAAGCACCATTATATTGACTTGAGGAGGAACACATTGACTAGTGTCATTCCATCCCTTGTTTGAAATATTACCTACTTCACATAGCTTTATATGAGTTACAATGAATCAAATGACATAGTTCCTTCCTTGGCCAACATAAAGTTCCCTATTCTACTTGATCTAAGCAATAACCTCTTAAGTGGAAAAATTCTAGATAGCTTATATAGTTTAACTTATTTCCCTCAATGTACACTTGATCCAAGTAACATGTTAAAAAATGCCATACCTCACAACATTTCAACTATATCTCAATTTATGGTTCTTTCCCTATCCTCTAATTAGTTAAGTGAGAGCCTTTTATAGTCCCACATTCACAACCTCTCCAAATTGATATATCTAGACATTTTGAATAATACATTAACTCTGAAAGTTATCAGTCTTATTAAAAGCTCAAAGTAATATTTGATATTTGAATTTTTCTAATAATATATTATTGATAAATATTCCTACATGTGTATATAAGTATCCTACTCTTATATAGCTTAACCTGTCTTAGAGAAAATTTCCATATTATTTTCTTTCTAAGATAATGGGGCACAAAAGATTGAAGTTTTTATGCTTGCATCACAATAACTTACAAGTTAGACTTCCACTTCCTCCTGCTTTAGTGGTTTTGTTGGACTTATCATAAAATCAATTTTGTGCATCCATTCCCACTAAAATTGGTGAGTATAATTTTAATTATCTATCTCTATTTTACATCAATATCAGTAGTAACATTCCCTACTATATGTGAAGGAAAATTTACACAAATCCTAGGTCTATCAAATAATTGAAATTTAAAAGAAAGATTCCTCCTAGTTTTGTAAACTACAATGTGATAGAAAATATAAAGTTTAAATTTGTAATTAAATCAACTTAGTGGCCTATGTTAGTAGTAAAATATTTATTTAGTTGGAAGTTAGTTTCTCATAGGTAGTTTGGGGTATTTTTAAAAAGTTACAAGAATGCAATTCTTATATATAAGTATATGAATAATATTTTAGTTTTAGAAAATAATTAATAGAAAATACCTTATATATTTTTGGCATGCACATTATAGTTTATATCTCTAGTAATATACGTGCCTACAAATTTTCAACATTATTTTGTATTCATGTCTCTTTTATTTTTATAGGCTCAAAATGTGCATTGCTCTCATACCATGTTAAAAAATGACAACACATATATTGTCAGAAATGTAACCAATAATATGTATAACAAAAATATATAATTTTTTTATTAATCATCTAGTAAAAATAAATTATTTGGCAAATACTTATATATAAGCATTACATTCCTATAACTTCTCCAAACTACCTTCTAAATACTAACTCTCAACCAATTAAATATTTTAATATTGGTAACTTCTCCAAACTACTCCAAACTATCGATCGAAAACTAACTCTCAACTAAATAATTATTTTAATACTATCTGTGTCTAATAAAAATTATGTCCAGAGTGAAGGATTAAAATTATTTAAAAACTATACAAAACATAAGAATCAAAACAACAAACACATAGGGATGGAAGAGAGCTCAAACCTCCATGGAATTTGATGAAAACCTGGTTTATCAAAGCTCTCATTGTGTAGATTGCCCCTGTATCATTGATTTATGTGTGTTCTCAAGTAATTTGGGTAGCATAATGATTTTAAATTTCTCAAGATTACATGATGCTTGAAAATGGCTAAGTTTTGAGTATATGAAAAGAGGAGAGATGGATTGGATGGTGTTGATTAGGAAAAGTGATCCTAGATCCAACTAGGCTAACTAGGACCATCCCCTTTTCACTTGACTCAACATTTAAACATAAACCAACTAGGGTTTGATGATTAGTGTGTTGCCACAAGGGAGAGCCAATCTCCTAGGGTTTATGAGGATGATAAACTTGATGTGTGAGGCCAAAAGAGTCAAGGGAAATATTAAATGCATAATTTAATTTCCCATGTTTGATTTTTCCAATATATTTGTAAAATGGGTATTTAAATGCATAATTAAGTCCAAGAACATAGGAGGAGAAAAACCTAGTGTGAAATTATCAAGGGTGATAATTTTTGACATTATACATGGCTAGGATTAGATCTTAGAAGATCAAGGGTTGGAAATGGATGAGACACCTCAAGGCATGAGATGATGCCAAGTGTAAAATGGAGGGTGAATGAGAGGGAGATTGTACCCTTGGAGTGTGGAGAGGAGATTTTGTCATAAAGGAAAAAATTGTCCCCGCACTCCAAGGCATGGGGATGAGGGAGAATAAAAGAGTTTTTAATTCCTTTGAAGTAAGTTGGAATACTTTGGAAGGAAAACCATGTGGGTTTCCCTTTTAAAATGGGAAATATTTAATGAAAAAGGGTACTAAGTTGGTAGGCATTTAAGGAAAAGGGGGTTGACATTTGTCTTAATCATATATTAAGGAATGCACAAATGATTAAGGGTAGGTTAGGTGGGGATTAGGATTAAGGATAGATTATTAGAGGCAAGTGAGAAAATATGGAGGATGTGACATTTAGAGAGAAAAGTGGGGGAATTAGATAATTTTATTTAATCCAAGTGGAGAGATATGATGGGTAAGTTAAATAAATATAAATATTTATTTAATTTAGAGGAAGAAAGGGTAAACTATGGTGATTATATGGTAAGTAACTAAATTAATTATATAGTTTTAGGTATTTAGAAATAATTAGGAGATAAACAAATAATATTGATTAAATAATAAAATATTATTTAATTAACATAGATGATGGGGAATTAGATGAAATAAAGGATAAAATTGATCAAACACAAGTGGTCAATTTTAGGTGTCTACATTTTTCCCCTCTTTGAAATAGTGTTAAAATAACGATGTTTTGAAGAAAATAAAAATATAGTCAACTCGAAGGAAGTAATAAATGAAAAAATGTCCTAGTTCAGAAGAGATAAAAGAAATGGAAGAAATATGTAGAGGGAGTGATTCCCCCTCAAGAGGATGGTTGAGAAAAGGGACCCGAGTGGCCTCTTGAATTTTTTATTTTTTTTATAAAACTAATTTGTGGAGAAAAATAAAGAATGATGAAAGAATGGAGGAAAATAGAGTTGTAGGGAAGAAATAGGAGCAAAAAATGTGATTAGGGTTGGCATGAATAAGAATTAGCAAATAATTACTATTCATTTTAACCTAATCACCTAAGAGATTGAGCAAAGAAGCGAGAAGAAGATGAGAGAAAATGATATGTGTAGGAAGTTTAGTTCACCATGATGACTAAGTGAGGGTAGTAACACAATGAGGAGGTCGAGGTGGTTAGGTACACCCATTCAAACATTCCTTTGTACTTGTAATTCAGAAATTATTGCAACTTAAACATGTATGGGGGAGTGGATCATCCCAACCCAATAGGGAAGATCCACCCATGGGTGGAGAAAGGGAAGATGTGCAAGAATTAAGGTAGATACATAGAGTGGTGGATGCACCTTAAATAGGTGAATCCACTAGTGGATGGGTAGATGTGTCCCAAAGGGGTAGATTTGTAAGAAGATGGGTGGAGGTAGCTCGATTTATGTTCAACCCTTGTAACATCATAGGGAGATACCCATATTTGATAAAGCGATACTGGTTGGATCAGGTTACTCGATAGTTCAGAGGAGTGCAAGATATACCTAAGGTACTCCATAGGTTTGTTTGGCTATCCAGGGAGATAGGGGAGTGGGGGCCATAAATAGCATCCAGATGGCCACACACTCGTGGAGAGTGGAGGAGATGATATGGTATATGCATGGGGGATTTGATGACCCCGAGACCACATAGATGTACACATCCTAGTGGGAGACATAGAAATCCACAAGCATGGTGCCAAAATAAGGATTAGTGGCAATTGGGAGGATGCAGGTGGTTGTGGAGGAGGCCAAGAGGACTAGATGAGGATGCATCAACCATACCCAATGATGAGAGGGAGAGGATATCATCATTATGGAGGTAGTAGAGGAGGAGGTGATTGCTTCGAACAATGAGGAGAGAGGACAAGAGGGTTGAGAGGAGAAGAGGGAGGGAGAGGAGGAGCAGAGGGAGGTGGATGTAGAGAGATACCCCAACATGGTAATGCTAGAGGATGTGACCCCACCTAGGAAAAGTGGAGGGGATGGGGATGACCTTGAGGCTCAATTAGTGGCTACAAAGTCGAGTGTCAGAATTATAGGGTCAGTTATAGTAGGCTCAAGATGACCTAGTATCGATCGCAACCAAGAAAAATGGTTTGTAGGAGGAGAGGGATGATTTGCAACCACAATTGAGAACCTTGCAAGGTGAGATGTAGATAATTAAAGTGGAGAGGGATAACCTTCAATTAGATTAAGATACCTAGGGATTGGAGAGGACTAGACTGTAAGGGGAATTAGACAGATACCATTAGGAGAGGGACACTATCAGTTCATAGGGCAGAGCCACAAGGATGGTAGAGTTGGCATTTAAATTTGTGGAGGCCATTTGGGAGGCCTAATACTATAGGGACCTCTATTTTGGGGTCGTGCTAGTAGATCAAAGGGCATCGCCATTTTCCTAGGAAAAGGACTTGAGGTGGAGTGGATCCCAATCACTACGATCAAGGTCAGGCAAGAGTGGGCTTATGGGGCCACCTGGAGGAGGTGAAGGAGGAGGGGCAAGGCCAGAAGCATCAAGGAGAGTGATGATTTGGAATTTTTGGTTGATACACGGGTTTTGATTATTTATGATGAGCCATATATATAGGTGGTGGCAGGATGATTTATTTATTGATGATATTAATGATTTATGGACACTGCTTATGTATATATGTGATGCATTTGATTATAATGGACATTGATTTATTTGATGATGGTGTATATTTATTATATGGACATTGATTTATATGGACCATGTATGCATTTTTATGATTTATGGATGACATATGTGATGTGATGCCATGATTGTGTATTTGATGTGATGTTATGATGATGCTATATAATTTTTCTATTGATTGTATATTGATGATTGGTGATGTAGGATGTGGATGTATGTATGTTATGAGGTTATGATGTGTACTAACATGTGTGATTCAGGGTGGATGTGTATGTATTTATATGATTCCTAATGATATCCCTATGATCTAATATATGTATTGATGATATGTAATTATGAATTATATGATAGAGGCATGATAAATATTAATGGATAATATGTAATGCAATTAAACCTAATGGATGAACCTAATGAGAAAATTTTACTACATGACATACACAAATGATTAAAATTGTTTTAGAATGACACATTCTAAACAATGTAATGCAACCTAAATGATAATGAAAATGATAAAGATTCTTAGAATAAAAATCCTAAACAAATTAATGCAATGGATATGATAATGAAAATGATCAGTATGCTTAGAATAACAAATCCTAAAAAAATTAATGTAATGGATATGTAATGAAAATGACAAAGATGCTTAGAATAACAAATACTAAATAAATTAATGCAATATATATGACAATAAAATTTATAAAGATGCATAGAAAAAAATCCTAAACAACTTAATGCAATGGATATGATAATTAAAATAACAAAGAGGCTAATAATAACAAATCCTAAACAAATTAATGCAATGGATATGATAAGGAAAATTGATAAAATATGGAGAATCATGTAGAAACCATGACACATCAACCAATAAAGAGATAAACCCAACAAGAGGAAGTGAGAGAGGGACACATTTGCACATTCTAGAGTCAATATTAGGAAAGAGATTATGGTAATAAATAAGAAAACTAGGTGGATAGGTATGGTGGGTGGTAGGATGGGAAAAATACTCGAGAACTTTAGTGCCATGTAATAGACTATCATGTAGTGAGTGCTTAATTTGATATAGCATGAGATACTATGTACCAAGGTATAAGGAACCAAGGTGACTTTGTATCGTATGCATAGGATTGAATCAACAAACAAAAAGGTTAGTTTGACATCTCACAAAGTTTCCAAACAAATTTGGTGGCCATGATGTTGGAAAAATATAAGAACAAAATGATGCCTCGACATAACTCAAGATCCTAATAGATCTTGGTGGATATAATCTGAGGTAAGCAAGAAGACACGACAAATGAAAAGCCAAGATTTTACCCTATTTTCACTAGTCAAATCACACCATAATATGATGAATTGTGGTGACCTTGAGTAGGTGGAGTAGGAAACTCAATAAAATATAAATGAAGATTTAAAAAGCACCTTGAAAATAGCAAGAGATCTCAAGTATCCTTTTCTATAAGGACTAAAATTGGATTGATATGGTCTGATTTGAGGAACGGTGTATCCTACAAAGACCGAAGATGGATGGGAGAGGACCTAGTATTCATATGATAAGAGAAAATCATGGTGTCTAATATTTTGGGGAGCTAATGGATGTTATTGAAGTAATTGATTAATAGGGGACACCTGGCCGCACAACACACACAAGGATGGGACCTAGTGACAAGCACATAAAATGATGGGCCTAGATGATGACACAAGACTGACACTATGTACATTGTGGACACTATATAAAACCGATGATAGCAAGCAAAAATCCTACCAATAAAGGACCTCAAGTATTAGGAGTATATTAGGATTTGTGTGGTACACTCCAAAATAAAAAAAATGAAGCTTAGGAATTGGGATAGATAATCTAACTCATCAAATTCTCAACAATATATACTAGGGGATGGATGGGGGAGTGGATAGGTCATGGATATTACTAGATGAAAAGGGATGGTAAGAAGATGGATGAATACCCATTGCTAAATGAGAGTGAGTTAGATAATAATTTTTTCATTTATGAATGACATCCTTTTCCATGTTTTCTCCACATGCAATTTTTCAAGGCACCACTGAAAGTGGTTTTCAATAAAGGACAAATTATTTATCTTTACTATTTTTTTAATTTTTTGGATTTATATATATTTGAATTTTTATAATTTTTGAAAGGTGGAATAACTTAGTTGAATTATGAATAAAACCTTTTAAGGTGGATTACGTTGATTGTTTCACCCAAAGGTTTTCTCTATGGAGTAGCCAACTGATATGCACCTAAAGCATATTTTGTTGTAATGACATAAGGACCCAACCAATTAGCCTCAAATTTTCCTTTCTTCTCTCAGTCATGTTGTGTCTATTGATATTTTAAGCACAAGTTCACTAAGATGGAATTGGTGAGGCTTGATATTCTTATTGTAAATTATTCCTAATCTATTTTGGTAATCTTGGAGATGGTTGTGGGTGGTTGAGTCACCATTCATCAAGAATCCCCAATCGACTCAGGAATTTAACCTAATACTCCTCATCATTGATGACATTTTTCAATAATATGTTCAAAGATGGGAGTGTGGGTACCATAAACTAAGGAGTATGGGTTGGTGTTGATAGGGGTAAAAATGCTAGTATAGTAGGCCCAAAGGACAATATTTAGGTGGAGATATCAGTCACGACCAATGCCATTGCCAAATTTCTTAAGGATTTTGATTAAGGTTATATTAGTTGCCTTAGCTTGGATATCACCTTGAGGATAATATGGAGTGGACCAACAATTTTGAATGTGGAATCGCTTGCAAAGATTCTAAATATGTTGGTTTTTGAAGGGTTTTCATTTTTTATAAAGACAGTGGAGGTGATACCATATCGATAGATGATATGATATAGGATAAAATTTGGAGGCTAGTAATGAGGGTGAGTGGGATGGATTCCACCCATTTAGTGAAATATTTGGTGGCGGTGATAATGAAAGTATATCCATTGGATGAGGGTGGATGTATCTTTTCGACAAGATCAAGAACCTATTGTGAAAAGGGCCATGGTGAAGTGATGGGTTATAATTCTCAGTATGGTGCATGTATTAAATTTGTGTGTTGTTGACAAGGAATACATTTCTTTACATACTCACATGCATCATGTTTCATAGTAGGCCAGTAATAACCCCTTCAAAGAAGTTTCTTTCCAAGGACCATTTCACTTGTGTGAACCCCACAAATACCACTATGTATTTCATGTAATGCCTAATTGGATTTTGTAGTGTTCAAACATCTCAATAAGGATCCATCATATCACTTATGATATAAGGTATCCCCGAGGATGGTATAATGGGATTAATGTTGGATGAATGATCAATGTTGTTGGTGAGTGAGGTTACTTGTGGTAGGATGTTATCATGGAGGAATGTGTATATCTCATAGTACTATGGAGATTGAGGGCCAAAGAATTTTCACATAATTTATATATCTAAGAGATCATAGATTGACACTAAAAAAATTTCAACTAAGAATTTGTATTCATAGTTGTCATAGTGCATGTCCAACAAGGACCCAATAGTATCCATTATATCCACTGCTTTATTTTGAAGATGAGGGACCTATTCAAACTAGATGTAGTCAAAAAAAATCTTGAAATCATTGACCATGTGCTTATAGGGAAGCAATTTGTCATCCTTAGTTTGGAATTTATTATTTACTTATTTTATGATGAGTTGAGAGTCACCATAAACATGTAGCCAACTGATATTCCATTGAACTACTATTTTCAAACTAGTGATGAGAGCTTCTTACTTGACAATTTTATTCATGCATGGAAGAGATAATCTAAATGAATTATGTATGAAATCACCTTGACTGGTGACAAAGATAATACCTCCACCCAATCCATATTGGGTAAATGAACCATAAAAATATAATTTCCATGGGACATGCCAAATAATGGCGAAGATGGACTCATCAAGAAAATCCAAGACCAAAAGATAAGTGTCCACTAGAGAAACATTTTCTAATTGATCAATGATAACTTGGCCTTTGATTTATTTTCTATAAACATATTCAATTCCAAACTCATTGATAAGCATTCCCCATTTAGCTAGACAACCTGTCAAAGATGTTCGTGATAGTAGGTACTTGAGGGGGTCAAATTTAGAGATGAGTTTGACAAAATGACTAAGCATACAATGCTTTAGTTTCTAAGAACTGAATACAATTTCCAAGCATGCATTTTCCATAGGTGTATAATTAAGCTCATAGGAAAAAAGTGTATGACTCATATAATAGATTTATATTTCTTTCTCGTTCTCATCATGTTGCACAAGAAGTACCCCCAGTGTAATTGAAGTAGCAGATATGTAAAGTAATAATGGTTTACCTATTGTGGGAAGCATGAGAATAGGTGGGTTAGCCAAATATTCCTTGATTTTATCAAAGCCATATTGACATGAAGTGATCTTTTAGAATGAAGTGTCTTTGTGAAGCAAATGATTAAATGGTTGGCATTTATCGATCAATTGAGCTATGAACATACAGATGGATTGTAACTTACCTGAAAAGCTTCTCAACTATTTAAATTTCTTAGGAGGATACATATCCATAATTGCTTTGAATTTAGTAGGATCAACATCTATGCCTCTCGTAGACATAATGAAAACTAGTAGTTTACCTGATGTCACACTAAAGGTATATTTTTCTGGATTGAGGTGCAACTAGTATTGTTACAATTGAGTAAATATGTGTTCAAGGATAACCATGGATGTTATTATCTGGTCTTTAATTTACCTAGAAAATCATCTGCATAGTCTTCCATGATGATGTGGATGAGGTCATGGAAGACGACTTTCATGGAACGTTGATAAGTGGCGCCAACATTCTTCAAGCCAAAGGACTTGACTTGATAACATAAGGTTCCCCATGGAGTCATGAAATTTATTTTATGTTTATCTTCTATTATTGTGTGAATTTAATTACAGTCCAAAAAATCATCCATTAGAGGAAACATAGCATGGGCCACTATTTGATCCACAAGCATATCAATGTTAGGAAGCAAGAAGTCATCTTTGGGATAGGCCTTGTTGAGATCTCTAAAATTAGTGCAAATGTGGATGCCCCCAATGGGATTATCAACAAGAACAATATTATAAATCCACTTAGAATAGCTAATAGACCAAATAAAGCTTGCTTCCAATAGTTTTTCTAGCTCAAACTTGACTAATAATGTAACTTGAGGATGCATTTTGAGGAGCTTCTACTTAATCAGTTCAGCATCTGGATGAACAACCAAGTGGTGAACGACCAATGTGGGATCAAGTCCTAGCATATTTGAAAATGACCATGTAAAATTGATAGAAATTTTTTGAAGAATACTAGAAAAATTTTGGTACTCATTTTTTGACAAGGAGGTTGCCACATATGTGAGTCATGGTTTAGTTGGAGTGCCCAAGTTGATCTCTTTGGTCTCTTCTATTAGAATGAGAGACTCATTTGACTATTGTGTATCTATAAGTGGAATATGAACATCCTCATCCTCTGATGCCTCAAGGAGGTTTTCATTAGAGGATACACCCTTTGTTTTTACTTTTGATAGATCTATAAGTGCCTCAAGGAGGTTTTCACCAAAATATCTTGCAATATTATTTTTATTTTTGCAGTTAAAGAGTTCATCTTCCCCAAAGTAGGCTTGTTGATCAAGTGTGTAGACAAAAACTGATTGGTGATCCCCAAGAGGCTTTCCCTCATACAAACCCATGAATTTGATGAATAATTCATCATTTTAAAATGTGTCATGTGAAAATCCATGTTGGTCCCAATCAATGAGGTTTTGGTGATGAAGTGGAAGGTGAATGACATAGATAGTTGTGGAAAAGAGGGAGGAAGCATCCAAATTATCATAAGAGAGTTTAATGGCTTATTTTATGGAATATTTCATGAGAAAAAAATGTTAATTGACATTATTATAAGTTCTTGGTGATATGGAGGGTTATTTTTGCTTAGAATTGTACCCAAGTCCTTGATGCTTTTTGTTAGTCGGTGTTGGTGTAAATAAAGTCTTGTACCTAGTCAATTCATTACTAGGGGACTTCGGGGACTTATTTACATGTTAATTTTACTTAAGTCCTAGGAGGGAATCTATCTAGAAGTTGTTAGTTGTCATTAGATCTTATCTTATCTTTTGAATTTTAGAACATGTGTCCTAGGTAGTAATGATATGTTGTCACATGACATAGGATTAGACACTTGTCATAATCATGTTTAATCTTGTGTCTCACCTTGGCTATATAACCTAGTGGTCTCATTCATTGTATATTAAATATATTATTGGATAATCAATTCCATTGCAATCTTGAGCATTGCATATTGATCTCTCTTATGCTTTCATAAAGTCCCTAGATCTTGGGTGGCTATAATCTTTAGCGAAATCTTGCATGGTATAGAGTTATTCTATACCAACTCTTAAATGGTATCAAAGCTTGCGGTATTGCTTCTTTTTAGTCTTTATTGAGAGATCTAGGTTACAAATCTTGGCGTATCTTTAAAATTTGAGTATGCTCTTCTCTTGCATCGAACGATGATCTAGAGAATAAAAAATCTTGAAAGAAATACTAGATTTGGGGGTTTCCTCTATGTGGCTTTCTATTTTAGGTTCAAATCCGAGCTTGTTGGTGTAAATTTGAGCTCGCCATTGAGATCAAAGGGTTCAAGAAAGTTAATTTTACCTTTTGTTTTGTCCAAATCAGACATACAAGACCAAATATATGAGGGTTTGAAGCCAAAGAGTGGTTACTAGATCTAGATGGTAGCTGCAATTTTGAAGCACTTTAGATCAAAACCGACCCTACCATCATATCTAGAAGGCCCAAAAACCCCAAGATCAACTATCAAATCATCAAAACCAGAGCACTTTCTTGGATCCCTAAAAAAACCCCTCCTTGATCATACAGACCGTACTGTAGTGTCATTATTGCAGGGTTGAAAAAATAATATGGGTCACGGAAGAATTCATTCGCAAGAAAAAAATTAAAATTCTAAGGTGAAAAATATTTTTAATTAAATTTTGGATTTTTTAATATTTTTTTGAGAAAATTTATTTTAAATATAAAAAGAAAAAAGGGAAAAAAACTACATAGGTCTACAATTTTTCGGCAGGTTGCACCCTTCCTGCGCAGGATACCACGTACCCGCTTGAGGGTACTCCCCGCCCCCTAGGCCGTCACATGATGGAAAAAATTTTAGGTGGGCCTCACAAAGCCATCCATGAAAATCCACCATAGTCAAGAATATTTTGAGTGGTATAAAGAATATACTGGAGCATCATTCCAAATATACCATAGCATATTTCACTAGAAGGAATATTCTCTACAAATTTCATCAACCCGGGATCATGCCAATTGGTGATGACCAATTGGCTTTCAAATTTAATCGCAAGTTGTGTTGATGTCAACCTACATTAGCAGTAATGTTAACATTTTCAAAAAAACAAATTGCCCCGGTCTCCAATGATTTTTTTGATTTTGCAGTCCAACTTTGAAGCCTCATAACTTTCTCATATGACCTCCTTTTCTCAAGATAGTATTTTGATTTGGGGTAGAATTTCATGCTCTTCACAGTGGTGCAATTGGTTTTGGATTTTGGTGCTTATTTTTTTTCCAAAAATAGCAGATTCTCACAAGTGTTGTTGAGCCATTCTCATTTTTAGAACTTTTGAAGCTCTGTTCTTGCTTTTATGGTAACATTTTTGAGTGATTTTTTTGAAAGTGCATTTTTTTTGTCTATTTTTTAGTGGTGTGATCATATTGATCTCATCTATTGTTAAAAATTTACTTTGAGCTTGTGGCCTAATTTGGCAATCTATAAGCCCTAAGATCAAGTCTACTTCTTTGTTGTTGGTAAGTGGAACATGTAATCTCACTAAGTATAAAGAGCCACAAATCATATTTTTCTTGGGGGGTAATCTTGTAGTGGTTGATTGCATTCTTTTGCTTGATTTATGTTCTTTCAATGGGGAAATCTCTAATTGAACTCCTAACTCCACATAATTATGCTACATGGAGAAATTTGGTATGAAATTATCTCATGATGAAAGATCTAATAGGCTATCTAAAGAAAACCAAATGTACTCAACCTACTGATGCTAAAGAATTGGAAAAATGGGATCTTGATCATGAGAAAACACTTGGATGCATATGTTCATTAGTCTCATTTAATTTACAATTTCATATTGAATCATGCAAAACACCTAAAGAGGCTTGGGAGGCTTTTGAAAAATTGTATGGTAAAAATGATACTTGATTAGGGGATATTAGATTGATAATGATTTTATGAATCTTGATCCTAAATGTTTTGACCGCATCCAATACTACATCTCCAAAGTTAAACAATGAAGAACACAATTGAAAGATTGTAACATTGATAGAGGATTTACAATTGATACTGAATGTGTTATCCAAGCTTGGTCCTGAGTATTCAGTGTTTTTTTCTGGTTTTCATAACCATCGAATTTCCATGGGAGCATCATATGTTGATCCTAAGTTTTATGACTTTGCAAACCTCCTAATCCAAGAGGAAGCTAAGTTAATGAAGTCTTCCAAGTCACAAGCATTGTTGGATAGTGATTCGAAGGTACAAAAAGAATAAGGGAATCTTGATAAGAAGCAAAAGAAGAAAAAGAACAAGCTATCGGCTTGGCTCATATCAATCTCAATAGTATACCCCTCCTAAATATTGAGAATCAGGGAATCTTGAGAATCTTGATAACTTGGTACAAAAAGAATCTCGATAACTTGGCACAAAAAGAATCAAGGAATCTTGAGAATATTGTGGCTTGGCTCATATCAACCTCAAAAACTATCACAACAATATGTTAATCCTCAACCACCTCATACCAATCCGTTCCAATAACCATCATAATCATACCATTCCCAACAATCTTATCAACCACTAAATACCCCTCATAAATATGAGAAAATTATCAAGATTATTTTTCTTCTTATCAAGATTCTCAAGCCACAATATTATGCCAAGTGGCATAAGTAGAGGGCTTGAGAGGGAGATGGTACCTTGGATGGGACAAGGCCCTATGCTTGATGTGATGGGGAGGGTTAACCCAATTAATGAAGGATTAAGTGTGTTCAAATGATTAGGGGGTAGATTAGGATTAGTGCAAGTGGGGAGCTGGAGGATGTGACATGTGAGAGGGATTAAATAAATAAATAAGATTTATTTATTTAATTTATGTGATAAAAGGGGTAAGGTAGGATCGATGTAGATAAAAAATTAAATTAAATTATTTCCCTTAGGCTAGGACTTAGGAAATATATAATATTAATTAAATAATAGAGTATTATTTAATTAATATAAAATAAGGATAAATAGACAAAATAGGGATACATTGACCAAATGTGGTCAATTTTAGGTGTCTACAAATACAAGGTTAGGGGGATAAGTTGGATTTGAGGGTCCTCCTTGCATGTTGGTAAATTGAGGTTCTTTGCTACTAGGCAAGTTGGTAAAGTATGGTGATTTATGAGGTTGTTGTTGTTATTCCATGAATTTATTAAGCTACAACTACATGATGATGAGCATGAAACATGAGAGGATGATTTTTTTGAAATTTTATGACTCTAATCCCAAGGACAAGACTATACAAGAGTTATTTGATGACTGATTTGATCGTTGATTTAGCACTCCAATTCTATTTGAGAACTTGGATTTATGAAAATTGATTTGATTGATACTTAAGATAGGCTATATTTTTAAGCATGATAGATGAGGGTGATAGGATTATACTTGAGATACGATTTTTTTGAAACACTTTTGATTTTGACAAGAAATACACATCTTGCTCAAGGCAGGATAATCTGATTGAGAAGGATTACTAGCTTAGGATAGGAAATGTTCCTAAGAAAGTGTGATGATAGTGGTTGGATCAAGATTTTAAAGTTCTCAAATAAGTGCTAGAAGGCTATATTTGTGTGTAGGATGATAAAGATTGTGATGATGTATGTTTAGGGATGTCCTTGTTTCAATAGAGTGATTTTTCAATGGGTTTTGGAAAGGGTGATGTGACAAAAATGACCAATACGAGTTATGCAAGGGTACGAAAATATTTGAATTGTACATTTGGTGTAGGAACAACACAAGCTACCTTTGGCTAAGAGGATTTACTCTCTAGATTTTCTATGGGGAAAAAATTTACCCAAGAATAATGTAGATCCACCTTTTCAGTAATGTATTTGCCCAATAATAAAATTGCCTTTTTATAGAGTGCATCCATTCAAGTTTACACAAAGTCACCCAAGGATGGGGCTGCTTGAGAACAAAGTGTATATGCCTAAGAACAAAATTTCTTGATAATAGAGTGAATCCACTTAAGAATGAAATCACCTATAATAGAGTGTATCCACTCAATTGTAAACAAATTTTTGATAAAATTTGACTTGGCATAATTTCCCATGTATAGAGCGAGATTGCCTAAGTATAAAGGATAACCTAATTGCAAAATCACCCATGAACAGTGTTGGGAAAATGTGTCTCAACTTTGCAATTACTATGATTGTAATCATAGTATGAGCTAAATACACTAGATCCTAATGAATTTAAGCCATATTTAACTCCCTAAGCTACAATCCCAATGAGATGTTTGAAAGCTTCAAAAACTAAGTAACCATTAAACTAAGCATGCAATAAACATGAAAGAATAAAAGAAAACTAATATAGAACTCCAAACCTTATCCCATTAGGGGAGTGGTGTCGTATTGATATAGAATAATGACTCTTTCCGGTCCCTTGGATAAAATGATCATCTAATCAAACTCCATTGTTGAAAACTAAGCTAAAATTGATGAAACTATGCTATGGGTGGATGAAAAATCTTGATAATAGATGCAAGGATGAAAAAATATAGTATTCAAACATGCAGCATAACTTTGCTTTAATGGAAATGGATCCATTTCTCCCCAGAATGTGAGGTATTTATAAGAGACAATGGAGAATCAAGGGTCAAGATCAAATGGATCAAACAATGGTCAAGATGGAATCAAGGGTGAAGACATGGATCTAGGATTCTCATCAATGGATGAGAATCAAATATCAAATGGATCAAATGATCAATCAAGGGCTCACAATGATTCAAACAAACAAACTTTCAAAGTTGTTAGAAATTTCGTTACAAAGTTTGTGAGGAAAGAATATTCTATGTTTTGGAGCCAAATAGAAGAACATTCCTTTGGAATATTCCCTATGCAAGTGGATGGGTGAGGAAAATTAGTTATTAGTTAATTAAAACAAATTTTTAACTATGCAAGTTGAGGGATATGAGGATTGTCATTAAATAATTGATTTATTTAATGAGAAAGGGGAAAGTGACATTTAATTAAATGATTTAGATTTATTTAATTAAATGAGAGGAGATAAGGGGGGGTTTAAATAAAATAATTTTCATTATTCAATTAAACTAGATGAAATGTTAGTGTGAAAGCGAGGAATTAACCTACTAAATGTAATTAGATTAATAGATGAAAATGATGCATTTAATTAAATAACTAGACTTATTTAATTAAACAAGCGAAAAGAAGATGAATTTTAGGACAAAATGATGTTAGTAATTGGATTCAAGTGTGTAATATCATTCAAGACAATTTTAAGTGTGTGCAATTACATAAGTTATTGTTGATACATAAGATATTGTTCATATGATGATGAAAGGGGGGTGCGGGGGGTCCCCCCCTCACAAGGGGTCTAGGGGCTTAGGGGCAGCGCCCTCGAAAGGAAAAATTTATTTATATTATATTATTGTAAATGTGGACCATTCATCATTAGGTCTTAGATCTGATGACTGATATTTTATTAGATTGACTTTCCCTATAAGGAAACCCTATTTTATGAGGGCATTGTATTACAGTTGTGTATTGTGATGTATTCTAAGAGTCTGATAGCGGTTGTGTTTCCTCTCGATCTCCGGTTGGTGATACTCCTATGAGAAGCTTGCTCTGCAAGTATATTGTAATCTTTGTGATTTCTAAATAATATATTGGGCATCTTTTGGAGTGTGGAGTTTTTCTCTCGAAAGGGTTTTCCCCACGTAAATTACTATGTTGTGGTATGCATGATATTTATGTTTAAGTTTTTGTAACTATTGAAGATTTGTAAATTTTTTGTATTATCCTCCTCTCAAGATTAGTGTAGGAATTTTTTCTGCTACCTTATCTACAAACAGAGTGGATTCGCTCGACTATGATAGGATTACCCAAGTACATAGTGTATCACCCCAGAAGGATGAGGTTCATAACCCATGGATCTACCCAAGATAAGATGGATTCACCTATGTAAGGGAACAATCATCCAAGTATGACTCTAGTAAGACTACAAGTAGAGTCACCCTGAACATAGTGGATCCGCCTGAGTAGAGGCAAAATCGCCTAAGAATAGGGCGAAATCACCCAAGGATGATGACCAAAAGATAAAGGAAAAACATATGAAATATAGATTGACATTAACTATATAGACTGATAAACACACATGGGTAGTCACAACAAGACACACTAAATTGCACAAAACCTAGATTAGTCAAGTGGGTGGGTTAACTCAATATAGGCCCATCAACCAAAGGCTAATATCTTAAAATCGATGTGAAGAACCTCTCTTTTATGAGTTGATAAATAGAGATCTAGTGGCATAAGGGCTCACATTTTCCCTTTCTTTGCAGGTACTTTCCCAAAGAGTTCTTATCTCTACTTAAGGAGATATATATTGAGTAGAATTGGGTATGATATTGTACCCTGTACTATTTTAAGCAATAATCAAAAATTATTTTGCTAAGATGAAACAAGTGATCTAATGTGTCCTCTAAACACCAAGTGGGTATGTGAGGAACATTCATAAACACTATCCTATCACAAGTGTGTGTCACGAATGTTATTCAAGCCATTCGAACCAACCTTGCACTCCTATCTTGGTATCACTTGAGCATTGGAGCTTCGCTAAACATGATGCAACTAGATTGGGGTAAAAATTTCATTCTCCCCCCTTTGTATTCCCTGCCAATTCATGTGGTTGAGTTCATCCCTTTGGGGGATGAAATCCCCAAGTATGCCTCCTAAAGGGAAGGATATTCTAGACATTTTTATTCTCCAAACTCACATGAAGTGCAAGGAGAGAGCATATGTGCAAGCTAGAACTTCTCGGCTAACATAACAAGACTTGGATCATTTTTTGTATTTTTGATCTTGAAGCTCACCAAATGATGCAAGGGGAGAGGATACATCAACAAACGACCACAAACATGGAAAAAAATGCTAATTGACTCTTTAGCAAAATTGAAGTGTTCCTAAACTAGTGAAAGAACAATTCTTTGGTGACATCTTACAAAGAATGTGTTAGAATTCTAATATATTGGCTAGTCTTCAACCATACAAGGCTATAGCTAAGTGTTTGCAAGATCATAAGAATAATGACAAGTTAGCAGGTTAGTACCAAATGCACAAGAAATGTGAAAACTAAAAAAATATTGACCACACCCAAGATACTTATAGATCCACCTAAGAATAGGTTAGATTCATCTATTTGAAGTAAGATCACCCTTCTGGAGGTGAAGTCACCCATCTAAATGCAAAGTTTCCCTTTTCGAGTGGAGTCACCTATTTGGAGTTAGAATTCCTTGTTTGGAGTAGGATCACCTCTCTAGAGGCAGAGTTGCCTATTTGGAGGCGGAGTCACCCCTATAAAGAAGTGTTGCCTATCTAAAGGTGGAATTGCTTGTCTAGAGAATGATTGCCTCCCTTGAGTCAGAGTCACCTATCTGGCGGTGGATTCACCCCTATAAAGAAGAGTCCCCTATTTGGAGGTAGAATTTCTAGTTTGGATAAAGATTGCCTCTCTAGAGGCAAAGTCATCCATTATCTTTATAGGCTTTCCAACTTTCCAGTGGAAGTTCAAATCACAATCACCCATGTAGGAGAGAAGTCACTTGTTTATAGAGCATATCTACCCAAGCGTGTGCACAATCGCCCCCACACTAAACTTGCAAATGTACAAAACTAGGAAACTGTTGGATTTCATTAGTAGGCCCATGAAGTGGGTCCCACTAGGTGTGGCAGAATATCTTCAGTGAAAATTGTGTCCAAAGTGAAGTATTTAAACAATAAAACCATTCAAAACATAAGAATCAAAACAATAATTAGATAGGGCTGAAAGAGAGCTCAAACCTCCATGGAATTCAATAAAACCTCAGTTTATTAAAGTTGTCATTGCATAGATTTCCCTTATATCATTGATGTATATGTGTGCTCAAGTAAATTCGATAGCATAATAATGCTAAATTTATCAATATTGTATGATTCTTGAAAATGGCTAAGTTTTGAGTAACGAGAAGAGGAGATATAAATTAGATGGCTAGGATTAGATCTTATAATATCAAGGGTCAAAAATGGATGAGACACCTCAAGGCATGACTTCACTCGAACACTAAATATCAATCAAAATCATTTGAATGGGACTTTGTCAACACTTGAAATTTGTAAATATCTTTAGATACAGGGTGTGGGGCACAACAACCAAGGAAGTGTATCTAATAGTGTAAACAAGATAGTATCTCTTCAAACATTAGACCTTTCAATGAATATTTTTAGGGGTAATTTCAAACAACATTTCAAAGATGAAGGACATGGAAAATGACTCAACAAATACAAGTCATTAAGTTTCCATGGTTAAATGATAAAACCTAAATGTATAGAAAATAATCAATAGAAGCAAATGATTGGAGATGGATTTTGTGAGAATTTTGAGATTACTAAAATTTCTTGATCTATTAAACAATAAAATGTCTTGTCATATCCTTGAAGATATTGGATCTCTCATTGGTTTGATCGCTCTTAATATTTCAAGAAAAAATATTAATGGTACTATGGGTATGTATAGGGAAATGAAGGACCAAAAGGGGGTCTTAAGTGGTAACAAGTTTTTGAAATCAATAAATATTGATCTTGGATGAGAAATTGAAGATAGGTACACTCAAACTTTGAAGACACAACAAGAACAAGAGTCATAGTGCTCTAAATCTACATTATATAAATTTTTTTTTTAAATGGTGGAGATTAAGGGGTTAAAATAGGGGCAGCACATAAAGTTCTCTTGTTTATGCCAAAAAATATAACATAGCATCCAATACATTGCTCGTAAAATGTTGTTTTTTTCACTATTTCAAAATACACTTCAGTGAAATTAAATAACACAATGTAGTTTATGCACCGATTTTTTTGCTAATTTTTTAATGAAGATATGATTTTTTACTAATTTTCAAAGTGGACCCATCTTGAAAAATATGAAAATTGAGTGTGCATCCCCCTAAATATTTTAGAAAATAATTGTTGGCATTTCATGCCACCTTATATGACCCATTAGTAAAAATCAATTTAAGAGACCTTATATGGGCCATCTTACGTGAACTATGACTTAAGAAAACCAAAAATGGATAAGTGTTAGAATTTTTTAGATTTCATGCTTTCAGTTGCTTGCATATCTGCATACCGTTTCTATTGCTCTCGAGTTCCTACCTCTTTAACTCTTCTTTCCATTGCTTTCCCAAGTACAAGTGTTTCAATTTTCGGTCATCGGGCTTAACCCTTAACCCTTATCACTTCCCATTCTAAGCCATAAGTCCTCCCCCTAATCTTTCAATCTTCGATAAAAGCCTTCAAAATATAACATGTTTTAAAGTTTCAAGTTCTAGGGATTAGTTGTCCCCCTTGACCTTTACCATCATCTAATTACATCTTAAGCCTTCCTCTCAATCCTCGATTCTTGATGCCATAGTCTTTGATCTTTTAAGAATCAAACTTTCTTCTTATCCTTTATTACAATTTTGTAATAATTCTTCAATATTTCATATGATCACCGATCAAAGATTTCAATGGTTTTGAAAACCTTTTCAGAATCCAAAAGTGGTTTCAAAACCTCATAATGAAGTTGTAATTGATCAAAGTTTTGTTGAAATTTTGAAAGGTTTTAAGAACTTTGTTAGAGTTTAATGTGGTTATGGAAACCTTGTTGGGCCCCGACAAAGGTTTTGAAATCAAGATTATATGCCAATGCAAAAAGGTAAGTTATTTTGAAACTTAGAAAAGGTTTTGAGAACTCCATTAGACTCTGATAGAGGTTTCAATTTTTTTTTCAGACTTCAATGGAGGTTTCAAAATCACTTACAAACCTCGATAAGGTTTTCAAAACTATGAAAATCTATGATCAAGTCTTTCTTCTAGATATTTTGTCTTATTTTTATGACAAGACATAAAGCCTTCCTTTCAATCCTTGATCCCCAATGTCATATTTTTTCCTTCAACAATTGGGTCTCCCCGTTATCTTATGTCTTATATTTTATGATAAGACATAGTTCTTGTTCCTAATCCATGATCCCCAATATCTCCCTTTCTTTTGTGATCTTCCATCCTTCTTCCAAGCTTTTGGATTTTTCTTTCTTCCTTCTCTTCTTCTAGAAAGCATTAGGCCCAATACCCAATGTTCGAAGAGGATGACCTTTCGGGGTTGCATACCATTTAATGTTTAATCTAGCAGTTGGTTTGGGCCCAAAGCTCTAATAATATTTTGGGAGGCATGTTTTCGAGCCATAAATGTCATGCCCAATGACTCTACTTAGACATCCAATATTTGTTTCTAAGGCATTGAAGAGGGTACATTTAATGCTTTGAGTGTAGATTTGGGAAAGGATTGTGGAACCCATGCTACATTTATGTTTTACAAAATCCTATTAGAGGGCCATCCCTACCCACATTTTTTCAATTGATTTTGTGGGGTTTTTTATCTTATCTATGGATTCATCATTGTGGAAGCATGACTATGATGTCAGAGTCATTATGGAGGGGTCTTTGCTCAAATTTGGATGTCCACATGTCTGCACCTAGTTTGCAAGGGTTTTGGCTAGGGTTTCTTTCTTAGTGAAATCCCTATCCTCTCCTTTGATTTGTAGACATATATAAGGACATTTATGCTTATTGTAAAGGGTTTTGGATCTTCCTTAGATTTTTACCTAGGTTATTCCCCAGTTTTCTCTTGCAAATACATGTATACTTTGCATATTTTTTCAATTGTAACATTGGCCTATGCCTTTTTATCAATACAACTTGTTATTTTTTCTTGTCTCACCTTGGATGTGTTGTGAAAAATATTCTTGCCTTAATATTTGAATAATTTTTTATTTATTTCTAAGGTTGAATTTTGTGTTAAATTTGTTAGAAAAATATAACAATAGAGAAATATATTTTCATATTAGTGTACATTAAACCCTAACCTTCATACAAATTCTTAAGAACTAGTATAATAAAGAGTTATGTAAATTTATCTAGCAATCTTGTTGGTCTTCTATGCAATTGCGAGCAGTCCCATTTTCAACATTCTTTCTATCCCCAATCTTTGTGTATCACCTCATCTTTCCCACTTTTAATATTCTTTCTATCCCTTTCCTATGTGAGCTAATAGGTTAGGATTCGTGATAGGATTTCAAATGTTGGGTTGGACCAACATATTTTCATTTAGTTTAGGAAAGGAATCCAACCTTCTTTGGAGATCTAACCTCAACTGCAAGGTCCCACACCTTGAGTTATTTCCATTGTGTCATTGGAACACTGAGCTTATGTTCAGAAGGGTGTAATTTCATGTGACAACACTAATAATTTTTTATTGTGTATAGAATAGAGTCTAGTATCTAAAATGTTTTTTTTTTAATTTTGATGAATGAGTCAAAATGAATCCAAAAATACTATATGTAGGTTTTGACAAAAAATGGAGAAACTAACAAAAGAAATTAAAGATCAAAACCTTAACATAATTGAAATGAACAAATTAGAAGGTGAAAAAGCTAAGAGAGAGGTCAACATTATTATATTGTAATTATTTGGATTAAGGTGTCTCAACCTTAGAGAGTCCCAATGAATTTAATTAATTATTTTAGTACTCTTTTTTGCATATTTTATTAACTAAATCTTAAGTGATATCTTTCTAAGTTGCTATAACACTTTGTGGGACCCGATTGTGAGTTGGCTTCCTACATCTATGGAGGGGAGCATTAAATTGTGCCACTTATCACTTGAGCACTCAATTAGGAAGAAGATTTTGTCAAAACCTCTCAAAGGTGCACCATAGTGACATGTGCCATTGAATTTGGAGTTATCATTTGGTGGGATTTTGGAAGGTTACTAAAATGAGACTATGAAAACAACTTAGAGTGACTAGAATTCAAAGGGAGTTCAAAATTGGTAGTTGGCTATATTTTCTCTATTGGGATGCCATGCATGTCAAGGTGACTTAATATTTGCATAAAATATGGATTTGGATGCCTTGCATGTTGGTGCATGTTGTTGCATGATTGGTAGGTTGCTTTATTGCTCAACTTGGACTTGTGCATGTTCTCCATTTCAGTTTGCATGCATGTAGAGACTATGAAGATGACACATGGCATTCCTGGATGCCCATGTTAGAGGTTTATACATATGAGAAATATTTATATATTTTGAGAGATGATTTTGTATTTTTTGAGAAGTCGTTATATTGTCGAAATTACTCCAAATTTGTATCACAGTGTAAAGACACATGCAAGAGCATATACTCTATTATTGTATTATAACCACTTTGTTACCAATAATACAGCTAATCTATGCTTTTGTGTGTGGGTTTTTTCCCAAAATTATTTTCCCATGTAAATCTGTGTGTTATGGTTTTATGTGTTTAAATCTGAAATTTAATTTATGAATGTGCATCTAAATTGTAATAGTTTAAAGATTTGTAATGAAGTTTTGCAACCCTCTCCTACTTAGATCCATGTTTGGAATTTGATTCCACTACCTAGGTTTCTTTTCAATTGGTATAAAGCTTGGCTAGCTTTGTTTTTGTTGTTGGGTTGAAGGGTTTTTATACTAGTCTTAGTTTTAGTGGGAGCTTTACAAGAAAAACTTTTGTAATCTTATTGTAGGATAAAAATGGAAATAAAATCCAATAGAATTGAGATGGGGAATTTGAATGGTAGTAACTTTGAGTTGTGGAAACCAAAAATGGAGGATATGCTTGTAGTTAGAGATCAGCGGGTTGCAATATCTAACACAAAACCAACTCCATCAACCCAGGAAAATTGGGATTTGATGGATAGGAAAGCCAAGGGTCTGATAAGACTGTGTTTGATTGATTTTATTCTCCTGAATGTCCATGAAGAGAAGAATGCAATGAGTCTTTTGAAGAAATTTGGAGATATTTATCAAGGGAAATCCTTGGTAAATAAGTTGTTCCTATGAAAGAAGTTATATTCTCTTAAGATGAGGAAGGAGGATCTATTGCAAATCACCTCAGTGCCTTTAATATGGTTTTTGCACAGTTGGGTTCAGTTGGTGTGAAATTGAGTATCAAGATTGTTGCATGATTTTTCTATGTTCATTTCCAAACTCTTGGGCCCAGCTAGTGATGGCTATTGAAAGTACTACTTGACCACCTTCAAAATAGATGATGTGGTCATTTCATTGTTCTCTAAAGATATGTGAAGGAAATATTTTGAGATGGCTAAGGAGGCCCTTGTTGTTTGTGGTAGATCAAAGGAGAAAGACAAGAAGAAGGATAAGAAGTCTAAATCTAAGTGTTCGGGGAGATCTAAGTCTCCTAGTAAAAAATCTAAGGTGAAATGTTGGAACTGTGTCAAGATAGGTCATTTTCAAAAAGAATGCAATGAGGAGAAGAAAAAATAAAATAAGAAAGCCTTTGATTTTGATTCAAATAAATCTTATCAAGATGATTGTGATTTTTTTTTTGCAGCCTTAGAAACACATGCATCAAAATATGTGTGGTTGATGGACTCAGGTGCCTCTTTCCATATGACCTCTCACAGAGGTTGGTTCTCAAAGTATGAGGAGTATGATGGTGGGAAGGTGTATCTAGGTGATGAGTCTCATCTAGATATTGTTGGTTGTGGAAGATTCAAGATTTGATTCCCTAATGGTAGAGTGAATAGAATTGATGGTGTCTTTCATATCCTTAGTTTGGCACAAAACCTACTTTCAGTAAGTTGAGTGATGTGGGTGTGTAGGTTGTTTTCTTGAGTGGTGGATGCAAGATGACTATAGGTTGTATGGATCTTTCTAAGGGTGTTCGGATTGGAATCTTGTATAAGATGGATGCATGCATGGTTCAATGTAACAATAATTTTGTGGTCTAAGAAGATGGTTCTACATTCTTCATCCTCACAATCAGATCAAGCATAGAAGAAAATTATGGTTTGTACATCTGATTTTCATGAATTATGGGTATACCTAAGGGTTATAATTATTTGGAGATGAAGCTCCCAACAAAGAAGACAATATTATGGCACCAAATACTAGGACATATTAGTGAGAAGGGTCTTAGAGCCCTAAAAAATAAGAGCCTTGTTCAAGGTCTTGATGATTGTAATCTCAAGTTCAATTTTTGCAAACACTACATATATGGAAAAAAACACCATGCTTCCTTTTATTCTAGTTCTCATAAGTATTTTGGGGTATTGGATTATATACATGTAGATGTTTTTTTCCATGTTAATGTTCCTTTGTTATCTAGTGTGTGCAAGTGAATTTTCCTAGTCTAAAATATAAAATGAAACGAAATGCAAGAAAGGAAATGCACAAACAACACCTCAACGATTAGCCTAGTTGAACTTGAACAAAATAAAATAGAAAAGAGTGATATACCTTATCCAAGTTGATGAGTTGGTTGGCCCTGTTGATCATTTGATTTGTGTGCTCCTTTGAATTGCAAATAGCATGAAACTTGATGCAAAACGATGTGGATGAGATGAAGAATGCAATGGTGCAAGTGGGTATTTGGGTAGATGCACAATGTGGATGCAAAATGAGCTCAAAAGTTTCAAAAATGGTGGATTCTTGAGAGTACTTGCTTGATTGCTTGAGTGATTGATGTGTGTTAGAATTCAAAAATGGTTGTGTTAGTCATTTAGCAAGGGAGATTGAAATGGATGGCCAAGATTGATTCTTGAAAGAGGATCAAGGGTTGAGATCAAAGAGTTGACCAAAGGAATTAAAAATTCCTTTTTAATGTGCATGGAAATGATAAAAGGAGTTTAATATTCCTTGGGAAAGAGAAAATGAATTTACTATTCCTTGGGGGATGAGAGAGGAATTAAAAATTCCTTAAAAGGACCTTGGGAAGACAAAAATGAATTAAAAATTACTTGGGGGATGGGGAGAGTTGACTAAGGGGTAGGTTAGGATAGATAATCAATTATTAGATTGTGCAAGTGAGAGATTAGGAAAATGATTAGGTGGGTAATGGGGATTAATGATCCACTTGCATATTATGGAGGATGTGACACCTCCCTAAAGGATTAGGAATGTGTGCATCTTTAATCTGGGATTATGAAAAATTGATCAGGATTAGAAAAAGGTTATGGATGATGTGACATGAGGGAATTAAATAAATGGATTATTTATTTAATTCTTTAGAGGAAAAGGGATAAGGGATGGGTGTAAATAATTAAAGGTAATTATTTACTTTAGGCTAGGATTTAAAGATAACAGAACAAATAAATTAGGATGAAGGGATGGTGGATAATGAATATTAATTAAATCATAGGGTATTATTTAATTAATATAGAGGATATGACATTGGTTGAATTAGGGGTAAACTGGCCAAATGAAAGTGGTCGATTTTTAGTGCTACATCTAGATTTATGTATTTTTTCTCATTCATAAATGATTATAGTAGAAGGAAATTTGTATATTTCCTTAGAAGTAAGTCTAAAGTTTTTTGTCGGTTTAAGGAATTCAAATCCTTTGTTGAAAATAAAACTGGTAAAAAAATTAACTGTTTAAGGACAAATAATGGTGGTGAGTTTTATTTGTTAGAATTTGATAGGTTCCATAAGGACCATGTGATTGAGAGACACAAGAAAAATCCATACACTCCACAACAAAATAGAGTTGTAGAGAGGATGAATAGAATGTTGATGAAGAGGGCCAGGAGTATGTTGAGTGCTGCTAACCTTAAACAAAACTTCTGAGTTGAAGTTGTAGCTACTGCATGTTATTTAATTAATAGATCTCCTACTTTAGTTCTTCTTAAAAAGATAGACATGGAGGCAAGTTATTGTAAGAAGCCCTTCATGATACATCATAGAGTATTTGGTTGTGAGGTATATGCTCATGTACTTAGTGAGAAAAGATCTAAATTGAAGAACAAGGTGATTAAATGTATCTTCATTAGTTATGGTGTTGGTGTGAAGGATTACAAGCTTTGGGATCTAGTTGTAGAGAAGGTTTTCTATAGTAGAAGTGTGATATTTTGAGAGTTGAAACCTTCCACTATTGATTTATAGCTAGAGACAGAAGAGAAATAGAAAAGGAGGTAGTTCAGATCCCACCTACTCCAAAAAAAGATGAACTATGCACTCCTCTTGGACTTGATGATGAGGAGAGCTCAAGAAGCTCTGAAATCTCTAAAGAAGAGAAATAACCTCAACCTCAAGAATTGAGGAGGTCTACATGTGTTAGGAAACAAATGAAAATATTTGGATATTCTATGTTAGATTCTAGTTACATATTTTCTTTGATTGCTAACACTAATGAGTAGGAATGTTAGAGAGGTTATGGGTATGCATGATGCATATTCTTAGATGGAAGTTGTGCATGAAGAGATGGTTGCATTGAAGAAGAATGCTACATGGGATCTGGTACCTTTCCTAAAGGATGAAAATTTGTTGGATGCAAATGGTGTTCAAGAAGAAAATTGGTCTAGATGCAAGTGTTGAGAAGCATAAAGCACGGTTGGTCACAAAGGGGTATTCTTAGGTGGAGGGAATTGATTATGATGAAATATTCTCTCTTGTAGTGAAGCTATCATCTATTAGGTTCCTACTATCACTTGCAGCTATTTATGATCTAGAAGTGGAACAGATGGATGTGAAGACAACATTCCTTCATGGTGATTTGGAGAAAGAAATTTATATGTCACTGCTAGAGAATTTCATTGAGAAAGGTAAAGAGAACCTAGTATGCAAGTTGAAGAAATATTTGTATGGTTTGAATCAATCTCCTAAAATGTGGTACCAAAAGTGTGACATCTATGTGTTGTCTTTTAGATTTTTGAGATCCAAATTTGATCATTGTGTCTATTACACTTGACTAATAATAGTCGAATTTTTATCCTAGTCATGTATGTGGATGATGTGCTATTTATTGGGAATGGTAAGAGTATGATTTTACATTTGAATTCTTAGTTATCAGTACAGTTCAAGATGAAGGATCTAGGTACAACGAGGCATATTCTAGGAATGTGGATCAAAAGAGAGAGCTAATAGAAAGCTTTGGCTTACCCAATCTAGGTATGTGAACTTGTGATATAAGAGGGATTCATTGCAAACAGGTCTCCTTATTCTCAAGAGATCACCAAGGAACGAACTGCCCTTATACACCTCAACTTGAACGAATCAATGAAATTGTGAAGGAAAGCGGGAGAATGATCTCAGACCCCGAGAGAGCAAGACTCTGAGATTTACACCTTTGTTTGAGGAGCTCTCAACCAAAAGATGTCAGTGTAGTTTCAGGACGCCAACACGGTGTGTTTTCATGTAAAGGATGTGCTGGCATCCTAGGCCATGGAGAGCTCAGGGACTCAAGCAAATGAAGTTGAATATCAATTCTAGACTCGGGTCAAGAATGTAAAAGTGATGCTATTCAAGGATAGAATTTAACCTAGACTAGAGAAGTAGTGACAATGCTTTCAACTTATAACTTCCAACCACAAAATGACAATCAAAAAGGGGTTTTCATGCATGCATGGGCAACACAAAGTTGTTACACTCAAGACCTAACCTCCAGGACACGTGTTGCTAGGGTTGGGTTTCTAGATTCGCTATTTCAAACTTAGAAAACCATCAGGATGCTAGCACGTCACGTGAATGTCCGTGTGCCGCACAGGCATCCAAAGCCTAGATTTTTGGGAAATTCCTTGTCAGGATTCTATCATCTTGCCATGTATCTGCATGGAGTCAGAACCGCAAAATTCTGACTCATGGAATTTTGCCATTAATGTTCCTAAGGTGTCATAAATCCTAGGAAAGATGCAAAAATGTGGAATTGCCCCTAGGTGCAATTCTGTGACATTACATTTTTCCCCCACTTTAGTGAGCTTGATTTTGGAAAAAATTAGCCTCGCTAAAGTAGAAAAGAGAAAATTTCACCCAAATTCTGAATTTTATAGAAATGTGTACCAAAAAGAGGGACCATAGACGTCATTGAGGTCGAGCTAACTGGTACCAAGGATGCCCCCAGTTTCTAAGCTCAAAAAAAAAAACATCATGGTCACAAAAAAATTATTCAAAATTGTATCCTGTAAAACTAAAATTTTGAGTCAGTTTCAAAAAAAATGGAATAAACTACCAAGGAGAGAAGAATGATCAAGAAAAAGTTGTCGATTCAGAGGAAAAATATGCTCAAGAGGTGACTATATGCCCCCTCCTAATTTTTCCCCCAGCATGGTCAGGTAAAGTCAAGAGAAACCGGGAAGCCAAAAACTCTAGGAAAAATGGGCCCCAGGGGGCCTATATATACCTAAGTGGGCCCTTGGAAGGGTCATTTTCACTATTCACTGTGAGCAAATTGTTGAATTTTGTGAGAGAAAATTCAAAAAAATGTCGAGAAAGAGAGAGTATGAGGTGTTGAGGCTAGAGCAGCTACACGAGGACATCACCGAGGGTCACGAGGTGGACCAGGTAGACCTCTTAGCCTCATTTTTCATGTATTTTAGTTAATTTTGTGCATTTTTCCACATGTCAAGCTACGCAGGAGTCCTAAATCTGCGCTTGCATCCTCGATATGTGTTGTCATCCGTGACATGCACTGGGGTCTCCGATCTGCTTTGTCATCCCAAGGACATGATGGTGTCCTTTGGGCGACCATGGTGGTCTAGAACGCATACGCAACACACAAACATCTATGCAATGTGCATATGTCCTTTTTGCACTTTTGCTTATCACTATGATGTAAATCTGACTTAGAACTTTTTTAATTTTTATAGGAGTAACAAGAGATTTAGGAGCATCTCAGATCGCCTTTCTCAAGACTAGGTCACACACTTGGAGCGGGTTGGTCTCTGGCACGTATTCACTATGCCAGAGATGCGATACCATGAGAGGATGCTGACCACTTTGATGGAGCGGTGGGATACCACTACATATTTCCTGTTGCCATGTGGAGAGATAAATATCACTCTCGTGGATGTCTATTTGATCCTCGGGCTACCCATTCGCGAATGGCGAGTGACCCTAGATGACACCCGATCGGTGCAGGAGCATAGTAGGGCATCCTTTATTACACATGGATGATAGATGGCAGCGACAACACTGGTCACATCTATAATCACTGGTACAACCGGGTGAGGACCACAATTTCGTTGCTACGCTGAGTGATGGTTGTCACAATCACCTTCCACATCACTATAGATGGGCGAGGCTCACACCTTCACAAGGGCCTTGTCCCTATCATTAGAGAGATGGTAGAGCAACAAACTATTTTTTCCTAGGGGTGCAACATGTTGGCGTACCTATACCAGGAGCTTGGATAGTATGTGCGCTATGAGTACCACAGTCTTACAATGTGCACACTTTTGTAGGTGTAGGCTTTCACCCACATCATGTGCACCCAACCAGTTGGTTTTCCATAGCAATGACCATATCAGATCCCTATGACCCACTGGTACGATATGACAGGCTAGTGGAGTTTCGGGGATTTACAGTTTTGGATTGCTACAATTTGATATTGTTTCCATGGGAGAGGTTTACTGGAGACCCTACTGATATTTCAGGTGGGTCGATGATAATAGGTTCCTAAGGAACCTATAGCGAGACCAATTTTTGATTGGTTGCCATGATTTTGTTATTGTCCCTTATTACTAAAGTCAGGTCATGCGGTAGTACGGTTGTATTCAGACCATACCACCTGACGTGCCCACATACACTAGGGCACACCATAGTGCAGTGATGGTAGGTGATCGTCGTCGCCCTTCTATTATAGACATCATCTTCTCAGATGATGATGAAGCCGACCATCGTCTTTCGACCATGGTGGTGGAAGGTAATGTCAGGGTAGCGATGAATTTCATGCGATGGTGGGAGCGGCATCATCTTGCTCCAATTTTTGGTGAGGGTGCTCCAAGAGGGGACCTTGACCCATAGGAGGACATGCCCCTCTAGCCCCCACAAGACATGAGGAGAGCCCGCTAACAGAGAAGTGTGGAGGAGGAGCCAACATAGGAGGGGAAGGTGGTGCTCGCGAGGCCAAGGCGGTGGAGGAGATCAGATCCCCCCGTAGCTACCCCTGTCTCATCAGTGCCACCAGTCTTCACCGTCCTAGTAGTAACAGTGCTAGCATTGCTAGGGTCATCCACTGATACTGGTGGTGCAGGCCCTAGCATCAACCCACACCCTGATCCCACATGGTAGCCAGGGATCCATGTATACATAGTACATTATTGTCATGTTCATGCTTTTCATATTTTTGTTTACGATTATTTATATATGCCATGTGATATCAATTTTTGTTTCTCTCTTTGTGGTTGCAGAGGACGCACAAGGATGGATTGAGCTCATAACTTAGTGTATTTTTGATATGGCCCCTACCATGTTGATCTAGGGGATAGTTCTTGAGGCCTACTGGTCAGTTTCAATAGGGAGGCATGTCATCACTTTAGAGCCGGTACCGCATCTAAGGATTGCGTACGAGGAGTACGGCGCAGAGGTCGTACAACTGACTACAGAGCTGACGACCACTTGGGGATAGCGAGATCAACTTTCGAGGGAGTTGTGGATGGTGCTCACCAAGTGAGATGCGACAGTGAGGAGGGTTGATATCGTCGAGGTGACATATGACGCTCTTTAAAGCCACATCAATGAGATCGACTTGCAACCGACAACTGTGATCCTGAAAAATGTTCAGTGGCTGTAGTAGGAGTTGATCCATGTGATGATGGGAATTTTTTCGATGTAGTGGTATCTTAGAGGGATATAGACAGGTTTATCTGTATCACGCTCACACCAATCTCACTTGCAAACCATCGTGTAGCCTCCTCACGTGGTACCAGAGTGGCCACTAGAGCCAAAGGGCTCAGGGAGCCATACACCATAGGGATAGGAGTCCCTCTAATGTATATCATTTTTTTAGTCGGATACAGATACACATATATACTTCTAGATCTTTTGTATAGACACATATTCAGCAAGAACTCATTTTTTTAGCAGTGGCTCGATACATGTATATGATATTTGATTCATACATTGGACATATATATATCGGTTTCAGTATCATGGCTTTGTTTATGTGTATGCTTTCCATTTTCATGTATGCTCATGCTATGGATGTTATTTGTATGGATGTGTGTTTACATTAGATGCTAATCATGATTTAATTAAACACATTTGGGTACATGTTAATTAAATACTATGATGATCTAATTACTTTAAAAGATGTAATGTGATGTATGGATACATAGCATAGTAAGACACGTATATGTATTTTTTATTACACACATGCACATGGTCACATCATAAACACACAAAAAAATCATAATGTGAAAATGAGCAAATGTCAATATATGCAGTATTACTACCTTCTAGGGAGAACACCACACATGTGACACATTAGGACACTACGCATAGTATCTGCGAAGATGCATTGCATTAACAGGATCTTTTAGAGGTGTTCCATCCATAGATGATATTCCATAGGCACCTAAACCATACACAAATCATGATGTAAGGACCTAACCAGTTAGGACTAAACTTCCCTTTCTAATCAGGTGGTGCATTTACATTTCACTGATTTTTGTATAGAACCAGGTCTCCTAGCTTAAAGGTCCTAGGAAGCACACCCTAATTATACTATCTTGATAACGATCACTGATAAGCTTTAAGATGATCGAGGGCTTGTAAACGACGCTCATCGAGCATCTCTAGTTGATGCAAATGGTTAATTTGGTAGGTTTCTTCATCAATTAACCCTCTAAGGGAAACCCACAAAGATGGAATTTCCAACTTCAAAGGCATGATAGCTTATGTGCCATACAGTTATAAGGCATCATTCCCATCGCCAAACGAACACTCATGTGATAAGCCCACATAGCATATGTTAATTGAATATGTCAATCCTTACCATGTTTATTAATTATTTTATGAAGAATGAGTTCAAGTGTTTTGTTAGAAGCTTTTGCTTGACCATGGATTATGGATAATACGGTGTGGAAAACCTGTGTTGGATATGAAATTTCTCCAAGAAGTGTTTTACTTCCTTGTTTTCAAATGGTGTACCATTATCAGAAACAAGTGTAGCGGGTATCCCAAAATGAGAAATGATATTGTTCATGAGGAAGCTATAGATAGTTTCAACACTCGTGGATCGGAGTGGAATAGCTTCAACCCATTTTTGTGAAATAATCCATAGTGGTAATGATAAAGGTATGCCCTTTGGAAGAAGGAGGTGATATTTTTCCAATAATATCCAACCCCCATTTTGCAAATAGCCAAGGAGAAGTTTGATTATGTAACTCCTGAGCGAGAGCATGGATAAGACGGCTATGTTGTTGACATTGAAGGCACTTTTTGACAAAACCGAAGGAATCTTATTCCATCATTTTCCAATAGTATCCCATGTGTACTACTTTCCTCACCAAGGATCTACCACCGAAATGTCCACCCCTGGAGCTTGAGTGGGCTTCTTTAAGGGCAAGGGGTATTTTTGTTTTAGTGAGGCACCTTAGCAACAAATTGTTATAATTTTTTTGATAAAGAATGTCAGATAAGATGACATAACGTGCTGAAAGCTTTCGTATACAAGTGCGATCATTTTTTTTGCATCATCGGGAAATTTTCCAGTCTTTAAATAATTGTAGATACTAGAGAACCACTCTCTTGAGTTTACATGGAAACAAGTCAGAGCCTCAGGCCTAGGTTGGTCAAAAACCGTCGAGGTTCACATGACCTGAACCACAAAGTGATATTTTTTCGTATCCTCTTTTGAAGGTACCAAGGAAGCAATGATTTCCATGACATCTGCATGTTTATTTTCTCTCATAGGGACACTATTTATTGTGAAAGAGGTAAATTGATTAAGAAAGGACAAAGCGAGGTCTCGATATTAGGACAATCTCCTTTGTTTAGCTTGATAAGTTCCTGTGATCTGATTCACAATAAGTTCAAAGTCACCCAATATATAAAGATGTTTAATCTTTAACGTAATCACGACACGCAAACCAAAAATAAGATCTTTGTACTCAATGATATTATTAGTACAAGGAAAATCTAACCGAAAGGATAGGGGGATCGGTTTGCCATAGGGGGATCGTTTTCTCACTAGGAAATAGATCCAACCCAAGGAAGGAGCAAGATGAGGGAGCATTTTCTAATTCATTAGCAACCGCTTGTCCCTTTATCAATTTTTGAGTGACAAATTTTATATTGAACTCAGAAAGCAACATGACCCACTTTGCTAGTCTTCTCGCAAGGTCAGTGCTAGAGAACAAATGTCTCAAAAGATTTGTTTTCACTATGACATGAGTTTCAACATGGAGGAGATAGTGCCTCAACTTCTACATAGCGAATACAAGAGAAAGGCATTGCTTCTCCATGGACGAATAATGGGTTTCATAATCAAAAAAGATGCGGCTAATGTAGTAGACCTCTCTCTCTCTTCCCGACTCATCATATTGAGCTAGTAGAGCTGCCAAAGTGTATGGTGATGCAACAAGTTAAAGAGGGAAGGGTCTATCTTGCATAGCTAACATCAATACATGAGGATTGATCAAGTAATCTTTTATCGATTCAAAGGCTTTCTGACACTCTTCATCCCATATGAAGCGAACATCTTTTTTTAGTAAGTGAGTGAAAGGGAGGGTACTATCAGCCAACTAAGATATGAATCTACGAATCGCCTGAATCTTCCCCTGTAGACTTTGCAACTCGGTGATGTTCCTCGGTGGAGGCTTAACAATAACATCAATCTTATTCATGTCAAATTCGATTCCACGATAGGAGACTATAAACCCAAGAAGTTTTCTAGCATCTATGCCGAAGACACACTTATGGGGGTTGAGTCTCATCTTGTAAAGTTAAAGTATGTCGAAGATAAGATGATCTTGACGAATTACAGACTTCACCAAGATGTCATCAACGTATTCTTCTAAGATTTTATGAATGAAATCATGGAATATCAAGGTCATCATTCGTTGGTAAGTTGCTCTTGCGTTCTTTAAACCAAAGGGCATAACCACATAATATAAAGTACCCCAAGGGGTAGTGAAGGCCATCTTGTACTGATCATCTGGGTTAATACGGATCTAATTATAACCTAAGAATAAATCCATAAAAGATAACAATGCATGGCCTATGATCGAGTCCACAATCATATCTATATTAGGTAATGAAAAATGATCCTTAAGAGAAGCCTTGTTAAGGTCTCAAAAGTCAATTCATATATGAATACGGCCATCAGGTTTGCTAACAACAACTATATTCAAAATCCAAGGGGAATAGTCAATAGGATGGATAAAGCCTTCTCTCAACAACTTTTCTATCTCAGTCTTGACCATCAAAGCTACCCTAGGATTGATCTTTTGAATTTTTTGCTTACTCGGCTTGGCGTCGGGACATAGAATGATATTGTGGACCACTATGGATTCATCAATACCGGGAATATCCTCATACATCCAAGCGAAGATATTGGGGTGAGTACATAAGAGAGTCGAGTGTTCATCTACTTCCTCAGAAGAGAGACACTTCCCAATCTTGATTACCTTTTATAAAGATCTAGGATCGACGGGGGCTTCGATAATATGTCCTTTAAGGAGAGGGTTGCGATCCTCAAGATGAGATATTAGAATATCATCGCTAACATTAGATAGGGGGTCTTCTTCATCAACACTCAGAATGGATTCTCCAAAGTATGTTTTTTTATGTAAGCGATATGGGAATCATCTCTTGTGATGATAAGGAGGCAACAAAGAGTAAGCACCTAGAAATTCTCCTAATGCTTCATCAACACTTAGAACGAATTCTCCAATGTATGCTTATTTATGTAAGCGATATGGGAATTGTCTCTTGTGATGATAAGGAGGCAACAAAGAGTAAGCACCTAGAAATTCTCCTAACACTTCATCCGAAGAGAAGATATCCACAAGAACCTTCTCAGCTTGTCCTTTTTCTTCTATCAACTCAGGATGGACCAAACTTAATGGTTCAACTGAAATCATATTAACACTCCACCAAGGTTTTTGTCTAGAATCTTCAACATAGCATCCCAAACCTAGATATCATTATCGTTGCTTAAACTGGATGGAAACTTGTCTTCCTTGCTCGATACATCCTAGGCCTTTCTATCCATAGCCATATCAAGAAGCGAGTTTGTAACCAAACCCATAATGAGTTTGTAGAACTTCAAGAGGGGGTGGCTCCATGTAGAGTGTCTTGTTTCACCAATGGATGTAGAAATTTTCTACGAGAGTGGTTCCACTTCCTTTACTTGGTTCACAAACATTAACCTACTTCACAAGAGCGAGGTCACTCTCTTGGGCAGGAGCGGTTTCTTGAATAGAATCACACTTCTTCTCCTCAACGAGAGAGTCACCCATCCTCATGTTAGTAGAACCTACAAATTCTATACTAGAGAGGTCCGACCTATACTCTACTATGAAGAATTCAGAGAAGTTCAAGGAACCCCAATCATCACCTAAGAGAGCACTCAATTTAGGAGATGAAGGAGAAGATGGGGGAGACTTGAAATCTTCTGCTTTAGGCAGTTCCTCTTGGTCGATACTCACTTGGGGAACAACTTCCATAAAGGTTATCAATGAAGAAAATTCCATAGAATCAGTGGTTAAGGAAGGAATGCAATTCTTGAGAGTGGATGCGGTTGAATAACGACCAACAACCGCCAACAAAAAAAGGTGCACAACCTCTAGATCTTCTTTTTCCGTAACCACCCGATTGTTAGCAACAAATTTTAAGGAACGAAGTAGGGTAGAAGTTACTACACCCATAGCATGAATCCAAGGTCTCCCTAAAATAATATTGTACGACAACGTGTCGGGCATCACATAGACTAACATCGGCAAGGTAACGAGGCCTAACTGCAAAGGTAGTATTATTGTACCCAAAGCTTGGCAGCCACCGTTGTCGAGCCCATGAATATACAAGGAAGAATCTACTAAAGAAGATGAATCAACTTTAATTTCTGGTAGTAGGTCCATACCGCAAATGTTAAGAGTTGAACCAGTGTCAACAAGGGTATGTCTAATGCCGATGTTATTAACGTTAACTATAATCATCAAAGGTTTTTCTTGTTTCTATACATCTGAAGGTGGGAGTTCTTACAAGTGGAATGTAATATTCGATGAATCCACTCGAATATGTGCCATCAACGCATCAACATCCATAGGCCTAGTAGAGGTAGGCAAGAGAATATTTTGTAAGGCTTCCTGCAGCATCTCTTGAATAACCAGAGTGGCCTAAAGCAGATCCCAAAGTGAGATCTTAGCCGAAGTAACACAAAGTTTCTCAACAAGATCATAATCACCTGGTGCTTTGATCGTGGGCTTAGAAGCTAAAGGAAGGCTAGTTGAGATAGTGGTAAAGAAGTAGGAGTTTGAATTGGTTGTGATGTAGGAACAATAACTTTTTTTTCTAAGTTTTGTTTGTTTCTCCTTGTATTGTACGTATGCCCGACAACATTATAAGAAGTAGAGTCAGTAGCTTTCACGAACCTTGAATATAAGTTTGATGGATCACTACAACATGAAATCCCATGGATGAAATAGTCCTCTCTAGGGAATGGCTCAGTTGGGGTCACATAAATAATGAGTTTCCTAGGGCTTGGAGGAGCCACATAAACTATGACCAAATTTACTGACTCCTCAACTGGTGAGGAAGGATTTTGTTTATAAGATTTACAGATATAGGAGAGTGCTTCTAAGAAATAATCTAGAGCATCTTCCAACATATCAAAATCTTATTCAGAGAAGGAATTGTTATAACTTTGCAACATTATGAAAATGGATCCGATGTTTCACGTCGAGTTCACAAAAATGTGATACAAGAGGGATTTTCTGCTCATAGGTCTCCTTATTCTCAAGAGATCACCAAGGAATGAACTTCCCTTATACACCTCAACTTGAACGAATTGATGAAACTGTGAACAAAAGCGAAAGAATGATCTCAGACCCCGAGAGAGAAAGACTTCAAGATTTCCACCTCTGTTTGAGGAGCTCTCAGCCAAAAGACGTTAGAGCAGTTTCAAGATGACAATGTGACTTGATGTCATCTAAAAGATGTGCTGGAATCCTAGGCCATGGAGAGCTCAGGGACTGAATCAAATGAAGCTAAAACTCACTTCTAGACTCGGGTCAAGAACGTAAAAGACCAGATAATCGACAAAAAGCTAAAAACTAAAGGAAAACACAAAGAACTCAAAACAAGATTAACTTTGTGTGTCTGAGTCTTTATTCTAAGCTTCACTTCGTAACCTATGCACAAAATATAAAGGGGAAAGTGTTGGGGTTGTATAGGGGTCTGCCTCAGTCAGACCCCCATTTTGGTGTTCCCACCTCAACAGACAACCAAGTTTGGAAAAGTGTGTAAAGGAAGTAAACAAAGTGCACGGTGAAAGAAAAACCCACTTCAGAGTAGAGCCCACACCACAAAGTAGTAAATTAAGAACGAGTGATAGGGAGAGAAAGTGTTACCCATGGGTCAAGACCCTCTTCCGGAGCACATGGGCACACCACTATGTGTTTTCTTGAGAGCTGGTAGCTTCTTGAGAGCTTGTAGCTGTTGGAGGGACCTCAGTTCGGCATGGCTTTGCCTGTAAAAGTGCTTCTATTCAAGGATAGAACTTACTGCATACTAGAGCAAGTAGTGATAATGCTTTCAATTAATAACTTCCAAACCCAAAATGAGAGTCAAAAAGGGGTTTCCATGCATGCAAGGGTGACACAGAGCCCTTACACTCGAGACCTAATCACCAGGACATGTGTCACTAGGGTCAGGTTTCTAGATTCGTCATTTCAAACTCAAAAAAAATGCCAAGACTCTAGCACACCGTGTAGACGTTCGCATGTCGCGCAAGCATCCAAAGCCTAGATTTTTGGGAAATGCCTTACCAGGATTTTGTCGTCTCGCCATGTGTCTGCATGAAGTCATAACCACAAAATTTTGACTCATGGGATTTTTCCATTAATGTTCCTAAGGTTTTATAAATGCTACGAAAGATGCAAAAATGTGGAATTACCCCTAGGTGCAATTCTGTGACATTACATAACTATGTTTTGGAGAGATTCAAAATGATAGCTTGTAGACAAATGGTTGTTCTAGTTGTATAGGGGATGAAGATTTTTATTTAGGATTATCCAAAATCTCCTACTGAGATGGAGGACATGACCATAGTATCATATGAAAGTATTTTTGGTAGCTTGATTTATATTATTATCTGTATGAGGCTAGACATTGCCCAAGCAATAGGATTCCTTAGTTGGTTTATGGCTAATACTGGATAGGTGTATTGAGATGCAGTGAAGAGAGTGTTTAGATATTTGTGAGGTACTTCCAAGTATGTCCTATGTTTTCATGTTTATCCTACTAGATCTCAACATTCAATGAGTATTCATGGATATGTGGATTATGATTGGGTATGTGACATTGACATCAGAAGATCCACCAGTGGATATGATTTCATGATATTTGGTAGTCCTATATGTTGGATAAGTAAGCAATAGATTGTAGTCACTTTTTCCACTATAGAAGTAGAGTACATGATAGCTAATCATGCTTCCAAAGAATCTGTTTGGCTTAAGTGTTGGAGATTTGCTATATTGTTGGAGATTATTGATGTTATCATTAGTGTTCTCATTGATGTCAACCCCTAGTGTGTGAAGGTTGTTGGATTTGTTGAAGAGTGTTGCATGAGAAATAATTATGGTTTAACCCATAGTTTCGATGTGTTGTGGTTTGATGTCACATTGATTTCAACCTCCAATATGGTTAGGAATATTTTTGTAGTGTTTTCTTTGATGTCAGCAGTGAGTGTGTTGCACTATGTTGCCTTTAGTGTTGCCATTATTGTCAACCTCTAGTGTGGTGTTGAGTTGGTATTTTAGATAGGGAGATTTTTGATGCTGAAGATATGTTGAGAAAGTGTTTGTGGTGTTGTTGATGCAACTGGTTCACTTGGTTTTTAGGTGCTTTTGAGAAAATTTGAATAAGAGAGTGTGTAGTATGTCAATGGTGTGTTAGTGTTGTGCTCATCATTTCTTCATGATTGAATATATGATTGTGTGGCTTAGATATGATGATCAAAGGAATTTAGATGTCCTATATCCAAAGTTTTAGGTTTTGGATCGTGTGGCAGTGGAAGTTGTGTTTGACAGTGTGTTGCATGTGAAAAAGGTTTTCTGAGAGAAATGAGATTGCTCTGCATTTCTCTTTATTGAGGTTTCCTATCTTGTATATTTATCAACATGATAATATTTTCTATATCTACCTTCCCTTGGATTTTTTTGTGTTCAAGTGTTTTTCAAGGTTGGTTAGTGAGTTGTATTCCTGTGGTAGTGTCGTTGGTTGCACAAGATGATGGTGTTCTCTGTTGCAGGTGGTTGTGGCAGTGTTGCAGAATATTCTAATGATGCTAGAATATTATGGGATTTTGTGTGGATGTTGTGAAGTGTTTCTTTGTGGTTCACATGTTGTTTTCAAATCTGGAGAGGCATCTATGTGGTCACTTATTAGTGTTAGTGCAAGTTTGGTTGACTTGGGTGCTAGTTCTAATTACGGAAGTTGTTTGTTGTTTGTGGAAGTGTGGAAAAGCATGTTAGTTTAGATTTGGGTCCTATTTAACCCTTGGCATGGTCTAACTTCACTTCTTTCCACCACATAAGTGTTTGGTGATGACCTATTTAGTGATTGCATGTTTGAGGTGCATACATTTCATTATGGTCGATGTGGAGAAAGTTTTTGAGGTTGTGGAGGATATATATACAAGGTTAATTATTGGATATGTGTGTGGATATGTGTGGTAGATGTGTGAATGCTGTGATATGTGAATGTGATCAAGTGTGGTGATTTGAGTGTGAGCTTAAATTCCCATGACTCCAAATGTAATGAGACAAAGGTGTCTACTTTTTTAGTGTGCCTAAATTTTCTAGTGGTAGTGAGCTAAAAGTTGCAATGGTGGATATTTCTTATTGCTCTAAGATAGTGGATCTCTCTATAACAATATTCTTCTATTCTTCTTTCTTTTGAGTAGTGAGCCCTTGGTAGTGAACCACTCGATAGTGATCCCTACTAGAAGTGAGCCTATTATATTTGATGTTGTGAGTCTAACTTCACTTATTTCCACCATGGAAGTGTTTGGTGACGACCTATTTAGTGGTTGCATATTTGAGGTGCATATATTTCATTATGGTTGATATGGAGAAATTTTTTGAAGTTGTGGAGGATATATATACAAGGTTAATTGTTGGAGATGTGTGTGGATATGTGTGGTAGATGTGTGAATGTTGTGATATGTGAATCTGATCGAGTGTGGTGATTTGAGTGTGAGCTTTAATTCCTATGACTCTGGATGCAGTGAGCAGAAGGTGTCTACTTTTTCAATGTGCCTAAATTTGCTAGTATTAGTGAGCTGAAAGCTGCAATGGTGGATCTTTCTTATTTCTCTAAGATAATGAATTTCTTTGTAAAAATATTCTTCTACTCTTCTTTATTTTGAGCAGTGAGCCACCCGACAATGAGCCCTACTAGAAGTGAGCCTATTGCATTCAATATTTCTATTTATATATATGCGAGTTAATCCTCATTGTGGTTTTTCACTGATTAGGGTCTTCCATGTAAATATGGTATTCTATTTTGTATGGTTGTTACTATGTTGTTTCACATGTTTATATTTTGTTAATGCTTAATAAGGGTTTAAAGATTGATAAGGGTTTGAAATTTAATGATGGATTCAATGTTTTAATGTAGAACTAATTGACCCCCCTCTCAATTGTATTGTGTGCCTAAAAATTGGTATCAGAGTTGTGGTTCCTTGGAAGAAGCGTAACTACTTGAGGTAGATCTGATGATGCACAAGAAGGGTGTCAAAGCTCCTATGTTCGATGGAACAAATTATTCTTACTACAAAGCCAAGATGGAAGCCTTTCTTGTCTCTCTAGGGTTTGGAGTCTAGAATTTAGTTGAAATTGGACTTACTATGCCTGCTAATGGTCGAAAAAGTGATGATGAGGTTAAGGATTATGAGAATAATAGCAAAGAAATAAATTCTATCTTGAGTTATCTTTTTTATTCTAAACTTGGAAAAGTGATAAGTCTCAAAACTGCTAAATAAGTTTGGTTGAAGCTACAAAGTATTTATGAAGGAGATGATATGGTCAATCAATAAAAGATACAAAATTTTAAAGCCAAACTTGAAAAATTAAGGATGTCAGAAGATGAAGACATTACAACCTACATGCTTAGAGTGGATGAAGTTGTTAATGCCATCAATGGTCTTGGTGGTAAGCTAGAAGAAAGTGAAGTTGTAACAAAGGCATTGAGAATGCTTCCAAGATCTTATAGTTATAAAGTTTCTACTATTGAGGAAGCTTGAAATTTAGATCAATATTCAAGAGATCAAATTTTTGGTGCTTTAACTTCTTATGGATTGAGAGAGTTTTGTGAAGATGCTACAAAAATGAAATTGTATTTAAAGTTAGCAAGGCAGAGAAGGATGATGAATCAAATCTTGATGATCTTGATGAGGTGGAAGCAAATTTTGTAAGGAGATTGAAAAAGAGCACAGGAAAATACAAAGGTAAGTTACCCTTTAAGTGTTTCAATTGTGGAAAGATAGGTCATTATGCTTCTAAATTTCCAATCAAAGTTGCAAATGATAAACATAAGTATCATAAAGGTAAAATTTTCAAGAAGAGTTACTATGTTAAAAAAGACAATGTTGTACATCTGATGACGATGAATCAAACTATCTTGATGAATATAGTGATGAATTCTTTTTCATGGCTCTAAATGTTGGAAATAATTCTACTAATCCTGAAAGATGTGTGAAGGAAAGTGCTCCAAAAATAAGTCACAATATTAAAGGAACTATGGTGTTTGGTTTTCATGCAAGAGAGGAGAGAAACTACTAGATAATTGATACTGGATGCTCAAATCATATGACAGGTGACAAGAGTAAGTTTGTTAAACTTTAGAAGCATGATGGTGGTCTTGTTAAGTTTGGTGATGATACATCTGCTAAGATATGTGGAAAAGGTTCAATTAGTTTTGATGGAAAACATAAAACAGATGATGTTCTTTATGTCAAGGGTCTACGACATAATCTTCTCAATGTAGGAAAAATGTGTGGTAGAGGATACAATTAGGTGTTTCATGATGATGGTTGTGAAATCAAAAAGGGAAGCTCTATAACTCTGGCTACTACAGGTAAAAGGACAAAAGGAAATATTTATTAGCTCAAAGGTGGCGATGTTAAGTGTTTTATGTCACAAATAAATGAAATTTGGCTATGAAATAGAAGAATGGGTCACATTAACTTTGATAGACTAGTGAAGATTAGTTCTACTAATCTTGTGAGAGATCTACCAAAGATTACAAATCCTATCAATGCAATCTGCAAAGAGTGTTAGTTTGGAAATCAAACAAAGAAAAGATTCAAAACTAAAGAATATTCTACCACAAGACCTTTGGAGTTGGTGTATACAGACCTATGTGGGCCCACCAAAATAAGAAGCTCTCAAGGTGATAGGTATTTCACGTTACTAATAGATGATTACTCTACAATGACTTTGGTGACATTTATCAAAGAAAAAAAAAAGCTCTAAATAAGTTTAAAGCTTTTAAATCTATGGTTAAGAATGAAATGAATTTGAAAATCAAGTGTTTGAGGTCTGAAAGAGGTGGTGAGTTCACCTCCAATTAGTTTAATGTTTTTTGTGAAGATCATGGAATAAAGAGACAAGTATTAGCTCCTAGGACTCCTCAACATAATGGAGTTGTGGAGAGGAAGAATATGATAGTTCAATAAGAAGGAAGAACCGTGATGAAGGAAGCAAATCTACCAAATCTCTACTAGAGAGAAGCAATCCATACTGTAGTCTACATTCTTAACAAAGGTCAAGCAAGAGTGAATAGTTCAAAGACTCCTTATAAATTATGGTATGGAAAACCTCCTATTGTGAAATAAATCAAAGTGTTTGGAAGAAAAATTTGTATCAGAAGAGATGGAGAAAAAATTGCAAAGTTTGATGTGATATCTGATGAAGGAACCTTCCTTGGATATTCTATAGAGAGAAAAGCTTACCGATGCTACAACAAAAGGATGCAAAAGATAGTTAAAAGTGAAAGTGTCAAAGTGGATGGAGAACCACGTCAAAGTTATTTGTTGATAGAAGGATATATGAATCTGATTATTCCCCTTGCAATGAAGAATCAAAATATGAAGAGAGGAAGAAGCTTCAAAAAAGATCCCTAAGACTCCTATGTACGTGCAGAAGAATCGCTCTAAATATCAAATCATTGGAGATAAGAGAAACGGTATGTTGACAAGGAGAAAAGAAGCTATGATAGAGGAACATGTAAACTTTTGTTTACTTTCAGAAGTATAAACTAAAATAATAATTTAAGCATGCAAGAATGAGAACTGGATCAAAGCTATGGAAGAAGAGTTGAGATAGATTGAAAAGAATTAGACTTGGGAATTTTTCCCAAGCCCAGAAAATAAGAATGTGATTGGAACTAAATGGGTTTTCAGGAATTAACTAAATGAGGATTGAAAGATTGTCAAAAATAAGGCTAGACTTGTGTGTAACAACTACTCACAAGTGGAAGGAATAGATTTTAAAGAGAATCTTTCATCAGTGACAATAATGGAAGTCATTAGAATTGTTTTGGATTTTGTAAGAGATAAAGACTTCAAGGTGTATCAGATGGATGTCAAGTTCGCATTCTTGAATTATGAATTCAAAGAAGAGGTTTACATTGAAAAATTAGAAGTTTATTATCAGAAGATGGTGATATGGTCTGTAGATTAAAAGGAATTGTATGGACTCAAAAAAGCTCCTATAACTTGGTACATGCAAGATTGGATAAATACTTTTTGCAACAAGGATTCAAAAACGGTTCTATAGATAGCAACCTTTACTTCAAGGTTGAGGGAGATCAGATCCTGATTGTGGTTGCATATTTTGATGACATAATCTTTAGAGGAAATGAAGGTATGTGTAAGAGATTTGCAGAGCAAATACAAAAATAGTTTGAGATGTCAATATTTGGGGAGATGAATTTATTCCTTGGGTTACAAATATTTCAATTGGAAAAATACATTTTCATTTCACAGTCAAAGTATGCCAAGGAAATGTTGAAGAAGTTTAGAATGGAGGATTCTAAACCAATGTGTACTCTTATAGTTATTGGTTACAAGTTGAGAAAAAATGATGAATCTTCTAGGACAGATTAGAGAAAGTATAGATCAATGATTGGTGGACTCTTATATCTTGTTGTTACTAGATTGGATATCATGCATGCAGTTTGTCTTGTGGAAATATTTCAAGAAGATCTCAGAGAATCACATGTGGTAGCAATCAAAAGGATATTCAAATACTTCAAGAGAACTTTGAATTTTGGCCTATGTTACCTCAAGGATGTTGATTTCTCTTTAAGTGCTTATACAAATGTAGATTAGGCAAGTTGTGCAGATGATAGAAGAAGTACAAGTGGAGGTGTTTTATTTCTTGGAAAAATGTTGGTTTCTTGGTTGAGTAAGAAGTAGGATTCACTGTCATTATATACTGTAGAGGAAGAACATATTGTAGGTGCATCATGCTACACACAGGTGTTATGGATGAATCAAAAATTGAAGGATATTAGAGTTTCATTTTATGAACCTATTTCTATTTTATGTGATAATACAAGTGCTATCAATATTTCAAAAATCTCGGTAATACATTCAAGGGAAAAGCATATCTCTATCCAATATCACTTTCTAAGAAAGAAAGTTATAGAGAATGAGGTGAAGCTGGAGTATGTGCCTATAAATGATCAAGTTGCAAACATTTTCACAAAGGCTCATCCAAAAGATACATTTGAGTACATCACCGACAAAAATTATGGGTTATTGCACCTTCTTCTTTAAATTAGATGCATAAGAGTGTGCATCTATCTAGGGAGCATTTCAAGATACATTCTTGGTACTGGAGTGATGAAGACTACCTCTCAAGGGGAGCAGGTAATGGTTTTTTTTAATTGATGCGATCAGGGGGAGAATATCTTGTACCCCTAAGGAGGAGAGAGAAGTAGAGAGAGAGCAGGTTAAAGTGGAGATAGAGAGAGTTGTGTGCTGGTGTTGCCTAAAGTGAATATTTCAAGTGGTGAAAAAGAGACATATTTTTGCCCTTTTTCATTGATGTCAAAGGGGGAGAGATAAAGTCTGAAAACATGGAGAGAGTGTGAAGTCTGAGAAAGTGGTAGAAGTGTAAGGAATGTCCCATTTATGGGAAGAGATTGAAATAAGGGAGAGAGTTATTTGAGTGTTGGAGTTGTAGATTTTCTTCTGTTGTTTGATGGTTTTTTTGAGCTAGTGTTTCCATCAATGATAAAGGGGGAGATTATTGGAGATTTGATATATTGTTGGAGATTGTTGGTGTTATCATTGATGTCAACCCCTAGTGTGTGAATATTTTTGGAGTTTTTGAAGAGTGTTGCATGAGAAACGGTTATGGTTCAATCATTAGTGTGGATGTGTTTTGGTTTGATGTCACATTGGGTACAACCTCCAATATGGTTAGGAAGATTGTTACAATGTTTGTTTATGTCAGCAGCGTGTGTTACACTATGTTTCCTTTAGTGTTGCCACTGATGTCAACCTTTAGCGTGGTGTTGATCAGGTATTGTAGATGGGGAGATTGTTGATGTTGAAGATATGTTGAGAAGGTGTTTGTGGTGTTGTTGATGCAACTAGTTCACTTGGTTTCCAAGTGCTTCTGAGAAAATTTGAATAAGAGAGTGTGTAGTGTGACAGTGGCATGTTTAGTGTTATGCTTCGCATTTCTTCATGGTCGAAGATGTGATTGTGTGGTTTGGATATGATGATCAGATGTGTTCAAAGGTGTTATATCTAGAGTTTTAGGTTTTGGATCATGCGACAGTGGAATTTGTTTTTGACAGTGTGTTTCTTGTGAAAAACGTTTGAGAGAAATAAGATTATTCCACATTTCTCTGTATTAAGGTTTCAAGTCTTGCAGATTTAGGAACATGCTGATATCATTTGTATCTATCTTCCCTTAGATTTTTGTGTGTTCAAGTATTCCACAAGGTTGGTTAGTGAGTTATATTCCTGTGGTAGTGTTGTTGGTTAAACAAGATGATGGTGTTCTCTATTAAAGGTGGTTGTGGCAGTGTTGTAGAATATTTTGATGATGCTGGAATATTCTGGGATGTTGTGTGGATGGTATGAAGTGTTGATTTGTGGTATGCATGTTTTTTTAAATTCTAGAGAGGTGTGTATGTGGTCTCTTGTTAGTGTTAGTGCGGGTTTGGATGACTTGGGTGCTAGCGCTAATTGCAGAGGTTATTTGTTGTTTTTGGAAGCATGGTGAAGAGTGTTGGTGTATATTTGGGTCCTAGTTAACCCTTGGTGTGGTTTTACTTCACTTCTTACCACTGCAAAAGTGTTTGGTGTCAAACTATTTAGTTTTTGCATGTTTGAGGTGTATACATTTTATTATGGTCGATATGGACAAAGTTTTTGAGGTTGTGGAGGATATATATACAAGGTTAATTGTTGAAGATGTGTGTAGAATATGTGTGAATGTTTTGAGATGTGAATGTGATCAAGTGTGGTAATCTAAGTACAAGCTTAAATGCCTATGACTCTAGATGTAGTGAATAAAAGGTGTATACTTTTTTAGTGTGCCTAAATTTGTTGGAGGTAGTGAGCTGAAAGTTGTGGATGGTGCAGAGTTGCAATGGTGGATATTTCCAATTACTTTGAGATAGTGAATCTCTTTATAATAGTCTTCTTCTATTCTTATTTCTTTCAGGGAGTGAGCCCTTGGCAGTAGGCTACCTGGTAGTGAGCCCTACTAGTAGTGATCCTATTATATTTGTTGGGAAATTTGCCTCAATTTTCTGGCTTGAAATATCTTGAAGACTTGGCATTTTCTCTTCAATCTTGACCTTTACCACTTTACTTCAGGGAACAGTTAATAGAGGCATAGTTGCATGGTCTACCACTCTACCGGGAGCCTTTTTTGTTTAGTCCACGGTTGGGCGGAGTTATTTCCTTACTGTGGTAGTCTCCTCATTGTTTGACGGTTGCTCGGTGAAGGCTCGATGGTCTAGTGAAGCGGTTACCTAATAACTGCGAGGGTCACTCAGAGAAGGCGCGGTGAAATGGTGAAACCATGGCGGTCGACGCAGTCGGTTACCTCCCTTCTGTGAGAGTCCTTCGGTCTTGGAGTGGTGCCGCGGTGTTACCTCCTTACCGTGGTGGGCTTCAAGTCAACTGGTGGTTACATGGTGGCTTACTGCTACACCACGTAGGTCTTTTAGCTTGAGCACGGTAGCACAATGGACATGGCATGCAACAATAGATGCTTACTGCTATACCATGAAGACTTTTTCTTTAAGCCACGGTGGTGCGGTTGACGATGACGGTTTGGCAAGTGGGTTGTCACTGTTGTACCGCAGGTGTCTTCCTACTAGGGTGCGGTAGTGCGGTGTATACTGTCTTACTGTGAGCGTATGATGGATGGCGAGTGGTGACATGGTTGAAAGAGCTCGGGTTCAATTGACTGTTTGGGTGATGGTCAAAGTGATGGATGAATGGCATGTCAACATGTGGCATGATGTCATTCGTTGATTTTACATCGTTGTTGTAAATCAACACTAATTGACTGAAAGCTTTATTCTTTGGAAGCAATATATTTGCATTAAATGAATGATCTGATTCGAGAGGTTGACAGAGTGAAGATATGTCACTATATCCTAATTTAATGCTAGGTAGCTCGATGTGTGCTACATTACGGTGCACGTTATCAAAGAATGATGGAAGGATTGTTGGTAGGGTAATTAAATATGCCCTGATGGTTGTTGATTGATATGACTGAGAGGTCGATCAATAAAGTGTCAAGATGATCAGATCGTGCAGAGAGAGTGTTCGAGCGATATGCTAAGGCATTGTAACTGTGAACACTGAGTGACACAAAACTAAGAAGATGTGAAACTGAGTGGCCGTGAGGTTGTGCTGGCCGAAAGGCTGGCTGAACGAGTGGGCTGGTGAAATGAAATGAATCTGCACTGTATGTCATGTGAGGAAATTGTAACAGTGAGAGGATTCTGTATAATGGTATTGCCTGTATTCTCCAGATGGAAAAGATGTAAACTTCTAAAGAGCATAGCTCTGAGATTGTATTATATCTATTTTGTTGTTCATTAATGCAATTGAGCTGAGTGTTTTGGAGGGTGGGGTTTTTTACCCGAAAGGGTTTTCCCCACGTAAATTTATGTGTCCATAAGTTTTTCTTTCATGTTGTTCGATTCTGTAATCTGAATCTATGCCTATGTTGAATCTATTATTTGTATGCATGTACTTTTCTCAGAAGGATTAATGGGGGATTCCACTGTGCCTGTTTCTGCTTTATGGCATAGTAGTTTGTGTCTTTGAGGTGATTTGAAGAAATTAAAGTCACTAAGGCATTGTTGTTCTTAGATGTTTCATTCTAAGTTGACACGTCTCATTACCAACAAGTGGTATTAGAGCTAGCTAAGGGAGGTTAAGGTTTGTTCATGATATCAACAAGTGGTATCAAAGCCTTCTTCTAGATGCTAGTTCTGGGAATTTCTCCTAGAAAGCTTGAGGAAATCTGGAGGAATCAGCTGATGATTGATCCTTTGATGAGTGAAATTCCTTTCTCTTTTGAGACAACACACAACATGAAAGAAGTTAGAGAATATTGGAGTTGATCATATTGTGATGATGTGGTTTGAGGCTCTTGGTTGGCAACAAATGATCCTGATGCAAGGGGTGTGAGTTTATGTTCATGGTTGTGTTGCATCAGAGCGTGGTTCATACTGGGTTTCTATGTGAGAGGCTCCTTGGTGATATGGAGTTGCTTGGGTTTTTTCTCAGGCATGGAGTATTGTGCTTGTGTTGGGTGTTTCAACTTAACACTGAAGGCAGTTTCTTTATTGCCCTGATTGCATGAAGGCTATGAAGTTGATCTGGGTGATTTGAAACTTCTGAATAGCCTGGCTCTCTCGTATGTTTGTGCATGGTTGTGGTTTTGGATTTGGTCTAGAATGGGCTTGCTGTTCCTATTTACCTGTACCTTATACTCACATGTTTCAGATTCATTTCTTTGGCTCTAAAGGGTTTTCTATATATTTTCCTAAAAATTCTATGATGCATATTCATGACAGTTCACTATTCTGGTTAACCGTGATGGTTGTGTGCAAACTCCTAAGTCATCCAGATGTGCAGTGAATATGGAGGTGCATGGGTGTTTTGGAAACACAATGTTTTTACAGGTTTTGCATGGTCAAGTAAAACTTGTGGTTTGTGGAGCTGTTGTTAAGCTATTTTCAAGACTTTGGGGTGTGACTGGATGAGACAGTTGCAGTTCAACATCTTTGAGGAGGTGCGATGTCTTCGCTACATGGGAGTGTTGGTATGTTTTTTTCACTCAACATTCTTGTGGTGTTGCTTGTTGGTTTCCTAGACTATGGTCCTTGAGTTGTGGACATGATTAGAAAATTAGATCTGAGCTTTATTTGGTGTTTGAGTCATGTTTGTCTACATGGTTGTTCTCTTTGAGATATCAGTTTTGCAGTTTCCAGTGTGATGATAGATTTGCAGGCTTCGTTGAGTGGATCTATGAGTTGTGCAATGTTGTGGGTTGTCTTTACCTACATGTTTGTTGTGGGACAACTCAGAAGTGGACTGTCAATATCCACCAGGTTGCTTCTATGGTGGTGCAGATATGTTAGCTGACCTTGTCTGTGGTCACTTGTGCATTGGTGTAGCTGCATTGAGATGAGGGGATGGATGGCATTGAGTACCTAAACAATCGGTTATGGGGACTATTGGGTCTCAAAAATGCTCGTTTGGACCACGAGAGGTTGCCAAGCTCTCACAATGCTTTTGTCCAACGAACAAGGCCAATTGATATAATTGAACCTTCTACACTTCAAGCTCTACTAAACCTAGGTGGGTGTACTTATGAAAGTGATGCAAACTTTGTATTATTCCTACCTATGTGATCTATCCCTAATGGAAAATTGTGAGGGATAAATGAAAGCTCGATAATTATTTCTACTCCTAATAATGTTTGAAATATGAATGTATGGATAAGATTTTATGAAATCCTAAAATGGAATTGGTATGACCAGTGCCTACTTCTATTGGGTTAATGGAGTCAAGACGTGTATGAGGTGTGAGTCCTATTTCTGAATACAATTCAAATTGTTTAGCACTTTTATGAGCTTATGTCTGGCATAAACATGCAAGGATGCAATTATCAAGTTCTTCTTAGTGATCCAAATGTCCTTTTCCAAATTACTATGATTAATTAAATGAGTTTAATCCTTCCTTGAAGGAGCCATTAACTGAACCACACAAGAGCAGCAAATGTGCTTTGATAAACTGAAAATATCCTTGATATATCAATTTAAATAATAAAGAAATGACAACCTTGGAGACAACCGGATAATATTTTTGATAAATTCAATAAACAAATGACACCATAATTGGATCACCAAATTTATGCATTCTTCTCGATTATATAATTTGAAAATATTTTACAATATACATCATCATATTTTTCAGCAACTGCTCACCCTATCCAACTATTGGTAACCTCCTAAATCTACCACCACCCTCTATCTTCCAACTTCATCTTACATAGATACATCATAATTTTAGGGTTATGATCCTTCGCCTGTTCATTGCATCTCTTCAATATTCTTCTTCTTCGGAAAAATATTTAATTAACTGCCCCGAGAAAGTTAAGTATTTTAATCTTCATCATCTTTGTGAAATTTAATTCAAATAATAATCTTCCTTGCTGACGATTTTTACCTAATTGAATAACATACTCTCTAGGTAAAACAATTTACCCACTGAATGGTTTATACATTTCCATTTAGCCTTCTTGGTAAAAAAATCTCCACATGTAAACTTTAAAATATTCCTTGGCTGAAATAATTACCCATTCCGTGATTCGCATGGTAAAAACATATTTTATCTAATGGGAAAATATTTTATGTTTTACTCCTTTAAATAATTCCTCCTCTTTATATTCCCTTGATAAAATGTGAAATTTATATCTCTTAAAGTGATATTGTCTTCCACTAAACTCTGTTCAATTTTTATCCATATTTTGATAATATATTAACTTCATTGGGGTAACAAATGAAATCGAGGAGACTTTAAATAGTTTTTTGCCGATTTATATCTCTCACCGATGAAAATTTTCAAACTGAACTTTTGCATTTCGCCATATCGACGAAACCAAAAAATGAATCCCACCGATATTTAATTATCTTTTCGATGTGATTTATATTGAGCTATTGGTGTGACCAGCTCTGTCGAAGAGAGCTGAGGGGCTTATTCTGATTGCTTATGTCTCCCCGATGTATTTCTTTTTTGCAAAACTGTGCTGAGTTTAGGGTTTTTTCTTTTTCTGTAGGATGTGAGAGAACTATCCATGGCATCGTCTATTCTTCCTCACTCACCATCCATCATACATTTATTTTGATCATGCCATGCTTTCAAATGTTTCCATGGTGTCCTCTGCAATACACATAGCTATGATTTCGATCAATTTCAAAACTCTTCAAAACTCGCGTAACCCCTATCCTCCAACCGTGTAGTGTAATCCACTATTATTTGCTTATTTCACCAGTGTTTGGGACACAAAAAATCCCCTCATCACCACACTCTGCACTAACCATGTGTATTGCCTTCGATGAATACTCAAAGAGCATCTCTTTTCAGTGCTAAACCTTGATTATAAATCCTCTGGTCATGGCTTCATTTGTAGTAATCTCCCTCCATTTATTTGTACCAAATGCTCTTTACTGTCTATCACTTCTCTATGTGCTTTGGCAGTATCAATCCAATGCTTACAACAGTCAACATAACTCTATCACCTTCGCTTCAAAATCATGTGAATGAGGGCCTTCCATGGCTAGTAGTTGGCAAATCACATAGAGTGTATTCACTAATTCTGGCATTGCTTATCAAAACTCATCATTAATGGCATCCCAAAGATTGTTCATGTTTCTTATATAGATTTTACAAGTTCTTTCAACAAGCCCATCATGGAGAATTAAGTTCATGTATTGGGATAACGTCCAAGTTGTTGATTTTAAGGGCAATCCTCATCATTCTCATAAAATTTAATTGTAAAGGAGACTCTTTTGAATTGCATATGAACACATGACCTTGAATGGTAGTTATTAGAATCTAACATTTTGCACTATAGATAAAAATAGATCAAGTTGCCTCCAGAACTGCCTTAATAGACCGATCAAATGATCTCAAAAAGCCATGCAATTTCACCAATATGTTTAGTTATGATACGGGAGCATGTTTTCCATACAGTTTTGAATGAATCCATCAGATTTGCAAACTGTTAATGCTCAAAGTTGGAATTTTAGCATTCTTTGAAAACTGCCATTATCAATTTTTTAGTTGAAAACCACCACTTTACCTTGATAAAATATCAAATCTTTTCCTATGAAACTGCAATTTTGGGGATTAGTTTATTTTGGGTCCATGAATACATATGCAAAAGAATTTTTAGTCAATATTCTTCCTTCACAAGATATTAAAAATCAAACTTGACCACTTTGTAGCTGTCTGGAAGTGAAGTCATCAAACTGTGTAAAGTCAGTTTGGTTTTGGTTTTGGAAAAATATCAAATTAGGTGCTATAGCTCTGAAAATTGGCATGGAAGAAGATTAAGATGGGGAGAATCAAGAGAATCAATCGGTTTACCTTGAAAATCATTCAGTTGCTTAATATTATCCTCAAAACTTTGGTCATTTTAGCAGATTTTACTATGTGCAAACAACAACCCTTCACAAAACCCTTCAACTTGCCATTTTGGAATCATGTCAAAACTGATCGTATGAACCTGAAAATTAGTGTGCACACTCCATATGCCAAATGAACATGCTTGCAAAGTGATTTTTCATGAAACTAAGTGGGCTTCAAGTTATGATTTTTCAAAGTAGGCTCCTGAAGTGGATCAAACAGTTGAACATCTGAGTGCTGAAATCAAATTTTTTATTATGGCACCTTCAAATTTTTCAAAATTTGATGGTTCCAACAGGGACTTGTAGCATGTGTATCATGATGTCATGAAAGGCTTGGGTACACTGTTTAGTATAAGCTTTTGACATTGATGGTTTGGTTTGCATTGTTTGGAGATCTTGGTGTGGTTTGGATTTGTTGTCAGATGGACATGCTGCCAATTGTACCTGGAGGTTTTTATATTAGAAGATGTTTGGTCATGATACTTGGAAATCTCGGTGTCATGGTTTAGTGGGAGTTTTAGTAGTGATTGTTGATTCATCACTTGGTGGTGAATGATCTTCTTTGGTGTTGCAAATGTTTCTAGGAGGGATTCTTAGATCCTATTGTTGTAGAAGAGTTCTTTCGCATTTGTAGGGACACTATTTGAAGATGTACAACATCTTGAAACCCTAGAGGACGTTTTTAGTCTTTGGCTAAGGTGCTGGTGGTGTTTTCCAGGTGATGTTGGTTTAGAGCTTGTTTGTTTTATGTCATGGTATACTCTTGCTTGTGCATTAGAGTTTTGGCATGTTGCATTGCTCTTGAGACCATGGTTAGTTCACTTGAAACATGGTATCTCCTAAGGGGGATGTGTAGATCATGATGTCATGATAAGTTCCTATTTTAGATGTTTGGAGCTTTGGCAATGGTTTGGTGTTTCTCTATGTTATGGGTGCATTGGTCATAAGCTTGAGAACTTCATGTTAAATGTAGTTTGGAGTTTAGCATGAGATGATCAGTTACAGGTGTTCATGGATACATGGAGAATAAGGCGAGGCTGAAATTCCTTTTGAGAAAGGAGTTGTTTACAGTTGAAAGTCCAAGTAGCCTACACATTGGTTGGACGCGAGTTTAATAGAGACCAATGAGGAGATTAATTTTGGATGAGTCTTGGTGGCTTGTATATCTTGGAGGAGCTTTTTCTTTTTCCTCCCTTTGGTCTACTCAGCGGTGAAGTTTATTTGAGAGGTATTTTCCCATTATATCTTTCAGACATATGATATATTTTATCTTTCATAGATATGGATCTTGAATTGTTGCTTTAAGATTCTGGAGGATTCATAGTGAAAGGTGGACAACATAGTTTATCTCCTTGTGCTTTTGAGGAATGGTAGGAGATAGGTATATGGGTTAATTTGATCTTCTTTGAGAGGCTTACATCCATGGTTTGTTAAGTTGAACTGTTGGGTGTTGTTATGGATTTTCCTTTGGGATGTGAAGAAGATCATTCTTGACACAGTTGGCATTTAGAAGTGTGTGTAAGAGGATGCTACATTTTATGATTTGCAGTTTCTCTCTAGTCTAGTTTTTTCTTCCTATATGTTTGATCTCATATGACTTTAGATGTGAGATGTCTATGTGGAGCCGTGATGGTCACTAGTTTGTGGTCATGTGTTGTCACTTGGGTGATCACATGGAGGTTCTTGTGCCTCTTTCTTCTGTCAGAGGTGGAGAACTTGGAAGAACTCTGGAAGACTATTGAGAGAAACGATTCTTGTAGTAGGTGGTTGCAGGTTGTGCATATCAGTGTGGAAGTTCCTTGGTACTACATGGTTACATTTTTCTATGTGCTATGATTGGTAGACTTGTTATGCCGTTGATTTTTCAAATTTGGCATTACCCATGCAGTGGGAGTACATGTATGTGTTTGGTATTCTTGATTGGTTGGCACATGATGCTTGTATATATGGTTGATGGTTTGGTTGTGCTGCTGACATGAGTTTACTAATGAATATACCTTGAAGGTATGGGTGATTGGATGAAATAGCACGAGTTGTGAGTGTTGTTTTTTAGTCGCATGGGTTTGATCAGTTGGATGGTTGCAGTCAGTTTTTCGGTTGATGTTCTAGTTGATGTTCTATCTTGTTTGTAGAGAAAGTCTTCATGAATTTGTTTGCATTTAAGAGCTTTGAAGTTGTTGTTGTGGTGCCTTTGCCGTCTGTAGGATCTGATGCATGTGTTCTTGAGACTAGTGCATATATGCCTTGGCTCATTCCTTTTTCCTGTGGTGGATGGTTGGAGTTGTTGCCAGAGTTGGTGGACATATTGGATGTCATTGCAGGTGTCTTGGTTGGAGCATGAAAGCATTGTGTTAGATTATTTTGTTCGAGTTTGGAGGAAGCTAGTAAGTCTTCGTTAAGTGGGAGATTGTTGGGAAATCTACCTCAACTTTTTGGCTTGAAATGTCTTGAAGACTTGGTGTTTTCTCTTCAGTCCTGGCCTTTACCGCTTTATCGCGGGGAACAGTTAATAGAGGTGTGATTGCACGGTTTACCGCTCTACCGTGAGCCTTTGTTGTTCGGTCCACGATTGCGCGGTGTTACCAATTTACCGCGGCGGTCTCCTCATTGTTCAACGGTTGCATGATGAAGGATCGAAGGTCTGGCGAAGCAGTTACCTCCTTATTGCGGGGGTCGCTCAAAGAAGGCGCAGTGGCACGGTGAAACTATGGCAATCGGCGTAGTTAGTTACCTCCCTACCGTGGGAGTCCTTCGGTCTTGGAGTAGTGCCACAGTGTTACCTCCTTACCGTGGCGGGCTTCACATCAACTGGCGGTTATGTGGTGGCTTACCACTTTTGCAGAGGTCTTTCAGCTTGAGGAAGGTAGCATGGTGGACATGGTGGGCAACGATAGATGCTTACTGTTATACCATGGAGGCTTGTTCTTTAAGCCATGGTGGTGCGGTTGACAATGACGATTTGGCAAGTGGGTTGTCACCATTGTACTGCAGGTGTCTTCTTGCTAGGGCGTGGTAGTGCGGTGTATACCATCTTACCATGAGCGTATGATGGATGGCGAGCAGTGACGTGGTAGAAGGAGCTCAAATTCTGTTGACTATTTGGGTGACAGTCAAATTGATGGACAAATGGCGTGTCGACACATGGCACAATTTCATTCGTTGATTTTACATTGCTTTTGTAAATCAACGTTGATTGGCCGAAAGCTTTATTCTTTGGAAGCAATATATTTGCATTAAATGAATGATCTGATTCGGGAGGTTGACGGAGTGAAGATATGTCACTGTATCCCGATTTAATGTTGGGCGACTCGATGTGTGCTGCATTGTGGTGCACGTTATTAGAGAATGATGGAAGGCTTGTCGGTAGGGTAATTAAATACGCCTTGATGATTGTTGATTGATATGACTGAGAGGTTGATCGGTAAAGTGTCAAGATGATCAGATTGTGCAGAGAGAGTGTTCGAGCGGTATGTTAAGGCATTGTAATCGTGAACATTGAGTGACACAGAACCGAGAAGATGTGAACCTGAGTGGCCGTGAGATTGTGCTGGCTGAAAGACTGGTTGAATGAGTGGGTTGGTGAAATGAAATGAATCTGCATTGTATGTCGTGTGAGGACATTGTAACAGTGTGAGGATTTTGTATAATAGTATTGTCTGTATTCTCCAGATGGACAAGACGTAAAATTTTGAAGAGCATAACTCTGAGATTGTATTGTAACTATTTTGTTGTTGATTAATACAATTGAGCTAAGTGTTTTGGAGGTTGGGGTTTTTTACTTGAAAGGGTTTTCCCCACGTAAATATGTGTGTCCATAAGTTTGTCTTTCATGTTGTTCGATTCTGTAATCTGAATCTATGCCTGTGTTGAATCTATTATTTGTATGCATGTTCTTTTCTCAGAAGGATTGATGGGGGATTCCACTGTGCCTGTTTCTGATTTATGGCATAGTAGTTTGTGTCTTTGAGGTGATTTGAATAAATTAAAGTCACTAAGGCGTTGATGTTCTTAGATGTTTTGTTCTAAGTTGACACGTCTCATTACCAACAGTATTCAATGTTTCTATTTATATATAAGAGAGTTAATCCTCACCATGGTTTTTCCATGATTAGGGATTTCCACATAAATCTAGTGTTCTATTGTGTATGGATTTTATTGTGTTGTTGTTTCACATGTTTATATTTTGTTGATTCTTAATAAGGCTTTAAAGATTGATAAGGGTTTGAAAGTTAATGAGGGATTGAATGTTTTAATGTACAACTGATTCACCCCCCCTCTTAGTTGTCTTTTTTGTCTAACATTAAGAGGTCGTGTTATAATATTGGTTTTAATGCAAGAAAAAATACAATTTGTTGTGATAGCCAGAGTGCTATTTGTTTAGCAAAGAATCCTACTTTCCATGCTAGAACAAAGCACATTGATGTGCAGTTTCACTTTTTTCGTGATATGGTTGAAGATGAAAAGGTGAATTTGGAAAAGGTTTATACTTTGGTGAATGTTGTAGATGCATTAACAAAGCCAATAAACACATAGAAGTTCATATAGTGTGTTGGTTCTATGGGCCTTGTGGCCTGAGTAGTGATACAATGACTCTTGTAAGCTATTTGACAAGTGGGATAATGTTGGGATTAAGGTGTCTCAACCTTAGAGAGTCCCAAGATATTTAATTAACTATTATAGTTCATTAGCTATATATTTTATTAATTATATATTAAGTGATATGTTTCTAAGTTTCTATAATACTTTGTGGACCTTATTGTGAGTTGGCTTCCTATACGTATCGAGGAGAGCATGAAATTGTACCACTTGTCACTTGAGCACTCAATTGGGAAGAGGAGTTTGTGAAAACTTCTCAAAGGTGCACCATAGTGATATGTGTCATTGATTTTGGAGTTATCAGTTGGTGGGATTTTGGAAGGTTAATAAATGGGACTATGACAACCACTTGGAGTGAATAGAAGTCAAAAGGAGTTCAAAATTAGAAGTTGGCTATATTTTCTCTAGTGGGATGCCTTGCATGTTGTTGCATATTAGTGCATGACATCGCATGATTTGTAGGTTGCTTTATTGGTCAATTTAGACTTGTGCATGTTCTCCATTTTAGTTTGCATGCATGTAGAGACTGTGAAGATGAAACATGGCATTATTGGGTGCCCATGTTAGAGGTTTATAAATATGAGAAATGTTTATGTATTTTGAGAGATGATTTTTGTTTGTATTTTTTGAGAAGTCGTTATGTTGCAAGAGTTACTCCAAATTTGTATCATAGTGTGAAGACACTTGCAAGAGCATGGACTCTGTTATTATATTGTAACCACTTTGTTACTAATAATACAATTGATCTATGCCTTGGGGTGTGGGTTTTTTCTTAAAAGGGTTTTCCCACATAAATCTGTGTGTTATGGTTTTATGTGTTTAAATTTGAAATTTAATTTATAAATGTGCATCTAAATGGTTTGTAACAAATTTTTGCAACCCTCTCCTTCTTAAATCCGTGCTTGAAAGTTAATTTTTCTACCTAGCTTTCCTTTTAATTTTTTAAATTGACATTGAAAGATGTGTAAACATGATGGAGAGCATGCTCAATATTGTGTCATTTTTTAGAAATTTCAAAAATCATATCTATGAGTGTTGACATGTAAGTCCAACCCTTTGGGTTGGAAATACCCAAAGAAAATAATAATTCAAATAAGGCTTTATCAAAGGATCTAGGATTCTCTAAAGCTATGCAAATAAAAAAGTAGAAATACTAGAAGGAAGAATCAAATTTCACCAAAATATTAAATTATATCCAAAATATGCTAAAATATTAACTCTAGGTCAAATAAAGGGCGGGTATGGTGGCCCCAATTTAAAAGCCACAAAATCAATCGCCAAATGATAAAAAGATAAGATAGATCGCTATAAAGCTTAAAGACCAAGAGTAGATTAGATCTAGGAAATTAAAAAAAGAAAGAATTGAATTGCAAATAAAAAAACCTAATTAGAGTTGTTATTGGTTAGGTAAGTTTGTAAAGTTCAACAAAAAAAGGAAAGAAAAATTCCCTTCTAGGTTATAATTTAGTTTAATTAATTAAACAAAGTTGTTAAGAAAAAAATAAACTTATAAATTAAATAAGTTGTTGGAGTAGAGTGGATCAAATCAAGCAATCTCATACAAAGTATAATCATGCCATACCTTCTAAAGGATCCACCGAGTAGTCAACTAACTCCTCTTCCCTCTCCAAAGAAGCCAACAGATTGAAACGATTTGAAATCTCAAAATTCTCCGCCAAAGATAAAGTGGTATCAAATGTTCTGAAATGACTACCCATAGCCCACAGGAAGAAAAAAAAGAAGTAAAATAAGACACCGATAGAAGGAAAAAAGAGAAGAGCAACACCTTAAAAACGCAGTAACAACCATCTCACCAAGAAGAGAGCCAGACGCACAAAATGAGCAAAAAACTAGAGACAAAAAAAAGAGGGGGGACCCATCCGGATGTCAGTCACGCCATTAAAAAGTAATAAATATAGAAGGATTGCTCAAATTTGTGGTTGAAGAGTGTGTTTCAATTGATGAAGATAATGAGATCTATATGCCTAGAACTATATCAATGCCCTAGACAATCATGTGTATGAATCAAAATTAGAAGATTCTTCTTTAACTTGTGTTTGGTCAAATTTATTATATTAGATCTATTTTTTGGTTATAAATTTTCTTTGTATTTACAACATGGTATCTAATGATCTATAGATTTTTCCCTATGGATCCGTAGAAAATAGACTTCTAGACAATGATAGCCTCTTTTGCACTCAAAGGATTTTTCTGTCGAGTTGGCGGTATTTAGAAATATCCTAGTAGATAGCATGCTTCAAACATGCACATGAATTTTAGAAAAATTGTTAGGTGAGTCACATGTACTAGAATGAGTGTATGGTAGATTAAATGTCAATGAATGTTCTTGAATGTCCTTATATTGAGAGATGTGTATGCATCTTTTTTTGTGAGCTTGATGATGTATATGTGTGTTTAAACAAATACGAATTTATGTCCTCTTATACATGGACATAACACAAAATTACAATGACTTGTGTATGGTCAACTTGAAACCAACATGTAAAAGGGAACTAGTCAACTAAAATGTTTTAATTTGGTTTTAACATTAAGTGATTCAAGATCATGATTATGAGGATGATCTCATCACTAAGGAAAGCCTTGGACCAAATAGTTAGACAGTGTCTAATAAGAATAGATTATAGATGTCTTTGAATAAACCCAAAGACTGCAATAATGTTAATAAAAGAATGGATTATAGATTAGACTTGAATTAATTATTAAAATTAAATAGACAAACCAAATAAATTATAATTACATGTCCACAAACGTTAAATAAAATGCACATAAAAAATGCACCATTTGAATTGTACAAATATCTTAAAATGCATTGAGATTACGTTTTTCACCATAACAATATTGATAAATGATATCAAGTTTCCACAATCCATATCAAATTGTTGCAACGGTTTCTGGTTTAGATTGCGTGAGAGTTTTTCTCACGCAATCTAAACCAGAAAAACTGTTGCAACAATATTGATAAATTCATGGGTGAAAAGTAATTGACAATTTATTAATATTCACGACTATATATAGATTATTATTTTATGTGTAATCACATGTATCATAAATAAGGAACATCTATCCAGCTCCGAGAATGCACTTTTGACCATATTTATTAATTAATTAAAATTAAAAAAACTTTTGTATTATAATTTTCAATTAATTAATAAATACGATCAAAGATATATTCTCAAAACTTGAATAAACAATACTTTATAAATATGTTAAATCCCATAAAAAAATACTATACACCCAAAAGACTAAATACAATAACGTGGCTGTTTCCTATCTCAATTAATTATGTCCACATCAATATAGATTTTAATACTCAAAAGAAAATTGAGTGAGAATACCCCTCCCCCTAAAGACCCGGCTCCGGGTGGGATTTCAACGGCGAAGAATTCTCTCCAGATCAATTTTGGATAAAGATTCCCCTCCACCACTACTACCTGCCTTTTGTTTTACGGCTTCGCTAGTTTTCTTCCCCGTGGAATTATACGACGCGCTTTTAGTCGCCTTCTCAACTATACGCGTTTATGAACCTTCCTGGAAATTCAATGCAACTTTAATGGGCTGTCCCGTCTATCCTTTTTGTACGACTTTTTTCACACCTCCCGCTTACAGTATTTTTCTTACCGTTGAGTTTCAATACTTGAGGTGATCTCAGTCATCGCCGTGCCAATGAAACCAATTGTGTTTTGTACTTGTCAGTGGAAAGCGTGGAAATTGGCAGGTTGCAACTTTGTACGAAGTTATCTTCGCATTAATCGATTATCTTTCGATAGGGTTTGGGTAGTCCTAAACAAAACTGACTTCAATTATTGCTTCAGATTGTTCTGTTCGGAACGGGCTTTCGTGATGTTTCTTGGAGGGGATGTTGATTGCAGGCGTTTCAAAGGGCAAAATTGAACAAAACCCAATGAAATTCTCAGAGAGTTTGTTATGGATCTTAATGGGATCTGTGCTATTGCTGCCGATTTGTTGGGTATCTTGTTGTCCAGTAGATGAACAAAAATCCCTCTTGGATTTCAAGCGAGGCCTTCACGACCCGTCTGGCCGATTGAAAACGTGGACTGATTCCACCGACTGCTGCCAGTGGAAAGGAATCAAATGTGATAATATAACAAAGCACGTCATTAAGTTGGATCTTCACAATCCTTTCGGTAACAGTCCGGCAATGGCTTTGCAGAATTCAGCCAGTGGTGATCGTTTTCTTTCTCCAGTGTTAGATCTTAAGATGTTACAAGTCTTGGATTTGAGCTACAACGCCTTCACTGGTGTTAGTGTGCCTCAGGAACTCCCCACGCTGAAATATTTGTACTCTTTGAACTTGTCAAATGCTGGATTTGTAGGAATGATACCCAGGGAGTTGGGCAACATGTCCGCGTTGCGCTACTTGGATCTTTCCACCAATTCCTACATTTCCTTTTCCTCTATCACAATTGAGGACATGCAGATGTGGATAGGAAACATGAGGGATTTAAAGGTGCTGTTTCTGGACGGGGTGAATATGACGCAAGTGGCAAGCGATGAATGGGGTAAAGCTATCTCCACCATGTACAGTCTCAGGCTGCTTCAAATGTCCAACTGTAAGCTCTCTGGCCCAATTCCCCCTTCCCTTGCAAACCTTACCCATCTTACCCATCTCCAACTTGGTGGCAATTCCTTCTTCTCGTCCATACCTTCTCACTTACAGAATCTTTCCAATCTGGTTTCTCTCAAGCTTAGCAACTGTGAGCTAAAGGGTTCCATTCCTTCCGATCTATTGAGGCTTCCAAGCTTGCAAGAAGTTGATTTGTCTGCCAATTTGGACTTGGGAGGGTACCTCTCAAGCATTCTGCCGCGACACTCTGCATCGCTTGACAGCCTTGTTCTTACAGATACAAGTGTAGCAGGAGCTATTCCAGATTCAATTGGGAATATCTCCTCGTTGACTCTCTTGGACCTCTCCAACTGCTTTGTCCAAGGTATGCTTCCTACCACCATTGCAAATCTTACAGAACTTGTAATGTTGGATATCTCGAATAACGTATTAAAAGGAAGTATGCCGTCGTTTGTGGCTGAGCCTCCATTAGGAACGTTTTCTTTAGCCTACATCGATCTTTCATACAATCAGTTGGAGGGCAACATACCATCCATGTTGTTCGATGGGTTTGGGAAGCTCCGCTATGTTGACTTGAGTCAGAACCTATTGACCGGTTCCATTCCATCCCTTCACTTGAATCTTACCTCCCTCACATCGCTTGATCTGAGCTACAATGAACTGAACGGCACAATTCCTTCCTTGGCCAACATAAAGTCCCTTGTTCTGCTCGATCTGAGTAATAACCACTTGATTGGCAAAATCCCGGCTTCCGTTGGTCAACTCCTTTCCCTCAGTACGCTTGATCTAAGCAACAACCTGTTAACAAACGCCATACCTCGCAACATTTCAAATCTATCTAAATTGAAGGTTCTTTCCCTATCCTCCAATCGGTTAAGTGGGAACCTTTCAGAGTCCCACCTTCATAATCTCTCCAGTCTGGTTTATCTAGACATTTCGAACAATGCGTTAACTGTGAAAGTCAGTCCGACTTGGATTCCCCAAAACATGTTTAGAACATTGAAATTAAGATCATGCAACATGGAGGGTGAGTTGCCGGCCTTCTTAATAACTCAAACCAGCATTTCCCTTTTGGATTTGTCTGACAATAAATTATGGGGCAATATTCCTGCGTGGATATGGGATTCCCTTCCTCTTCAACAGCTCAACCTGTCTAATAATAAACTTTCAGGCGCTTTACCTTCTAAGCTAATGGGGCCCAAAAACTTGAAGGTTCTAGACTTGCATAGCAATGAGTTACAAGGTCAGCTTCCGCTTCCTCCTCCTTCAGTGGTTGTGTTAGACCTGTCTGAAAATCATTTTTCTGCATCCATTCCACCTGAAATTGGGGAATATTATCTTAGTTATCTGTCGATCTCTCACAACAATCTCAGCGGTAGGATCCCACCAACATTATGTGATATACCGTCGCGGAGGATGCAGATTCTGGACTTTTCATATAACAGTCTTACAGGTAAGATTCCAGCTGCTTTTGCAAACTGCAGTTATCTTGTGGTATTAAATTTGGAGGAAAATTGTTTAGAAGGTGAGTTGCCACCGGAGTTGGGAAACATGACTTCACTTCAAACACTGAAAATAAGGGGAAATCATCTAAATGGGACTCTGCCAACACTTGCAAATTGTAAACAGTTGCAGATATTAGATGTGGGACATAACAATCTGTCAGGGAACATTTCTTCAAATTGGATTCTACAGCTTCCTAATCTTAAGATTTTGATCTTAAGATCAAACAGATTTGAAGGACCTGTACCTGCTGGTTTAAGCAAAATACCGTATCTTCAAATATTAGACATTTCAATGAACAGTTTTTCAGGAGTAATTCCCGAAAGTATTTCAGAGATGAAGGGAATGGCAAACAAGTCAGAGAATACACAAGCCTTTGAGTTTGGGTGGATAACAGGTTCAACCTATGTAGAGAAAATAATCATCAGAAACAAAGGATGGGAGATGGAGTTTGTGAGAATTTTGAGATTAGTAAAATGTCTTGATCTATCAAACAATAAAATATCTGGTTATATCCCTGAAGGCATGGGATCTCTTATTGGCTTGATCATTCTTAATATTTCAAGAAACCATATTAGTGGTGCTGTACCCAACTCCTTGGGAAAGATGGTACTGTTACAATCACTCGACCTCTCGCAAAACCAACTTTCTGGAAATATTCCTGGTGAGTTGCAACTTCTCACATCCCTAAGTTTCTTAGATCTGTCATACAATTATCTCACAGGAAAGATACCGCAGGGCGGGCAGTTAATGACATTTGATGCCTCATTCTTCTCAAATAATTCAGATCTATGCGGCCTCCAGCTGAACAAGTCTTGCTTACCTTTGCCAAAACATGAAAGCGGCGAGCCTACGAGCAAGCCTAAGAAGAAAAAAGGGGCGAATAAAAGCAGGGCAAGTGAGGGAATTGACAGTTTCATTGTGTTGATGGGGATGAGCTTTGGAGTGGGCTCGGGCATAATTGTAGCTCCTTTGTTATTGCTGAAGAAACGCAGGGAAAAGTTCTTCTATTTGTTAGACTGTATATTGATTTGGGTTGTCGACTTGATTCCCTGTGACAAATTGCAGATGGCGAAAATTTCGGACGAAGAAGACCGAGAGTATTCCGAAGAAAGCAAGAAATCAATACGCTTTTGCGTACGTTGTACTCAAATTGACAGAGAGACTAAAACTATACTTCATACTAAATGTATATGTTGACAAAATAATTAATATCTTTTTCTTTTTCCCTTATAGAAAGGGCTAAAAAATTAGGGGTAAAATTAAAAGATATTAATTATTATGTTTTTATTTATTATTTTTATCTCAATAAAAAAAATAAAATATATATATATATATATATATATATATTTATGAAAAGAGTTTAAAATTAAGAGCAAACAAGAAAGTTATCAATTCTTATAAATTGAATTATTATGTTTTTATTTATCATTTCTATTCCAATTCTTATTGTCGAACAACCCCCCTTGACTTACTAAGCCTATTTATTACTCGTACCTCATTTCCCCTTTGTGACCATTATCCATGCATCTATAAGTTTTTATCACTCAATTGTATCATATTTTCTTTATTCTCTTACAAATTTATTTTAAGACATTAAAAAAGTTGTTAAAAGTTATTATAAAACTTTGTGAAGGTAATTTAAAGAATTGAATAATATAAAGGTTATAAAGAGAAATCAACTGAGTTATTTTATTATCATTAGTTTTAAGTGAAAATCAAAGGAACATATCTATATGGAAACAAATTCACTCAACATTAATTTAGCTTTAAGTTAGTTGATATAAAATATAATAAACAACACTTAGATCTTAATAAAGAGTCGAGACTAATAAATGTAAGAGGTTTAGGATGTGCTTAGGTCTTTTTGTCTCTCATGTAGTTAACAATTTATTTTTTGATATAGATCGTGATCAATCATAAAAAATGAGAGCTCTTATTGATAGAGTCATTTGGCACCTCAATGTTGACTCGTCACATCCCGAGGTTGAAGGTCCCAAGGGTTCAGTTGTTCTCCGATGAAAGTGGTACGTGAGTTGGGTTTAGAACGTTGTGAGACAGTTTAGTTCCTATCTACCTATTGTTGAAAGGAGAATTGTGAGAAGCTAACTCTAGTACAAGAGGATTGGGTTGGGCCAACCTATGGTGTACTAGTTATATCTTGAATGTAGCATCGAAAAGCTAAGTTGGTATGGAAGAATTATTGAAAGCATTTAAGCAAGAAATCCTTCTCTATACAAATTCTCACCCAATTATGAACACGAACAATATAGTTGGTCATTAGAAAATTGGTGAAAGAACATCAATTCAATAGGCATTTTCGTGTAAGCACCGCAAGGTGTTCAACGAGATTGTACTAAACCAGGAAGAAAGAAACTCACCAAATCTTAGTTCACGAGGTGAGGGTTTCCTTAGAATTAATCTATGAATTAGGGAGTCAAGGTCTTGGGGGAGCGAAATCAAGGAAGGACCTTGGAATCCGCCCACCCCTTTCCATAGTCGATAGTAGGGGCCTTGGTCTTGAATCAACACTATAAGTACACTATTAAAAATCTTATTAGCTTTTGAATAGAGCTACACCCATGCTTTGATTTTCCTATTATGGTGCAATCTTTATATTGCAATTTTTCTCCTCTACTTTCTTGCTTTTTAATATTTATATGTATGTGTATCTAAAGAGGGGTGGGAACCTTGAGGAGACTACTAATATGTATAAAAAAACATGATTTCTAGATGTCTAAATGATAAGTCAATTGTGTTGTATTTGCTTATATAGGTGTTTTAGTGTAGTATATTTGTAGGCTACCTTTGAGTACTCTACTTTTAAAAGGAATTAAGGTACTCAAAAATAGTTCCTACACTAAAATTCTAAAGAGAGTGTTGTACAAATTTTGATCTTTTAACAGTTATAGAAAAAATACATATAAATATAAAATAAGTAATATACCATAGCACAAGTGTATGTGGGGAAAACCCTTTAAATCTAGAAAAATTACACTCCAAAGTAGTTCAATATATTATTTAGTAAGCAACATACTTACAATACACTTGTAGAGTAAGCTTTTACATGAGTATCACCAACTAAAGATCTAAATAAATTCTAAGCACTTTTCAACATTTATAAAACTCTATGTACACAACCTCCAAATTGAGCACCTAATATATAGAATATACATTACATAAAACCATCAAATGGTAATTATAAAACTATGAGCTAAAACCACCCAAAAAGTGGTTTCCAAATCTTAAATATCAAGATGAGTCCATAGGCTAACAATAACAAATTCCTTCCTCCTGGCATAACCTCATTATAATGCACTCACCAAATTGGGTGTTTCATTTTGGTTCCATTATCTCCAACAAAATATTTCTTACACACATCATAAGTTGGTCAACAAGTCTCACTCCCCCTGACAACTTTTTTATGTGTCCAACATATGTTTATATTTTTTAATGCAAATTTTTAGAGGCTATAACTTTTGATTTGAGAGTTTAATTGGGCTCATTTTTTTAATGATAAATATTGAAGAGGGCTATAATATAAAATCCCACTTGAGGATATCAAACAACTTAGAGTATTCATTTTGGTTGAAAACCAACTCTATAGCCCAAAAATTGAGTTTTTCTATTTTATAATCTAAAAGCATATATTTTAAATTTATAAATATGAGCAAGGTTGAGACACATTTTATAGCATTCTCCCACTTGTTAAACACCTTGTAAAATAAAAGGAAGTATATAAAAACCATAATCTAATTGATAGTATCTTAGACACCCATATGCTCATAGCACTACCTAAATCTTCTTATGCTCACTAAATCTATTATTGTATCTAAAACATTCTATAAAGTGCCATTTTTTCTAGCATGACCTTCCCATCCTTTACCATATCTCCAACAAAATGGTATCGGACATCAATATTCTTCATCCTCACATAAAAAAATAGGTTCTTTACCAAACATATGACATCTTGACTATCGCAATGAATCATAATGTATCTTGGGCCTCTAGCCCAAAATTTGAACATAATATCTTAAGATAGATGGATTCCTTACAAGCATGAGTTACTATTATGTACTCTAATTTTGTAGTGGATAAAGCGACCACACTATAGCACTTACCTATCCAACTAATTGCACCACCAAACATAGTGAAAATGTATCCAATGGTGGACCTTCTATCCACAAATCTTTGAATATAAACTATTTTTTCCCTATAGGATAATCATGATAACATAATTAATACTTAGAAGTTCCCCATAAATATCTGAAGACCGCCTTCACTACATCCCATTTTACTCGTCCAAGCTTAGCCATCAATTAGCTAAGGACTCCCACTACTTCGGTGATGTCCAATCTTGTTTAGGAAATAGCATATAATAAAACTCTTCATTGCATTAGCATAAGGTACTCTTCTCATTTCCTCCATCTCACTAGGAGAAATTGGACATTTTTCAACAAAATCCAATGTGATCTCGCACACCTACAAAGAAGGGAATAAAGTTGCAGATTTTCTAGCAAACTTAGGGTGTGTGGATAAGGAGATTAAGGTTATAAATGAGTTACAACAATTTTCTAAATTTCCTCAATTAATCCAGCTAATTAAATAAGAGGAAAAAGGTGACTATACAGTTGAATGATTTTCGGCACGTTTGTGTGGAAAGAGGAATAATGGCAAATTAAGAATCTTAATTGCTTCTTTTTCCCTCAATTTGCTTGTGGGAAATATAGCAATTGTACAAAAGCCAGCGCAAAAAAATTGAGATTAAAGGATTATCTAAATCGTGGTTGCACACTCCAATGTATTTCAATGTCATCATTTTAGATCATTAAGGTGGTAAGGACTTAATTCAAGGACTTGTTGAGCTCAAAAATTGCAATGTCTGTACGATTTGGGTGATCATTTCATAAATCCTATCTCCAATTTTATTGGAATCTCTAACGGTTTTAAATAAAAAGTTGCTATCATCTGAATTTGGCAAGATCTAATGAAGATTTGCTTTCATTGTTAAAAGTGTCAGCTCAATATTTCATTAATCACGCAAAGGGCAAATGCATACATTACTAGACATAAGACAGGATATATAGTCACCACATTTGTTGTTTTGCAGACTTGCAAGCACAGAGGATTTAACCCCTTCAGCAAAAGCAGGATTTCTACACGAGCGATCTTACGGTGAAGGTCTTGTCATTCTAAAGAGTTGGCATCGGTTTCAATGCAGTTTAATGCATTAAAAAGCTTGCAAATGAAACACTTTGCAACTCTTTTGAGGAAAGACACAGTGTTGGTGGAGCGTGGCTGGAGAACGTAATCAGACATCGCCTGGAGGTGTTCAAAAGTCAAGCTAAGATGATGATGAGGCCCTGGAACCTACGGCTGAATTGTCCAATTGCACACAATGAGTGACCATTTGAGGGCCATCTATCGTATGGTGATCTTGCGTAGGTGTTTAGGGTCGACTGCCAAAGAGTGGAGGATGCAATTAGAGCAGTGTTAGGGGTGGAAGTAATAAGCCCTAGAGCACGGAGGTTGCTTTTCCCTTCTCAAGTTATGTCCATCTTCTTATCAAATACAATGGACCTGCTTCAATCTCTTGGTGACTTGGAGGTAATTGTAAACAAATGTGTAATGCCACAAGTATTGGATAATGATGCACTGTTGCATGTAGTGCAAGGCTATAATTTTTTCACAAGGGATGGATTTGTTGGGGGACTATTTCAGAGAGAACATTTAAAGCTTCGTCAGGGTTATGATGAAGTCTTTGAAGCAGTAAGGCTAGGTCTGCAAATAAAGAATGATAGCATTCTTGTCAAGGATTTGAGAAAAAATGGTAATAGAATCGATGTAATGCTGGCCTTTGACATAAAGGAGAAATTTTACTCTCTTTATTTTTTGTGCGAACACACTCCTCATCTGCTAACAGTACCACCAGTGTTAGAGTTGCCTTCAGAACTAGCACCGACGGCGATAGCAAAGGCTAAAAAGGAAGACACAAAGGTGTTCGCTGCAAATCCAGGCTTCGAGGACCAACATGGCCGTCCTGCCAGAGCTCGGATTCAACAGGAGGGGAATGATGACGAAGAACCGTTTGTGGGTTATGACTTTTTTGCTAATGATTTGGGTTTGCAGGGTCTGCTTGAGGGACAGGATGAAAATTCTATTCAGGGTGGTGATCAGATGGAAGATTGATTGTCGGAGATGTCACGATTTTTTGGTTGTTTGTCTTCCAGGGCTATGAGGACGTGTCGTCATTGTGGCTTCTAAAAATGCATGGGGTTAATTTATCATGTGTGATTTGGGTTTTCAAATTTTGTAATCTAGGTATTAGTACCGAATTGTATATAATTGGGGAATTCCTAGATTATTAGGTAGGGTATATAGTTTATTTTGTCATGGCTCGTCAGTTTTCTCATCGACATTTTGGGGTGATCTTTTTCTAAAAATAGTAAGATCGGTCCTTTTGTACAAACTTTTTCTTTTAGGGGCTATAGCTGGAGGTTTTCTCTCTGGCTCTTTCCTGCCAATATGCCCCCCAGAGCCAGGGTTTTGTAATACCTATCTATTATACTATTATTAATATTGTGGCCTACCACTCTTGCTTAAAAAAAAAAACTGTCCCCATCATAATAGGTACACACAATGACATAAAATCTAACATGTTAAGCCTCTCCAATACTGAGTTCACATACTTAGTCTAACTCAACCAAAGTTTTATATTCACTCTCTTTTCTATTCTCCAGTCCTAATATATACTTGGTTACCCATAAGTCCTTCATTTGATACTCTATTGAAAAATGAGACTTTAAATCATAAATCAAACGTTTTCCAACCAAAAAATAATATATCATCCACATAATGCAATAATGAGAATCCAATTTTAGCCTCATAAATGCCAAACTTAACATAAAAGAATCAAAATTTTGGTACCACATTCTATGAGATATCATACAAAGATTTTTTTAACTTACAAATCAAATATTTTTTTACCCTTCTCAATATAGTGCTTTAGCTATGTCATGTAAATCTCTTCCTCCAAATCAACATGAAGGGATGTTGTGTTCTCATCCATTTTCTCGACCTCAATATTATACACTATATTAAGACACAATAAAAATCAAATAAATGTCAAATTTTCTATTTGGGAGAAAATATCACCATAATATATTCCCTAAACTTGGGAGTAATCCTTTGTAGCAAATCTCATCTTGTACTTATCAACACTATCATCAAACCCTATTTTTATTTTGAACACCCATTTTCATCCAACAAAATTTCATCCATTAAGCAAAGGTAATGAGTTCTATGTGTTATTTTTCTTGAAAGCATCCATCTTCTCATCTATGGCCACTTTCGATGACTCTATATCATTCATACCCATAAATTCATTTATAGTCCTAGACTCATCAATGTTAATGATCAAATAAAATATACATCTCCAATCAAAGGGAGTATACATGTCTAGTTATGATCTCTGTTGAGTGGACCTCCTCAATGACTAAGGTGGATGTTCTATCTCTTCTTCGAAATTCTTTGAACTATCTTATCTCTCCTCCTCTTTAGGTCCTTAATGAGATTCTAGTTGAACCTTCTTGGTATTTGGGGTTAGTTGAACCACATATTTCTTTCCATACTTCTATGACTATAATATTGTGGAAGAAGATGCAACTTCTTTAAAAATAATATTTTTGTTTTATGTACAAAAATATCTCAACCAAAAGGTCCCAAAGCTTGTATCCTTTCACATCATTACCATAGACAATGAATATATATTTTTACCCTTACTCTCCAACTTTGGCTAATTCTCCCTAGGTGCATGTGCATATGCCTCACAAAAAAATACTCAAAAATGTACCAATGAAGAATTTTTCCTAACCACACCTCCATAGGTTTTTTATCAAAAAGAGTCGATGTAGGAGACCTATTAACTAGGTAACAAGTTGTGGTCAGCCCCACTTAGCAGATTCCTAGCCCTTTCCATCAATTTCCTATTCATTCTTTTTGTAACTCTATTTTATTGGGGGGTGTATGGTGTTTTTTAATGTATTTTTATCCCATGCTCCTATAAAATTTATCAAAATTTTCCATAAAAATAACCACCATTATCAATCCTAAAAATCTTTTAATCTTCTTACAAGTTTAATTATCTAAAGAGATGTAAACCAATTAAAATAATTGAAGACTTCATATTTACTTCTAAGGAAACATACTCATGTCTTTTTTGTTGTAATAATCAATAAAAGAAATGCAACATATAAATTTGAAAATTAAATGAATATTAATAGGACCAAATACATCATTATTGATTAAATCTAACACCCCAAAAGATTAATGACAACTAGAGTAAAAATAAATGTATTTTTTTCATAACCATTAGTCAAAAAAATAAATTCAAGATTACAATCATTTAAACCCTTACAAAGGATTTTAGTTTTGGGGTTATTATGCCCTTCTCACCTATGCAATCCATCCCTTGGTTTCATAACATCATTTTCTCCACTAGTAGCTTAGTATCTAAAGTATAAGAACTCTCAGCTATTTAAAAATCATGACCATCAAAACTAGACATGAGACACCTCTTTTCTTTCTAGTTCCAGTGGTGAAGGTAAATATTATGTACATATCTCTTCATTGCAAGAATAAAATTACTACTACACTAAACCATGCATTCATCGATCTAAAATAAAGTGCAAATTCCCTTACCAAGAACCATTGGTCCTCTAACCATCTTGCAACATTTGCTTGATAAAAATACCTACACACCTATATCATTCAATTTATTTTAAAAAAATAGGTTCCAACCAAACCAAGGATACACAATACACCATTCATCCCCTTCACTCATCCATTAAGGAATCAAATTATGAATCTACCTTGGCCAAAAAAATTAGATGAAAGTCATCTCCAAGGTGCACCTCCTAACCATCATCTTCATATTTTATAAACCAACTTTAATGTGAGGTCATATGGAAAGAGGTACTAAATTCTACCAGCCACACACCTTTTGATGCATGAGTAGTCAAAAAAACATGACAAAAGTATTGCCTTCATGTTGGGAGGATCTCTCAAACTCATCATTAGAATCTACCTTTTACCTCTCCTCATCCTCCTCCTTATAGTCTCTTCTTAGATGTCTAGATTTATCATAGTTCCAACATTTTGCCTTGAAATTTTTAGGAGATTTGGATCTCCCATGGGACTTGGATCTAGACTTGTCTTTATTCTTATCTTTCCTCTTATTTCTTTATTTGAATCTTCAATGAATTTGTTGGTTTGTTTTAATTCCAACAGGTTCTTAAAACAATTTAAATGAATAGCCAATTCTTATGCTCAATTTTTCTAAGAGGTTGGCCAACAAACAAAAGAAAGATGTGATAAAATTCTCCTTTGCACTTCATGCTCTGTAAGACATAGGAGGGTGATCCTATTCAATATCTGCTAATAATTTATGCAAATTGTAATGAATATTGCTTCAAACATATATGCTCTCTCAATTATGACCAAGATTTAGAAATAAATTTTAAAAAAGGCTAATTTCTTGGAGCTCAATGCAATTCTTTGATAGAGAGCATGGAAATACATTACAAAATAAGTTACAACTAAAAGGGAATTTTATTTTTTGAAATTCATGAGCATGGAAAAACAATCAGAAGACTTGTTCAGACTAGTGCCTTAGACCTAGGCAATTGAGTCAAAGGAAAAGCAATTTAACTCTGTACAATAGTATTTAACCCAACAATGAGAAGCTCAATATCAATGCCTTACATTTATATCACATAGAATTTTACAATCAACTATTCTTAGCAATCCATGTATGCATTCTAATAATTCAATATTCCTCATATAATAAATTATTTTATTCCTTGAGAAGAATTCATAAAAGAAACATTCAATTACAAATAAACTTTGCAAAGATGAACAAAAGCGACCCTTGGTCAATTTGTATTCATAAATGATAAGTACACAATTGAGGAGATAATTTACTGCAAAATTGTCATAATATATCTTTGTATTTGAGCTAACATTGTCACACAAAATTGATCATTACATTGATATTTTCTCCAAGAAAACCTAGATTGGACATGTATAGACTTGTAGTGTAGAAAAATGTAAACCTTTACATTTCACTCTATGTTTGGGTCCCTTAATTAATTGGACTTAATAAGCCTCTAATTGGTCCAATTGTGCATTTAAAAGCCTAATTAATCCCATTTTCCAAAAGGGAAACTTGCATTAAACAATTGTAAACATTAATTAAATTGCCTTGGAAGTTGAGTGTCCTAGATTTAGGTCCTAGGACCCATTCGCCCTTGAGGATCTCAAAATTTAATATGTTTTTGGTGGCATTTTTATGATTCAAATTCAATTTGCAATTGTCAGCCTTTGATGTTTAATTGTGGGGAAACTAAAAAGTTACCTATAAATACAAGGTCTTTTTATCAATTCAAATCCTAGATTCAAGAAGCAAGATTATCCAAATTTCACAAGAGAAAAAATTATTGTCAAAGGCATTCAAGAGCAGATTTATCGGTCTTCTATAGTAGCATTCAAGATCTCAAGCATCATGTCAAATTTATTTGCATCTATGCATATTTTTGGAGCTAACATTGTGATGTAGGTTTCAAGCATTCAAGTCAAAATTCAAGCATCAAGATCAACATCCAATCAAGCCATTTCATGCAAGATCAAGACCTTGGAGAGATGTGTTAGACTCCATTCCTCTAATGATCTTCATTAAAGGGTTTGATTTGCAAGTGCAGAAGGATTGAAGATTGATCAAAAGTGCAATTTTGCAAAGTTGTCAAAGTTGTCAAAGTTGCCATCAAAGTTGTCAAGACATGAAATCTTAATTGTAGAATTTAATTTCAAATTTTTGACAATGGAATCCAGAGGAATGAAGAGTGTAAATCTAGGAGCAGAGGATTGTGAAATCAAATTTTGGATCGTTGTAGCAAGACCCATTCACCCTAGGGTAAATCTGTCCTAGGAGGACACTCAACAACTTTTTTTTGGTGATTGGTACACATAAACTTACCCTTCTCAGATCTACTGGAACTCTACTATTTATGATTGTTTTATGATTTAAATTGACGATCCAAGTTTCACATTGCATAAATGAGTTCATTTACTATTTTTAGTTTTTCTCCCCAAAGTGTTGTTCACTTAGATTTTACCCCATCTTGAAACAAGGAAAACAACATCTCCATTAAGGTTGACTCACCTAAGGGTTGAAAGTCAATCTTACCTTTGGGGATCTCTTTTTCCTAATGAAACTAGAAAGACAGGTGCATCATTTATCCAATCATTTCATTTTGGTGAACCTATTTTTTGGTGTTTCAAGACCTTAATTAAATGCTCTGCATACAATTTTTTCCAAGATCCTTTAAAAATGGCCTCAAATTCCCTTTTATAGAAATAAGGGAGAAAACAAGCTTTAGGACATGGACAAATGTCACATTTTCATTTGAAAATATTATCCAAAAATAGATTAAAATAATGTTACACCAATACCACAATACCACTATAGACAAAAGAATGGAAAAATAGTAGGAGACAGTTTGAGAAGATACTTTTGTTGTCATAATGAGATAAAATGGAGAAGTCGGTGTATTGGATCGGTTATATTTCTCAACCCCTTTGGAAAAATCTCTTATGAAGATAGGGATATGCCAAAGTTTCTCTAATGTACTGTAGATGGTTTGAATACCTGCCTTCAATCCACCTCTTAACTTCCTTAGCAAACTTATCTAAACCAATCTCTAATTTTAGAAAATTTTCTATTGCAACATTCGTTTTGTCAACATTCAAAATTTTGTCCTCAATAATAGGATTTATGATAGGAGACAATATATTTTTGAATTTGGCTCTCCATTCCTTGTATTCTTTTATTTCAATTTCTTCATTCATTATGCTAAGCATGAGGTTGAATATGAGGTTTTCAAAAATCTTCCAAAGATTTTTCTTTGCTTAATTGGAAACTCTAATGTACAATCATATTATCTTTAATTTATTCTAAGGCATAAAAAATAATCTTAAACTCTTGTGGGGCATATATATCAACATTTTCTTGCTCATACCCTTTCTGGGTCCTCGTATAAAAAACACTTTGCATCTTATTTTTCAAAATAATGTGAGTTATGCGAACTGATGAGACTTCTTTGTAGCCATTCTGTGTTTCCTCAAGAAGACTTAAAATACATGGTAATATATGGAAAAAATATTATAAACCATGTCAGAGAACTTTAAATAATGATCATTCTTTGCTTTCATATCTAGCTCTTCTTTCTTATGAAGTTCTCTTTTCAATTTCCTTATCTCAACATACAAGGCTACCTTCTCTTCATCTTCCTTTTCAATTGATGTTGGTATAGGAGATGGCAACAATCCAAACTCGATATTGAATTTGTTGAGAAACGATGCCTCAATTACCAGCTTGGACCTCTGTTGTTTCAGACTTGGTGAAAAATTTAGTTTTTTGCCTTTATCGCCATACCATAGCAGTCTTCCATTTTGCTCTAGAGGTACCACGGTGAAGGGTTTGGAGGTTACCTCGTTACTGCGCGCGGTCTCCTTCCTCACCACGGTGACCGCGATAATGGTCTTTCTGTTAGGCTTGGCAGTTTACCGCCCTACCGCGGTGGTCACTCTCTGTGACCACCGTAGCGCGGTAAACCGTAGTCCTTGTCCGTTGGCAGTCTGAAGCTCCGCCACTGTCTTACTGCGGTTGGCTATGGCCCTCACTATGGTGGTTGCAGTGAAGCCTCCTACGGCTTTGTTGGCAGTTACCGCCATACCACAGGCGGTGGATCCACTCACCGTGGTGGCCATGTTGAGACCGCCTGCGGTGGTCTTGGTGATTACCGCCACCACCGCGGTCAGTGAGTTCACTCACCGCGATGGCCATGGTAATACCGCCAGAGGGTCAGGCTGACGGTTACCGCCCTACCGCGGGGTGGCTTGACGGCTTCCGCGGTAGCATGGTAAGACTGCCAGCAGTCTGGCAAGTCGTCTACCGCCTTACCGCGGTGAGTCTTGAAGCCGGTTGTGTAGCGTGGTAGGAAGGAATGTCAAGGCTCGGTGAAGTCGAGGTAAGCTCAGTTGTGCTCACCGCATTACCACGGGTGGGTCGACTCAACTCGGCAGTGGAGCGGTATGAATGAAGGGAGCTCAGATGGGCTTGGACTAGTGATTGACTGAGTTGGACTCGGTGGCAGGAGCGATAGGCGAATGAAAATCGGACACGTGGCAGGTTGACTGTTTCTGGTTGGCCAATGCCATTTGTAGCAACAACAGTTATTGTAGACCATTTTTGGTTGGCAAGCAGGACCCGTTTTGGGTGGTGGCATTAATGCCTGGGTGGCTCGATGTAGGAAGATCGACATGGGTAGATCATTTGTGCGATTGGATTAGAGATTGATGTACCTTGTGATCGGCGGTTGATTGAGTAGAATTAAATGGATCGTATGACTTATGTGAGTGGAGTGCGTGATTGCATAGGAGAGTTTTTGTTCGAACTATATGTCAGAGATAGCATTGTAACAATGAGATAATTCTAGAAGGACTACTGTGAGCTGATCAGAGAAGACTGTATATTGTACGTAACTATTTTCGTTACTGTAATAAAATTGTCTTGACTTTGTGTGGTGGGTTTTTTACCTGTAAAGGTTTTCCAACGTATATCTTGTGTCAACTGTGAATGCTCAATTCTGTTATCTATTTTACATGTTGTATTCATCTCAAGTAGTTTTTCATGCTATTGAAACTTGTTTTATGCTCTCCTCCTTTGTTGTATTAGTGTTAAGGGAATGTATTCCACACTATTGGGTCACTAGTTGATCCTTGCTTTTCGCTTTAAGTGGTATCAGAGCCTGGCCAGTTGTGTTATCCTTGTAGGAAAGATGAGTTTTTTGTGCTAATACTGTTTCAGTGGGAGTATTGATGTGTTAAAACTTGTTTCTGTTGGAGATGGTGAGTACATCTGGTAGAGTAGATATTGAAAAGTTTAATGTTAGTAACTTTGAGTTATGGAAACTCGAGATAGAAGACTTGCTTGTGGATAGAGACCTCTGGATTGCAGTGTCTGGAACTAAGCCACAAAGTACGATGCAAGAAGCTTGGGATCTTGCTGATAGAAAAGCAAGAGGTTTGATAAGATCGAGTCTAGCCGATTCTGTACTACTGAACGTCCATGAGGAGCAGTCTGTAGCTTCATTATGGAAGAAGCTTGGTGATATTTATCAGGGAAGGTCTCTGGTAAATAAGTTAATCCTGAGGAAGAAGTTGTACTCCTTGAAGATGAAAAAAGGTGCATTTGTTGTAGACCATTTGAACTCGTTTAATATGAGTGTTACTCAACTGGCATCTGTAGGTGTAAAGATAGAGGAGGAGGATCGTTGCATGCTCCTGTTGTTTTCATTACCTGACAGTTGGGATAATCTTGTGATGGCTATTGGAAGCACAACCACTGCATTCAAGATGGATGACGTGGTTGCTTTGCTCTTGTCTAAAGAAATGCGAAGGAAGTCTTCTTAGATGGCCAAAGAGGCTCTTGTTGTTTGAGGTAGACCAAAGGAGAAAGGCAAGAAGAAAGACAAGAAGTCGAAATCCAAATCTGCAGGGAGATCAAAGTCTCCTGGTAAAAAGTTCAAGGTGAGATGCTGGAACTGTGGGCAACCTGGTCATATCAGGAAAGACTGCGAGGAGAAGAAGAAGAAGAATGTCTCTGACAATGAATCTTCTCAAAGTGATGCAGATGCCTTCATTGCAGCATCCTTGACAACTCAGGCATCAAATATGTCTGGTTGGTTGACTCATGTGCGTATTTTCACATGACGTCCAATAGATAATGTTTCTCTAAATACGAGAAGTATGATGGTGGAAAGGTATACTTGGAAAGTGACTCAACGTTGGAGATAGTTGGCAGAGGAAGAGTTAGAATTCAGTTTCCTAACGGGAGAGTCAAAAGTATTGGTGGCGTACTTCACATACTAGGTCTGGCTCGAAATCTTCTTTCTGTCAGTAAGTTAAATGATGTTGGTGTAGGAGTTTCTTTTTCAAGTAAGGGATGTAAAATGGCTAGAGGTGCAATGGTGTTGGCTAAGGGTGTTCGTACTAGAACTCTATACAAGCTGGATGCACGTCTTGTTCTTTGTAACAATGCCTCTGTAAAGTCATGCAATGTTGCACCTGTAGAGAAAGATGAAGACACTTCTCTGGCTAAAAATGCTTTGGAGGTAAAACTCCTAGCTGAGAAGACTATGCTATGGCATCACAGACTTGGTCACATTGGTGAGAAAGGTTTAAAAACTTTGAAGAATAAAAATCTTGTAGAAGGGCTTGATGATTGTAACCTTGAGTTTGACTTTTGCGAACATTGTATCTATGGAAAACAACACCGTGTTTAATTTTATTCTAGTCCTCATAAATCTTCTGGTATACTAGATTATGTTCATTTAGATGTGTTTGGTCCAGTTAATATTCCTTCATTATCAAAGTCTAGATATTATGTTTCTTTTATTGATGACTGTTTGAGAAGGGCATTTGTATACTTTCTTAAAAGTAAATCAGAAGTGTTCAGTCGGTTTAAAGAATTTAAATCTTTGGTAGAGAATCAGACTAGAAGGAAAATTAAATGTTTGAGGACAGACAATGGTGGTGAATTTTGTTTTGCATATTTTGAAAGGTATTGCAATGATCATGGAATTAAAAGGCATAAGACAACGCCTTACACTCCACAGCAAAATGGAGTTGTTGAAAGGTTGAACAGGACATTGATGGAAAAGGCAAGGAGTATGATGAGCAGTGTTGGTCTGGAGCAGAAGTTTTGGGTTGAGGCTATGGCTACAACATGTTATCTAATAAATAGATCTCCTTGCTCTGCTCTTGTTGACAAGACACCTTTGGAAGCATGGTCTGGTAAGAAGCCCTCTCTGAGGCATGTCCGTGTGTTTGGCTATGAGGCATATGTTTATGTGCCAAATGAAAAGAGATCTAAATTGGATAACAAGGCTATCAAATGTATTCTCATTGGCTATGGAGTTGGTGTGAAAGGATACAAGCTTTAGAACCCTGTTACTGAGAAGGTTTTGTACAACAACAGCGTGATATTTCGTGAGCTAAAACCTTCAGTAAGTAATCAATAGCTTGAGACATATCAGAGTGACAAGAAGAAGGATGCAGTTGAGATTCCCCAAACTCCATAAAGGGAAGAGCTGCATGGTATTCCTAAGACTAAGGAGAGCTCAAGCAGCTCTGGAAGTTCTGATGATGAAGAACAACCTCAACCTGTAAGAAGATCTACACGAGAAAAAAGGCAACCTAAAAGGTATGGTTTCTCTATGTTAGATTCAAATTGTGCCTATGCTTTAATTACCAACACTGATGAACCTAGGACTATTAAAGAAGCAATCAACATGGCTGATTCAAATTCTTGGCTGGATGCCATGAATGAAGAAATGGATTCATTGAAAAAGAATGAAACCTAGATTTTGGTACCACTGCCTAGAGGGCGAAACCCTGTTGGCTGTAAGTGGATATTCAAAAAGAAAATAGGCCTTGATGGCAGTGTTGAGAAGTATAAGGCAAGGTTGGTTGCAAAGGGATTTTCTCAAATTGAGGGAATTGATTATGGAGAGATTTTTTGCCTTTTAGCAAAGCTAACATCCATCAGATTTTTACTGTCATTGGCAGCTGTGTATGATTTTGAAATTGAGCAGATGGATGTGAAGACAACGTTTCTCCATGGTGAGCTAGAAGAAGAAATCTACATTTCCCAGCCTAAGCATTTTGTTGAAAGAGGTAAACAAAATCTAGTCTATAAGTTGAACAAATCTCTCTATGGTTTAAAACAATCTCCTAGAATGTGGTACCAGAAATTTGACACGTTTGTGTTGTCAATTGGATTTGTGAGATCAAAATCTGATCATTGCATTTATTATAAATCTGAGAATGATCGTGTGCTTGTTATTACCCTGTATGTGGATGATATGTTATTCATTGGAAATAGCAAGACTATGATTTATGATCTTAAATCTCAATTGTCTGCAAAGTTCGAAATGAAAGATCTTGGTGCAGCAAGGTACATTCTTGGAATGGAGATTACCAGGGATAGAACAAGCAAAAATCTTTGGGTCAGTGAAAGTAAGTATGTGAAGATAGTTCTGGAGAGGTTTAGCATGGATGATTGCAAGCAGCTTGTTGTTCCAATCATGCATGGAACTAAGCTGTCTATTGAAGACTATCCAAAGTCTGCTATTGAGATGGAGGAAATGACCAGTGTGCCTTATGCAAGTGTTGTTGGCAGTTTGATGTATGCTATGGTCTATACAAGACTAAGCATTTCCCAAGCAGTGGGAGTTCTAAGTCGATTTATGGAAAATTCGAGAAGATCATATTGGGATGTTGTGAAGAGAGTATTTAGGTATTTGAAGGGGACTTCAGATTGTGCACTATGTTACCATGGCAATTTGGTTGCATCACAGAGGACTCTCAGCATTCATGGGTATGTTGATTCAGATTGGGCAGGGGACATTGATAGCAGGTGATCCACCAGTGGATACACTTTCATGCTTAATGGTGGAGCAATCAGTTGGATGAGCAAGCAACAAGTTGTACTTTCTTTATCCATGATAGAAGCAGAGTACATGGCTGCAACTCACACCTGTAAAGAGGTTGTTTGGTTAAACCGTTTGTGTTCAGACATTGGATTTAATGCTAGACAGATTTCAATCTGCTGTGACAGTCAAAGTGCCATTTGTTTGGCAAAGAATCCGACCTTTCATGCCAGGACTAAGCACATTGATGTGCAATATCACTTCATGAGGGATATGGTTGAAGATGGCAAGGTAAATCTAGAAAAGGTTGACACCTTGAAGAATGTTGTAGACACTTTGACGAAGCCGGTTAGCACATACAATTTCAGATGGTGCGCTAAATCGATGGGCCTTGGGGCCTATGACAAATAGTAATTTTTTCAAAGTCTGGAGGAAGTTGGGAATCTTCGTCAAGTGGGAGCTTTTTGATAAACGATGCCTCAATTACCAGCTTGGACCTCTGTTGTTTTAGACTTGGCAAAAAATTCAATTTTCTACCTTTACCGCCATACCTCAGCGGTCTTCCATTCTGCTATAGTAGTACCACGGTGAAGAGTTTGGCAGTTACCTCGTTACCGTGCGCGGTCTCCTTCCTCACCATGGTGGCCGTAGTAACGGTCTTTCCATCAGGCTTGGTAGTTTACCACCCTACCGTGGTGGCCACTCTCTGTGACCGCAGTAGTGCGGTAAATCGCAGTCCTTGTCCATTGGCGGTCTGAAGCTCTGCCACTGCCTTACCGTGGTTGGCTATGTCCCTCACCGTGGTGGCCGCGGTGAAGTTGCCTGCGGCTTTGTTGGCGGTTACCTCCATACCGTAGGCGATGGATCCACTCACCGTGGTGGCCACGGTGAGACCGCCTACGGTGGTCTTGGCATTTACTGCCACCACTGCGGTTGATGAGTTCACTCACCGCGGTGGCCACGGTAAGACCGCCAGAGGGTCAGGCTGACGGTTACCACCCTACCATAGGGTGGCGTAACGGCCTCCGCGGTAGCACAGTAAGACCGTCAACGATCTACCAGGTCGTCTACCACCTTACCGTGGTGAGTCTTGAAGCTGGTTACGGTAGTGCGGTAGGAAGGAATGTCAGGGCTCGGTGAAGTCAGGGTGAGCTCGGTTGTGCTCACCACATTACCGCGGGTGGGTTGACTCAGCTCAGCGGTGGAGCAGTATGAACAAAGGGAGCTCGAATGGGCTCAAACCAGTGATTGACCGAGTTGGACTCGGTGGCAGGAGCGATAGGCAAGTTGACTGTTTCTGGTTAGCCAATGCCATTTGTAGCAACAACAGTTATTGCACGCCATTTTTGGCTGGCAAGCAGGACCCGTTTTGGGTGGTGGCATTAATGCCTGGGTGGCTCGATGCAAGAAGATTGACATGGGTAGATCATTGGTGCGATTGGATCAGAGATTGATGTACCTTATGATCGGCGGTTGATTGAGTAGAATTAAATGGATTGTATGACTTTTGTGAGTGGAGTATGTGATTGCATAGGAGAGTTTTTGTTCGAACTGTATGTTAGAGATAACATTGTAACAGTGAGATAATTCTGGAAGGACTACTGTGAGCTGATCAAAGAAGACTATATATTGTATGTAACTATTTTCGTTACTATAATACAATTGTCTTGACTTTGTGTGGTGGGTTTTTTACCTCTAAAGGTTTTCCGACGTATATCTTGTGTCAACTGTGAATGCTCAATTCTGTTATCTATTTTGCATGTTGTATTCATCTCAAGTAGTTTTTTATGCTCTCCTCCTCTATTGTATTAGTGTTAAGGGAATGCATTCCGCACTATTGGGTCACTAGTTGATCCTTGCTTTTCCCTTCAGAATTGTTGTTGCAACTTTAGATTCTCATTGTTTACCTTTTCCAAATCATCTTCCAGTTTTTTCACTCTAGCCTCAATGAATATTGTTGAATTGACTATTAGAGTGGCTACTTGCAAGGCACTAGTGTCTATCATTATTCTAAAAATTTAAGTTTCCAGTCAATTCACTTGTGTCATCTGTAACCTTGGTCTTATTGGTCTTTAGGAAGATACACCATATAGCCAAGGTTTCATGCCTAGGATTAAAACCTGAACCAAAATATAGAGCATCTACTTGCCCTTCTAAAGTAAGTACTAGAATATTTCCATCTTGCCTTTTGATAGTATCAAATGCAATGGAAGATGATATATCCCATCTTGGAAATAGCAAGCAACCCCCTTTCTTTATAATCTCTCTCCCCCTTTTTGGGGTCATATCTTTCATCTCTTTGTTTAACTTGTCCCAAAATATTGTAATGAGTTCTTTTCTCTTTTCCTTTGTTAGAGTCTGATCATCCAAGGTTTTATTCAACTCCTTACCTTTAATTTTCAAAATATAGTCCCTAAATTCTTTGGTCTTAATGAATCTTTCTTCTCCCATAAATTCAAACCAAGCAAGTGCTCTTACATCATCCACGACCTAGTCACTAGTATCAAAACTGATTAGCATCCTGCTTGAGGATGCTCTTTCTAGAACTACTCTCTTGGGAGGGAGCATGACCTGATACAAATTTAAATCCTCTCGAAATTCACTTGGATCAATTGGATAATCCACCAATGATACAGTAGGAGGAGCTATTTGTTGCAGAGGAACAACATTATCTGTAATTATTTAATCATTTGTATGAGATGATGATGGACCAGATTCATCCTTCTGTGGGATCCTCAAAGGTGCTTTTTCTAGTAGGTTGGATATGCCATCCAACATCACTTTTTTCTCGGAAGGGGATCTTCAATATCAGTGTAAGCTCTTTTGTATGAAGGATTTGCCTCTTTTCTCCTTTCTTCAACAATCTAAATTTTTACCCATTACTCTATGATCTTCATGGCTTCTGAGGAAGAGGCGAAATTCCTTATGAGATCCTCAACAAGGTCAAATTCATGAATGTATGCAACTAATTTATATTGTGTCTTGGTATTATGAATGAAATGCTTAGGATCAAAATTTCTAGCTTTGTCACATTTCATTATATATGGTTGCAATTTATTCATAAATAATTTGTCCTTTCCTGAATGTGACCATAAAATCTAAAAAAAATAATGTAGAAGGAAGAATTGCATTCTTTTAATAATTTTTGAAATGAATTTTGTCTGACTCATTCAGTTTCCAAATAATTTCAAGAAAAGCAATTTCGTCAAGGACTGATTTAGGTAAAATATGGGGTGATCCCACAATATTGGTTTAGAATTTTTGGGCAAACTGGACACTGAACTGATTTTTTTAACTAAATCTTCACTTTCGGGCTCCTATAGCGGCTAAACCGTGAGGAATTTGAAGATGATGAAAACTAGTGATTTGTGAAGTTTTTTCTATAGATTCGAAATATATTTTTTTCAATAATTTTGGAATTAGATTGAACTTTTTTTTTCATCTCCTTCAAAAACTAGTTTTTATCAGTAAACAACATTTTTAAGGAGTGATGCTCACCATATACAACATAACTTTTTTTGTATAAAGGATAAAATTCTTTTTTTTCTGAATTAAGATTTTTAACTATGATATCTAACTAGTTCATTTGGTTTCATAGTGTTTTATTAAATATTTTTTCCTTAATCAAGTTTTGAAGTCAAACCAATTACAATTCAAACATAGGCAGACTGTATACAACATAAATTTTTATGTATGTATCGAAATTCAATTTTTTTTTTTAATGGATCAAGGACATCAATACCCAGTCTGAACATATTTTTCAAAATTTTATTTTGATAATCTACTATTTTTCCACATGTGTAGAACAAAGAGCTTGATTTTTGGTAAAAAACCTACATTCACAAGAAATAAAAAAATAAATATAATAATTAAATTTAATTTAATTAAAATTATACTTTTTTGGAAGCTTATAATAAGGACTACATACTTACATAAAATAAATTTTAAATAAACTCATTTGATCCCCCAAAAGGTAAATCAAAAGTGGTTTTTAATCAACATTTTGATAGGTGTAAAGGAGACTCTATTATAGGTATGGTTTAAAACTAGCAGGGTTCTATCCAAGGGGGCTTGGTCTAAGGTGGTTTGATCAAACCCTCTTCAATTGGAATCCTTTAAATGGAACTTTTCAAGGCTTAAATCATTATATTTTCTAAAAATATGTGATTTCAACAAAAATCAGGATCTCCCAGAAAGTGTAAACCACTATTGTGGTAGCACCCTATGAGGGGAAACAAGAGACATATAAACCTTGATCATAGTTGAATCTATGTGGAAGAAACAATCTCCCCAATTGTGGTCAAACCCTACCTTAGGTTAGAATTTTTATGGTCTCAAAAATCTTCTCACTTCTATAGACAATCCCTAATCAATTGCATAGCCTAAATTCTTGAGAATAGACCTATCAAAATATTGTTCAATATGCAATAATTGGATGTTTCATAGTTGCTATCCCAAATGTACACCCATTTCTACATAGGGAGCATGTGTCCTTGCTTATCACAGGCCCTAGCCTTCATCTTTGAATCCCAAATCATCCTTCCAAAATATAACAATATACGAGTGCAAGGAGTACCATTTGAAGTGAACAATGTTGGCATCCTTGATAAGAGAAGTTAGAGCTTTACGAAGCTCTTCAGTGATAAATCCTACATAATCATATGGTCTGTTAACATCCCTGCTTTGGATATCAACAACCAATACCATTAAATTCACTAAAATTTGGGTATTACAATCGATTCCCATTACTTGGGACAAATGAAAGTATGTTTTCTAAAAATAACTCTCGAAGATATCATAGGTGAAGGGTTCCAATTCTCTTTTGGAAAGCCTCTGGAATTCTTTATTTTTCCCTCTTGGTATAAAGTTTGGAAGCCACTTTACCTTGTAACTATCCTTCAATCTATGACACTCTCTCACCAATGTTCTCAAATCAATTGGAAAATGAGAATTTATATCAAGTCCAAAAACCTCACAAATGAATTCCATACATATAGTCACTAGGGTTCCATGATTTCCAAAAATAATTCTCCTAGTGTGAGGGTTATATTATTTGGCCACTGTCCTAATTAGGTAAACATTGATCAACACATTTGGGCATACCAATTTACCCAACCCTAACTTCCAAATGTTGCAAATTGGCCTATCAGTGAAAATTTTCCTATAACAGTGCTTGAAAAGGGCATAGCCATGGATTGAAATTATGACATCTCGACATTGATAATTTTGTTTGTAATTCTATTTGAAAAAATTCTATACCCTTTCCCTACCTATGGTCATTTTGTAGACCTTGGAAATTGAGCCATGATTTCCTAATCAAGTGCCCTCTTAGTTCCTATTGAAGTTTAGGCCATGATTTTGATTTGAATGGGAACTAGGGATCTTAAACTATGGTTTTAGGATTTTAAAAAGAATTTATAAAAATTCTACAAGGAAAACCATAATTCAACACCACTTACACCTTCAATAACTTCTCTGAATCTATAGACAAGCTTCGAAACCAATTCTACAGAGAAGGAAGTTGAATTTACTTATTGGTTTGAATGCGGCTAAAAACCCTAAATATGGCACCAAAAACCCTAGCTCACTATAAAATTTGTAAAAAAAACTATTTGCACCTTTTGCTTTTTGAATTGAATGATTTGAGATTGAGAAATCAACTCAATTCATACGAGAAATTTGGGCTATAGAGATCAAATCCACCATCAATGCTCACACATATGCTTAGATGCATAACCAATGATAGTCATTCTCAATTTTAAATGTGGGTCATTGATTTGTGGAAATAAACACCAATCACAAAGATGCAAAAATCCTTTCATGAAAAGGAGACCCCCTTTTCTTTGAATATTTTCAAGACACGTGTCTCAATTTCGTGAACTCATGAAATGAAACAAAACAAATTTGATGCTTCCCTAAAATGCATCATCTCACGAAACATATTAAAGTGGTCCCTCCCAGACACATATCAAAATTTCACAAACTCAGAGATAAAGCTTGGACAAACATTCTTCTGTGAAGGTTAAGTCTTGTGCAAAATGGTAAAGGATATATAATAAACGTGGGATGAATGTATTTTTCTTATTCATGAAGAGGAAATTTTGCACTTAAAAGCCTCCACAAAGCACTAACCAAGTGTGAAACAGATATAGTGGGACCCTATATAAAATATTCCCCAAGAAACTTAAAAGATAATAACAACACGTGCATTTAAAAAAACTTAAGTCACTAGGAAAAGGGGGCCTTGAAGCATGATAAAATAAGGGCTTTGTGAAGGACCCTTAATGCATAACGCGAAATGGGGGTGCAAAATTTTGATTGGTCAAATACCCCTACACGTCACTTTGTTGAGGTCTTAAATGAGCATTTTGTAGGCTCGTGAGAGGAAAGAAAAGCTATTTCTTGTCTTTGCAAAACAAAGGAACTACACAAAATCCAAACATGTGTCTCATGGGACTCGACAAAGCATAAGACCTTATAAAGACAATATTAAAATATTAAAGCGATAGGAGCAATCAGTTCTCTAACCACAAGGGGCCAATAAAAGAATGGACATGAGCTTAAAATTGTAACTTAAAAGATAAGCAATAGGGTATAGGCGATCAACATGAAATTATAACAAAAAGTGCAATAGTGTAACCTAGGCTTAGGGTTTTTTTTGCAAAAAACCCTAGAAATACCCCTAAAAACCCCTATAAAGCAAATGAATGACCTCCATTACAACACAAAATATACCATGAAACCATAATTTTTTTCACAAGTCCTATCAGTGGCTCTAGTTTGGGATGCTTGTTATGTAAGAACAAGGCAAGAATCTGGGATAGTCCAAACACAAAAATAAGACAAAAGCAAAGAAAAAACCAAACCAAAGGGAACTACACAATATAAACATATGATACACTATGCATGGAGAAGACATATTTTATGAGAAATATGGTTTTAAGAACTCTCCATGTACTGACAGCTCCAAAAATTCACCATCTAAACCCTATGGGAAATAGGATTCTTCACCATGGTTGTTGCTTATCAAATAGGGCCCAAGCCATAGAGCTTCAAACTTTCCTTTTTTTCCTTTAGCCTAAGACCTTGCATTCCATAAAAGTATTAGATCATCCACTTGAAATTTCCTCACATTAGTCTTCTTGTCATAAAGATGCTTGACTTATTGTTGCAACTTGATGTTTCTCTGCTGAGATGTTATTCTTGTTTCATCCAATTGATTAAGCTGGTTGATTATATTAATCTTTGCATCTGAGATGTCATCATCATGTTCTTGGATGAATCTGTACACATGCAGTAAGTTTTTGATGGAATTCTAGCTTCCAAATCATAAACTAGTTCAAATGGAGATTGACTAGTTGATTTCTTCACTGTCACCCTATCTGCCCATAAGGCCAACCTAAGATTTGAATCCCAAGACTTTGTATTCTTCTCAACCATCCTCTTGATTATCTTCATCAAGATCTTGTTTCTTGACTCTGCCTATCCATTTCCTTATGGATGATATGGAGATGTATAAGAAATAGTTATCCCATACTGATTGTAAAATGTTGTAAACTCTTTAGATCTAAAGCACATTACATTATCAAACACTAACTTTATTGACACTCCAAACCTAGTTATGACATTTCTCATCAAGAAATCAATTACAACTTTACTTGTGGCCTTCCTTGTAGGGATAACTTCTATCCACTTAGTGAAATAATCAATAGCTTCTAGTATCCAATTATGTCCTCCACTTTATCTTTCATCTATCTCTCCTATGAAGTCTATGCCCCACTATTGGAATGGAACTTCTACATACATTGGTCTTAGGGGTAGATTCCCTAAGAATTGCAACTTTCTAAAGAATCTTTGACAAGCATTGCATTTTCTAACCAACTTGTGTGCATCTATAAAAACTAAGGGTGGCTAGTAACAAGATCTTAGGACTTTATGGGCTATATTTTTACCATAGAGTGACCTCCACATAGTCCACTGTGTATTTCATTCAAGATAGTCTTAGCTTGTTCTTCATTAACACACTTAAGAAAAACTCCTTCTCTACTTCACCATAATTCATCATGGATGATGACATACTTTATAGAGTTTGTAGTTTCAATATTCTTTTATGATTATCACTCATGCTATTAGGATAATACATGTTCTTTGAGTAGAATATGATATCCTTATACCATGGAAAATATTGCATGTCATATTCAAAAAGCATCGAATCTGCTTCTACATTATTTATTTGATTAGCTTCCAAGTTTTATTCATCCATAAGCTTAGCCAATCATTGTCCCCTGACCAATATGATGCTCTGAATGTCTATGCTAAACTCTCAGATCTTACTAATCCATTTGCATCTTCTTCCAATAACTTCCTGTTGAGTGAGTATATCTTTAATTGGAACAGTAGGAGCATATGTAACAATTCAAGCTCCTACTAAGAAAAACCTAAAGTTCTTGACAACTTTGACCAGTGCATATGCTTTTTTTCTACCATATCATACTTGAGCTTGACAACTTGTAGGAATTTACTAAAGAAAGAAATAGGTTGCTCAAACCCTTCATCATTCTTATGCAGCAACGGCATGGAATGAGGTAAAGGAAAATTATTGAAATGGATTTGAAATTTAGGAGAATTCAAAACAAGAGACTTCTTTATTGCCTCCTTTATGCTCTAAACTGCTTTAGTGGTTTCTTCATTCCATGAAATAGACTCAATTTTCTTTAGCATTCTTGAGATAGGTTTGGTGATTTCAACAAAGTTGGTCACAAACCTTCTCACAAAGTTCACTTTCCCAAAGAAGGATTGTATGCCTTTGATGGTCTTGGGCTATGGGATCTTGTCTATTGCTGCAAACCTCTCTAGATCTATCCTTATGCCATCTTTGGAAACAATATGGCCTAGGAGATTTCCCTCTATTACTCCAAAAAAATATTTCTTAAGATTGAGAGAAATTTCAAATTCCGGAGCTCTAGCAAATATATTCTCGAAGTGCATGTAGTGATCCTCTTCTTTCTTAGAGTAAGCAGTCAAGTCATCTTGATAAACAACCTTGAATATGTCTATGAAATAAGAAAATGCAACATCCATTTCTCTTTGGAAAGTTTCTCTTGTGTTGGTTAAACCAAAAGACATCCTCACATAGACATATGTACTCCATTGTATGGTGAAAGTAGTCCTGTATTGCTTTGATTCCTTTACCTTTACCTGGTTCTAGCCTGAAAACCAATCCATCATTGATAACAACTCATAACTAGTTACCTTCTATAATATTGCCTCCATATTAGGCAATGGATAGTTATCTTTCAATGAAGATATGTTTAGGTTCCTAAAATCCACACATAATTTGATATATCCATTATTCTTCCTTACTAGCACCAAGTTTGAAACCCAGGTGGAATGTTTCATTATCTTAATGATTCTACCATCCCTAAGCTTCATTAGTTCTTGTTGTATTTTGGGTGCTAGTTTAGGGTTGATTGGTCTTTTCTTTTAATGATATCCCTTTGAAGGATTGTATGCCTTTAATGACCAAGAAAAGACATGCTTATAATTTCTTAGCAAAGCAATAAGCATTGTTCTAATTTTTGGACTAAGCTTCTTACCAATATACACTTTCTTTGATGTACACTTAGTCCCTAAATTCACCTCTTCCAAATCTTACTCATGTGAGGTACTTAGCTTTACACTACATTTATTAGAGTTACCAAAAACTCTCTCCCTAAATTATGCATTCTAGGGCCTATTTTTATCATTTTCTGACAAATTGCAAATCGAAAACAAATGCATTAATTCAATACTTTGCCCCTGACTCTTTAATTAACAGAAATTAAGTCTAGGACGCTAGCGCCTAGGGTGCCTATGTCCCCCTATTTCAGCTCCAAATTCAAATATGTCAGTGTTGGTATTTTATTATTTGAAATTCAAATGTCTAAAGTCGGTTGTCAGGATTTAATTTATGGGAAATTAGAATAATTGCATTTAATACATAGTTATTTCATTATTTGAAAACTAACAAAGAAATATCTAGGAAATTATTGGAGGAAGTATTGTCAAGAGCATTATCAAGCAAGTCAAGAGTAAAATTTTAGAGATTTATGGTATAAATTCAAGATCCAAGCATCATGTCAAAGTGTTTATGAGTTTATTCATGTTTATGTTTGTATATTTTTTGTGAAGATTAACCGTTGTAGGTCTCCAAGCAATTCAAGCAAACAAGATCCAAGCCTTGAGGAGATTTGTATGACTTTAGTCCTTCAAGAAATCCATTGAAGTGTGCTGAATTGCAATCCATTATTGATTCATCATTCCTTTTTATCATTTAACCATATGCCCCAAAAGGATAGGCCTTTTATCATTAACATTTTCGTTGTGGAAGTGGAAACATCAACATGGGGTTTGACTTAGGCAAGCCCCTAAATGGCATAACCCTTCCTCTCTATTTGAATATGTAGGTTTTAGGTCCAACGAGGATTGGAGTAAGTTTTAAGAAATTATTCATTGTTACAATCAAACCCTACATCTTGACAACAAATGGAAACTCAGTAACAGGATTATCTGACAATGATCTGACAATGCAACAAGCGGGGAACATAAGCTTTGATTTGGCACTAGAAGATTGTGAAATCAAATTTGAATTACCCATGCAGAGACATAGGTGCCCTGGGAACCTCATTCTTTCTGAAACAACTCCAAATTTATATCATAGGTGCACAGTGTCCTACTTAGTCCATTTCTACAGTTTGCTTCTATTTGTTGCTTTCCAAATCTACTATTTTTGTATCAGAATAGTCATTTGCATCATTAGGTTAATTAAATAATTGCATTTCATCCTTAAGGTCATTTCATTTTTTCTCAAGGGAAGGTTGAATCACCTTCCAAGTTGTAAGTCAATCATATACCTTGTTCAAATCCATCAAACCCCCATCCACAATCATATCATTTCATCCCCCTTTTATTTAATGAAATAAGAAAAAGGTGCCCAAACCCTAAAGTGAAATCTCTAGGGTCACACATTTTCTATGTTTCATTTTGGTGAGCTTGACATGTTAACATTATATACCTTCTAAATTTGAAGCAATTCATCCTAGATCTAGATTTTGTATTGCATTGATTTGCATTGATCACTTAGGCATTCACTTTTACATCATAAAAAGCATAATTTTTTTCAAAAAATTGCATATCATATTGCATCATAGGTTGCAACAAGATTTATTTATGATGCAATAATATTTATTTTAGTCATTATAGCTTAGATATACATCTCAATTGCATTCAGAAATCAGCATTAGGTTATTTAAAATTTGAAAAAAAAAATTAAGTGTTCATTGCATCCATTTAGGTATCTTGCATATAGCTAAAAAAGTGAAAATTGCATTGTCTTATTTCAAAAATTATATCAACATCATCATTTTCAAATTTTGGTATATTAGAATTAGTCACTTGTTACATCTTGAATATACATCTTGAATCTGGAAATCGCATTTACAACTATATTTTATTTCTTGAACATTTTGAAGTTGTTACACACTTGCATTCTTGCATTGCATAATATTAAATTGAGAAAATTTTGTAAAAATATTCACTGTCAAACCAGTTTGCACACACATACACAAAAGCTCTAAACAATATCATAGACAATCAAACTTTGAATTTTACAACACCCTGTCTAGGACATAGGCACCCTAGGTTCCCTAGTCCTACTTTTATTGGCTCATATTTTTGTGACACAGACCTCTCAAGAACCTCTGTTTAGATCCGTTGTTTGTTTTCCTAGTTTCTTGTTGTATAAAATTATGAATCTCATCAAATTGTCATAATGGCTAAGTATTTTGGTAAAATATTAATTTCCTTGAAATCCTTGGTTGATGTCTCATGTTGTGTGTTTGTCAGTGATTCTTAGATAATGACACTCATGTTCCTTCATCTCCCAGTGTATATCTTCTTAATGAAGATATCTTGAAGAAAGAAGAGGAAATCATGAATGAATTCATAAATAATACCTTGCCTAATCTCAAAAATAATGTGGTCTTTTACCCTTCAATAGAATGGCCTAATCATCCATATCAACAATCAACACCACCTTCCATACAATCACTTGAAATATTTTCTACCTCACATAGGGAAAGTGACCTATGATTGATACCTCAACCAATATGAATGGAAGTACCTATTATTAACAATCACAAGGAAAACATACCACCTAATGATCCTCCATCCTATGAGAACAAAGTTACAAACACATCCATTAACTTGGAACAATGTTATGGCAACAAATTTAGGATCTTGAGAAAAGAGGATGTGACATAAAGAATGAAAATGAAATCCATCCCCTTTTGGAACAAACAACATTTGAAGATACCAAAGGCATAGGTTTTTGCACATACGGTTTTGTTACACCAAAATATCGACCTGTTAATGCTCGATACAACCGCCAGAGTTAATGAATCCATGGGAGGTGGTTAAGCGATGTCACGAACTTGAGCGCTACATTGCACAACACAAAGAGACCACCTGCGCACACCTTGTAACCATCCCCCCAGTGCAAGTGAGGGGTTTGAACCCATGACCCAGGCTTTAATACCAATTTTTGCAAAAATGGTTGTCATTGCACAAAAAGATTGACCTCTTAATGCTCAATACAATTTCCAAAGTTAATGAATCCATGGGAGGTGGTTAAGCCATGTCACGAACCCAAGCATTGTGCTTCACAACACAAGGAGACCAAGGATACACACCTTGCAACATAGGTTACCAAGGTCCTCCACCTTTACATCAAAAAAATTGTACCACCAACCAAACCACATAAAGTTCATGGTTCTAGTAAAAAAGGCATCTTACATACCCTACATCCTTTATCTAAGACTAAGTGTACTTTGGCCACAATTATAAACTTGGGATACATCACACTACCACCTGTACATGAATGAGGAGATACAAAATGAAAGAATAAGAACACATCCTACTATGTGTATCCTAAAAAAATTATTCACACCACTGACAAATGTTGTGATTTGAAAAATAAATTGAAATAATTTGATCCTCACAATTATTAAATTGATCGAGTGATAGACTAAGGTATTTTCACTTTTATCCTTACCATGTGGTAGTTGTAGTATTACAACATACTCACTACCATGCATGAGGGTATAAAATAGGCTTTATGCAATCATATTTCATCTTGCAAGGAGCAGCATGTCACCATCTATTTTTGGCTCATCTTTCTCCCTACACTTGGGAGGGAATGGTTAGGTAGCCTTGTTTTAGGTGCATCCCTTCTAGTAAGGGATCCCTTTATATCACATTAAAATATTAGTGTAACAAATAGACTAACATTTTAAGGGGGGGCATATAGTCCCCCACTCATTGTTTGCATAAATAGTCCCTTTTTAGTGATGATAACATATATCTCCTAGAAAGTGTAACCTTGTCAATTGAAAGTGTGGCCTTCTTAGCACATGCTAGTGTCTCCTTTGTGGTGATATTATGCTTGATGTCCCCTAATGGTGTGAATTTTCTTGGCATATGATGTTCCCTTTGGTGGTAGTACTATGGCTAGTATTCCCTAAAGTGTGATATTTTTCCATGACTTGTCCTCTCTTAGTGGTGATATCATGTGTGATATTCCCTAAGGTGTGACCCTCCATGTATTGAGAAATTCCCCTTTTTCATTGTGTAAATCACCTTTTGTGGTGTTGTTATTTATACACCCCTTGAGGTCTTAGCCTTGTTGTATGTGCATCCTTAGGTGATTTTTTCATCATCTTCATAGATGTTTATGCACCTCCTTAGGCTAGTTTTTTTCCCTCTTCATAGATGTTTATATGCCTTGTTGGGGGGGTTTGTACTCATCTTCTTAAAATCTTATGCACCTTCTTAGGTGAGGCTTGTTTGTCTTCTTAGACATTATAAATTTGGAAAAATGGTCCATGGATTTAGCATAGCGCAACTTGTTGGTTCATGGGCACCCTGTTTTAGCATGGCCACCAAGAATAACACAACTTGCTTGAAAATAGAGCTATGTGTTTCATGAGTGTATTGGCATAACGCAACTTGCTAGCCTTGTGAAACCCATCATATTGCATGGAAACCTAGCATAACACAACTTACTAGACAGTAGATCCATGTAGCTCATGAGTGATGTGGTATAAAGAAGATTGGTAGTCCTCATGGGATCATTCCTTTAACTAGCATTTATTTGATAGATGATGTTTGGTATTTGAGACAATTTAAGACAAATCTCTCTTTTCCTTATTGACTCAAATCTCTTTAGTACTAACCCTATGTTTCTTTGTGTCTTTTGTGTGTCTTCTTTGTGTTTGCATTATTTTTGTATCGTGATTGTGCTCATTTTGTTGTCATCTATATGTTATGTTATATCATGTGTTTTTGCCGTGTATGCTTCATGTTTTCAACATATATGTTTGTGTTTATCATCTTGCTACATTACATACATGTGTGTGTTCCTTTGTGCTTATGTTGGTTTTCCATGGGATATTGGATCTTGGGGACTTGTGCAATCCCCTAGATTCCTAGTCATCCTATCTCTTCAACATTTGGACAATCAAACCCCTCTTGAAATATTTTCTATTTTAGTGTGAGTCTAAGCGTAATTGCATACTCTCACTAAAGTGGGGGCTAAATATAGCATCATAAATTATCACCCTTGATAATTTCACACTATGTTTTGCTCCCCCTTAAGTAATTGGACCTAATTGAACATCTAATTTCCTAAATTATGCATTATTAGGCATATTTTTCTCATTTTCTAACAAATTGAAAATAGAAAACAAATGCATTCATTAATACTTTTCCCTGACTCCTTAATTCCTAAGAAATAGGTTTGGGACACTGGCACCTAGGGTGCCTATGTCCCCCTATTTTGGCTCCAAAATCAAATATGTTGGTGTCAACATTTTACTATTTGAAATTCAAATGTCTAAAGTCGGATGTCAAGATTTATTTGTGGGAAATTAGAATAATTACATAGAAATACATAGTTATTTCATTATTTGAAAACTAACAAAGAAAGATCTAGGAAATTATTGTCAAGAGAATTATCAAGCAATTTAAGATTGGAATTTCATATATTTATGGTAGCAATTCAAGATCCAAGCATCGTGTCAAAGTGTGTATGAGTTTATTCATGTTTATGTTATTACATTATTTGTGAAGATTAACTCTTGTAGGTCTCCAAGTAATTCAACCAAACGAGATTTAAGCCTTGAGGAAATTTGTATGACTTCAGTCTTTCAAGAGAGCCACTGAAGGGTGGTGAGTTGTAGTTCATTGTTGACTCATCATTCCCTTTTATCATTTAACCCTATCCCTCAAAAGGATAGGCATGTTATCATTGGCATTGCCATTGTCGAAGTGGAAACACTAATACAGGGTTTGTCTTAGGTAAGCCCCTAAATGGCACAACCCTTCCTCTCTCTTTGAATGTGTAGGTTTCAAGTCTGAAGTGGATTGGAGAAAGTTTGAAGATCAATTATTCATTGTTGCAATCAAACCCTACATCTTGAAAAAAAATGGAAACTTGGTTATAGGATGATCCGACAGTGATCCAATAGTGCAACAAGAGGGGAACAAAAGCTTTGATCTAGCACCAGAGGACTATGAAATAAAATCCAAATTAACCCTATATGGACATAGGCTCCCTAGGAACCTCAATCTTGCCAAAATAAACCCAAATTTATATCACAGGTGCACAATGTCCTGCTTAGTCCATTTTTGCAATCTACTTTCATCTATTGCTTTCTAGATCTATTATTTTTGTATCAGAATAGTCATTTGCATCATTAGCTTAGTTGAATCCTTGCATTTCATCCTTAAGGTCATTTCAGATTTGGTCAAGGGTAGGTTGACTCACCTTCTAGGTTGTAAGTCAATCATATACCTTGTCCAAATCCATCAAATCCCCATCCACAATCATGTCATTTCATCCCCCTTTCATTTAATGAAATAATGAAAAGGTGCCCAAACCCTAAAGTTAGATCTCTAGGGTCACACATTTTCTATGTTTCACTTGCTATGGTATTGATTTATGTAGTGCAAGAACTTCAACAAGTCTTAATCATCATTAAATACTTGTCAGTTTTGAATATTATCTTGGATGGAAAACCTTACTTGGACCTGAAATTTGGATATACCAGCAAAAGTAATGTCATATGGCCTTAAGTAAATATTGGAAAGCAAGTCATCCATTGCATTCTTTTCCCTTTCCACCCAATCAATAGAGAATGCATCAAACATTTCTATGGTATCCCAGACAACAAATTTTTATTGCTTCAATATCTTATGCTTAAACACACATTTTTCTCTAACCTAAGATATAACTAACTTAGAGTCCCTTAACAGTCTAAGCTTTTTTATTTTATGCTTGATTGCAACCTTTAGTCCTAACAAAAAGGCTTCATACTTTGCCACATTATTGGTACATGAAAATTTTAAAGAGAATGAATACTTGTAGGAATTACCATTTGGTGATATGAAAATTGCCTAGCACCTGATCCTTCCTTTAAGCATGATCCATCAAAATATATTGTCTAGAGGTCATCACCATGATTTTTATCTTGTGCTTCATCAGTTGTAGGTGATGTTTTTCTTTCAATCGACTATGATTCTACAAACCCTAAAATTTTCCATATCAACATCCATAAAGTGGACATTCTCAGTTGGCTGCAAATCTTCAATGAGGTTGGGAGATCTTTTCTCTTTGTCTAATTTGACATCCTTGCCATTAATAGGGATAACAACATATGAGATATATAATTGCATACTTCCCCCAATTTTTTATGACCACTTTCTTGACAGAAGCATTCCATATTGAGGTGGAATATCAACAACTATTACATTACTTATATAATCCTTTTCAGGGAATGCAACCAATTTGAAATGCACATCCTTTATTATTTTAATAACTTGAACTTCTCTTGAGTCCATAGAAAAGCATTTTCTAAATTCTCTACCTGTAACCCCAATTCTTGCATAATAACTAGGGGTGTGGCATTTGTAGAATCTTTTGAATCAATCATAAAATTTCTTACCAATTTATTGTTCATTTGAATAGTCACATGGAATGGACCAACTTGGTTTGGGAAAGCTTTTAGATTAGTACCTATAAATACTTCTGGTACTTCATTATTTGTACATTCAGATATATTCCTTTTTATTTCTCCTTACCCTTTTTAGGTGTGTTAATCATCTTATTTTCATCGGAGGTTGAAGTTGCTCCATTGATAAGGGCAACTACCTTCTCCTTATGTTCCTCAATTCTCATTATCTCCAACAAAGGAACATATAATTTTACTTGTGATAATATTTGAATCATGTCAACAACATTGTATTTTAGAATATCACAAATTCATACAAATTGATTAGTGGTTTTCTCCTTCTTATCAGCTGATTTTCCTTCTTGAGTACACTCAACATCTTTCTTTACTTGTTCAATTTTCATCTTTTGATACCTAGTTTTGACAAGAGGAGAAACAAAATGATTCACAACACTTTTAGAGTTGTGTGATTTGCATGGTATACCATTTTTTATTTTACACTCCTCATTTTATTTGTAAAATTTTAGATCCTTTTTATTATTGGCACATTCCTTGATGAATATGCTTCCAACTTTACCCTGACCATTGTTGACTGCTATGTTTCTCAAATTATAGTTGCTTTTAACCTGAGAAATAGTAGTAGTCAAGGCTCTTATTTCTTCAATTGAGGGTCTTCTAAGTCTAACATCAAAGTTGTATGTCTTCACATTATGTATCTTCATTCCTTCCTCTTCATCATCTTTAGACAAGATTTGTTGATGATAACCAATTGATCTACATCTTCTATCAACATTTGTGTCAAGGCATCCATCATTAGAGGAGTACTCATAGGTTGTGAAAGGGTCCTATTAGACATCATATTCACATCATGATACTTGATATGTAAATTATCACAGTCATCACATGGGTTATGTTTTTCTCCCAAAGATTGTGCTACTATGAATTGTTGGGCAGAATGAGACAATTGGCAAGTCATGCACCATAGGCTATCCTCAACAAAATTGGCATTATTTTTCTTCAAGGGGTTTAGAGTCTCTTTATTTTGCATCCCCTTTTGATTATTTCGTATTGGCTTACCATTATAGCAATTAGTATTGTAAGGTTGATATGATAACCTTGGAATTCTCTCATACCTCTAATAATTAGAATTATCTTGAAATAGGCCCTTTTCATTGTTTGCCACCTTGTACCTTAGATCTTTCAATGCACTCATGAACTTGTCTAATTTATCCTCAAAGGATGAAGCTTTAGATTGATGTCCCTTTGGGGTTTACAATATCTTTATATCAACTCTCTTGTTGATCTTCCCATAAGATTTTCTGTTGTTTTCAATATGCATATCTATTTTGAAAGCATTCATCAAAGATTTAGGATCTTTGTCTCTTAATTCATACCCCATTTTAGGGTCATATGCATTGTAATATAAAACCAAAAACATAGGCTCACTAGGTCTCATATATTAAGGTATATTATTCATGAATTTCATAAATCTAGTGTTAAAATTAGAGACCAAATCATTGTGACCCTTTGTAATACTTGTGAATTCATTAATGGTAAATTTGCGATCAAAATTTTCACCATATTGTTCTCTGAATACCCTCTTGAATTGTTCCCAAGACCCAATACTAGCCTTAAGTAAAATCTTGTACCAATCCCTAGCATCATTTGTTAGGGATTACATGAATAAATTCATGAATGCATCCTCATCCTCAATCTCAGAATCATCAATCAAATTAAAAAATGTTCTAAGATGATATTCTTCTAAGATTGCATTATTCCCTGAGAACTTTCACAATACATTTATAATATCATTTGGAATTGGATTGGGATATCTTGGGATACCAGTAAAGTCTAATTGCATGTACCTCTCCAATTGCAATGGCCCTCTTGCAGGGGAATTTCCAACACCAGGAATCCCTTGGGGATTTTCTTGAGCATTCTTTTGTTGATTTGTAATATTTTGAGGTTTAACATTTTTTTCCTCTAATTTGATTACCCATATTAGGATCAGATTGTTAATAAGTTTCATATTATTCAGAACCTCCTAAATTTTATGAATAACTCACTAAGGGTGTGGATTAGGCTAGGTATACCCTAACTCATTTGGGAATTTATTTGAGCATATTATTTTTGAGCATAATGTTGTTTTTGAATGCTATGTTGAGGTTGAGATACTTGTGAAATATTTATTTGAGGATTTGTAGATGTAGAAGCTACATAAGCATCACTTGATTGAGACATAAGAGGTTGGGAAATTCTTTGAGAAGTATTACTTGCAACATTAACACTTGACAAATTCTTTGAAGAGACATTTGAGTAAGAACCAATATAAATTGTACTAATCACTACAAGATTGCTCCAAGTATTTTTGTAAGAATGACCAAGTGAGAAACTCAAGGGATTATTACTTGTAGTAGGATTCAATGACACTAACACAGAGGAATTATCAGACTGGTAAGACACTTTTATATTCTCAATTCATTTTTATATCATCCCTCTATTTCATAGCATCTCTGATGTTCATTTCTTCAAGTTTTCTTAACTCAAGCTAAAGATCATTCACTTTTTTCAGCAATTCTTCCTCACTCTGAAGCATTTACAGATCCTAAATTCAGAGGGACATATTGGGAAGTATTTGTGGTAGTGTTTGGCAGGGCGGGATTTCTATAAGAGAAATGAATTTTCTCTTTGGATGGGAGGGCTTGAGAATACATTTTCTTCTTGAGAAATTAGCTTAACCACATTAGGGTCAACAAATTGGTTATAAATACCATGTCTAATATCATATTCTCTTTGATTTTATTCAATTTCTTTCTCAACTCTTTCTAGAAAATCCTTTTATAATTGTGAATCCATCTAGAGTTTCTTATTCCTTAAGTTTTTCACATTCAACTTAGGGACTGCAAGATCAATATATCTAATAGGTGATTTTTCCAAGATATCATCACAACTTTCATAAGAAAAATGAGTACCAAGAGGAGCTAACTTACTTTCATGTTTATCCTTCCATGTCTGCCTTTTAAGGGGCAGCTTTGGTTCCAAATTCTTTACATGATTATCTTCAAATAAATATCTTCTTCCATCCATTTCTTCTTGATGAATTCCTTTCTTACACTTACACCGAAAAGGAGACTTTCAGAGTCACCACCCACTTGGAGAATTTGAGAAGGATAATTATTCAAAAATTTTATCAAGAGTAGACACAAATATCAAGACATTCACACAACCGATGGCGCTTCACACAAATATGCCTAACATAACCAAATTTTTATGCAATGTGATTTGAGCTTGTTCCCAACAGAGTCACCAATCTATTGGTTTGTTTTAATTCCAATGGGTTCTTAAAACAATCTTAATGAATAGCCAATTCTTATACTTAATTATTATAAGGGGTTGGTCAATGAATAGGAGAACGATGTGTCAGATTTCTCCTCTGCACTTCAGGATATGTAAGACCTAAGAGGGTATTCCTATGCAATATTTGTTAATACTTTATGTAAATTATAATGGATATTGCTTCAAATAGATATGCTCTCTCAATTATGACCAAGAATCACAAATAAACAATATAAATGGCTAATTTATTAGAGCTTAATGCAATTCTTTGACAGAGAGCATGAAAATACATTACAAGATAAATTACAACTAAAAGGGAAAATGAGTTTTTGAAATTTATGACCATGGAAAAATAATCAAAACACTTGTTCAGATTGGTGCGTTAGACCTAGGCAATGGAGTCAAAGGAAATGCAATTTAACCCTGCACAACAATATTTAATTGTAATGGCGTAAATTTGCACCCTAGGAAAATTTTCCATTTATTTACCCTTACTTTAGAATTACAAGTACGATGATGCATAAACCCATCGCTATCTTCTTGATCTTCCCATGTGTCCCTATCTTTTTGCAATGGTGGAGGAATATTTGTTGGGGATGCACACACACCATGCAGACGTTTGCACACCGCGCTACCATCCTAATAGATTCCTGCCTCTAAGATCTATAGAAGCGTTAAATTTCCTATTTGGTCGCAAATGTAATGTTCTCTGATGGGTCTTGACTGACGAAAAATGGCTCTTGGCCTCCATTTTATCCATTCAAACTCAACCTTTCATGCTCTTACATTCTCTAACTCATTTCTCACACTCTCTATTCACTTCTTGATCATTCTTGCTTCTCCATTGCTCTATATTGTTGCTTCCAACTTTCTACTTGCTCTCTATAGTGCCTTCTTGCTTCAAAACCATCGTCATTGTAGGTTTACGAATTTCTATCTCCTCGACATGGTGGTATCGTCTCTCTCCTTCTATCAGCCTTGAGTGCTTATAGCGGGTAAGGTAACATTGTGTTTTTCATTTTGCATCTATCATTTTGTAGAGTAGCATTCAAGTTTTCATTGCTCTCTACCTTATTGTGCCATTTACATTATCTCCTTTAACACATTTTCTCTATATCATTGAATATTTGGCTATCAATGGAGGTGGGAACATCGAAACGAGGGTCTGACTAAGGAAGACCTCAAAATAGAACCCAACACTTTTCTTGTTTCCATGTGTGTAGGTGCAAGTTCATTTGCTTGAAGCCAACTAGAGAACTGAATTGGATTGTGTGTGGAATGGTACCTTTCCTACTCTTTTCTCATCATTTTCATCATTATAATAATCTTTTCTAGTATTCTTCTTATTGTACTACTTATTTTCGCATTTTCCTATTAAATTGTCAAACTGTAAAACTTTGATATTTGGGTTGTAAGTAGGCCTTGAGTGTCTTTGAATGCCATTCGACCTGCTTTCCGTACAAGATGCCAACATGTCCCTAAGACTCTAGTGGCATGCTAAAATCTGGTTCCTATGCTACCATCCTCACATAGAGAATTGTCTGATTCGCAGTCTGAGACCCTTGTAGTTTGCTCACCCAATTTTTGAATCACCTATCATTTGTAGAAGGGAAACAAAGTTCTATTTTCCCTTCCTTTTCATCCCATCTTTCCTATCTTAATTCATTAGTCAACTTGACGTAGTTTACGTTAGTTCATTCCTTGGGGGTGACGAATCCCCCTACTCTACATTTTTGGTGAACCTGATGTGAATGTCATGTTTTCATTTCTTTGTGTCAGATATATTTCTCTCATGTCTTGGGTACATTACAAATTTGTGTGTCATGAAGCTTTATGAGCTTTACGAATCAGTCTACAACCTCTAGGTACATTGTTAGAAGGAGTTTATGACATATAGATATGGATTTTAAGAAGGTCACTATCGATCCTACCTTTGAGGAAATAGTTTTGGGAGTGTCTACTAGTTTCTCTAGCCCCTTTGGAGAAGCCACTACACATGTCCCTACCCCTCCTACTTCTCCTTTCGCTTCGTCTGTGGAGGAAGAAAATGCTCTTGAGGTTCACACAGAGCAACTTCTTTCCCTAGAGAAAAGTCTCAAGGAGTTTGAGAAGTATTTGGAGAAAGAAAGGACTATGGCTAAAGCCACTATGGTTGTTAACAACTTAAGAGCTATGTTGGACAAGGACCAGATAGGTCTAGAATTTCTCTGGGTCCTTGCAGAAATTATGGATACTCATGTCTCGATGTACAATCCTAATTTAGGTGTTGCTTGAGACCTTGGCTCTGAGACCTCTGTGAGACAAATAGAAGTCTCGATGCTTATGGCATCAATATGTATGGCTAAGACTAACCCTTCTGTTAACAACGCATCTAGCCCTCAGCTGACCCCCATCATTAAGATAAATAAGGTACCCTTAGGTTTCAGCTCCCCCAGTCTTAATGTTCTTGGTGGTAGTCCTATAGCCCATGTTGGTCCCAATGGTGGGGTCTCTACTGGTATGGGGGTTGGTGACTCTAGTGGTTCTGGAGGAGGTTTCACTGGTCATGTTTCATCCTCTGACCCTACCGTAAATGCTTTATTGCAAAATATGGATCAGATGCAAAAACAGTTAGCGAACCCATCCAATTCTACCTCTCAACCTATTTTCCAACCTTTCTTCTATCATAGTACTCTATTTATTGCCATTTTAAACACTCCTATCCCTTAGGGTATGGAGATTCCAAATTTTGAAAAGTATGGTGGTCAGGGAGATCCTCATATGCACATTTTGGAATTTAATGCTATATGCATTGATTTCTTCCATCATGATGCTTTAATGGCTAAGCTCTTTCCAAGATCCCTTAATGAAACTACCTTTATTTGGTACTGTTCCTTATCAGATTATCTTTTCATTTCATCAATTGGTAAACCAGTTACTGAGGCAGTTCCAAGCCAACATCGAACAAAAGATGACCTTTTTGGATCTCGTCTGATGCAAGCAAGGGGACGATGGAAAGGTGATTGATTTTATCACTCACTATCAAGTGTTATTCTCATAAATCTCTTATCCTTTACTAGAATCATATGTTTAAAAGGTCTTCATCGAGAACTAACATAAATAGTAGCAAGAAAATTTTTCCTTGATGAAGTACCATTCCTTTGCACACCTATGTGTTACACTACGTGAATACCAACATATGGTTGCACAATTCAAGGGTTCATCCTCATGCTCCCGCCTTGATATCTAGTCTATAGTGTTATTTTATGGAAAAATAAAGATATTGCAAACGTGGTCTCTATGTCTAAAGACAAAGTCCTAGGGAACAATAGGCATTTTACAAAACTATGTGTCTTATAATGTTGTTTCGAAAAAGTTGTTAAATAATAAAATTTTGACATATCTAGAACCCCAACCTCTGATCGAGACGTATCCTGAGTGGTATGTCAAGCAACAATTCTGTCAATTCCACTAAGTGCATAGACATGACACCAAGAGATATGTGTGCCTATGTCATGAGATTCAAGACCACATCGATGACGGGACTATCCATCTCAATGGGAAGAAATGAAATTCTAATAAATCTATGGCCAAGGCTAACAGTGAGTTGCAAATTTACACTAATCTATTTCCCTCTCATTCTACAAACTTGGTAACTCAATATTCTACATCTTCTCGGCTAGTTCCATTTGAGTACGTGAATATGGTCTCATTCACGTGTATCCCTCCTAAAAATTCAAATGAAATACTAGATATAACTTTCACCTCGCATGATGAGCCTCTTAATAAGGATTCTTCCCCACTATACATTCCTACTCGGATTAATGTAAATGTTGTAATTGGAATCTTAGTTGATCTAACGAGTCGGGTTAATGTGATAATGAAGGAGACTCTATTTATAAACAGTTTACATAAGGAGAGATACAAAGAGTTGTAGACCATTTTCATACCCATGATGGACTCTCTATTGCCCCTATGTTCTCTATTTCTTTATCGATATTAGTTAGTCCAAAATCTATTGATGTGTTTTTATTATGATCGTAGAGTTTGACCTAAATTCAGATTTAGGCTAGGAATTTTGTGGCTAGCCTCTGTGAATGACATTGCCTCTATTGTCCATAAATGCTTAAAGTTCCCCCATAAAGCCATTGTGCACATGGTGCATGATACTGGCTATAAACTACTAGTGCCATGTGAGGGCTTCTCATTGGATCACTTATGGCCTACCTCGATCAAACCTCTCCCTCCTAGGGGAGATTTGTTATATAAGGCTTATGTTAAATGTAAGACTACAGGCTCAGTGTTGAAGGCTAGTTATCCAATGACTCCTTATGCTATTTATGTAAAAGCCTCTATGATAGCATAGCAACGAGATGCCTCTTCTGCCCCACCCAAGGGAAATGGGAAGATTTCTCACACTCTAGAGCATTCTCCTTCTATATCTATGATTCCATCTGCTTTTTCTTCTTGTCCTGTTGCAGTATCTTTGACCCTCGCTCATGTGCCTCGGATGGGAAGTGTGATGGTACCCGCATAGAAAAAAGTGAAGCGTCAGGTTTTTGAGTTCTTGTGCTTCCCATGGTTCCCTATCCCGCTATCTATGGAAATCAAAAGTCTTCCCATGGGGTTTTTCCTACATCTTAGCCTTCACAACCTCCTACTATTCTTCCACTTGCCCATAAGGAAAAGAATGGGAAGAGGCCCACTACTGAGGTGCCTGTGTCTATTTCTCCTCATGTGGTTGTTTATGCTCCTATGCTTCCTCCTTCTGATCCTGCCCAAGAGACCATCCTTCCACTGAGAATGGTTGTGTAGGATACTCTTGCAGCTGAGCAGCATCCTTTGGTCTCTTCTTAGGCCATGTCTTCTAGTATCACAGTCGATGTAACTATCTTCTGTGTGAGCGTAAGTGTAGGAAAAAGGCTTTGGCTACAAAACACACCACCTTACAGAATATGGAGGGGGAAATAACGATGTTTATCCCTACATCTTCTATTGTTGTTCTGATTTCTCCTACTATTTTTGCCTCAGTTCCCATCACCTCTATCTATCTTTTGGCTCCTCCGGTGAGTCTTGATGATGCTAACCCCAAAAGGGTGCAAGTCTTCATTGCTACCTCCATGGAGCCCCCTCTCTTGATGTCTCTCTCGTACATCCCTCCATTCTCATAGCCCATAGACATGTCGAATACAATGGTGTTGTCTGTTGCATATTTTTCTTCTTCCTCCTCTGCTTCCGCTTCTTCTGTGGGGATTCCACATCCTCCGCTAAAGTGCAAGCTGGAGAATGACCTCACTGCGAGTGGAGGTCAGAAGAAGGGTTTTCCTTCTTTAGAAGTTGGATTTGTCTTGGCCTACACTGTCCCAATGATGAAGTTTGCCCCTCACATCCCCGAAGTTTCTCATTGCCTCTCTTAATGAGGTTGGCAATGGCTCTTGGGTGTCTCATTCTTCTCCCACCTAATTGACACACGAAACTTTGATAAAGTGCATATTCAATTCGATGGATGATATTTCAACTCTATCTTCAATATTTGCAAGATCGATGACTTTTTCTTCACAAGATTTCAATGAAGAAGACCTTGAGGGGACTTCTTCCTTGGCCCTTCTTGCAGGATATTTGGAGGGTACTGATCTCACTATATTTGCCTTATAGACTTGTCTACTCTCCCCTTACAATGATCTATATTAGGAGCAAGACAACCTGCTGGTCGATGAGGACTAGGGTGGTACCTCTTCTTTATCTATAGATTAGATTTGTTTGTGTGTTGATGTTCCCCTGTGCTTGTATTTTTATGTTGTGATCCTACTTGGATGACTCTTGCTACCCTTTTAGGTGCTTGGATACAAGCATGAAAAAAAATTTGTACACTTGTTCTATTTGTATCATCACTCTTCTATGTGTCATGAAATTATTTTTCGATATTGGGGACAATGCAAAGCATTGGGTGCATTTAGGCCTTCTTCCATGTTGACCCAATTTTTATTTTTACCTTTTCTTCATGTGCTCTTCTTCATGTTTTGAGAAATTTTAGGATTGATGACCATTCATTCATATGCCATATTATATCTATTTTTATCCATGAATAGATTTGACCTCGAATTCTTAGATCCCCCTATCTCTTGATTTCTCTGTCTCTGTTTGCTTCTTGATGTTGTGGTTCTTATGTGTTGTCCCTCACATGTGTGACAACATACCATGAATAAATCTCATCATGTGTTACATGCCACAACATCTCTGCCTCTTCTTTCTCTCCTTAGGATGTCATGTGCTCCTCTACACAACACACACCATCCTAATGGGGGTTACCATGTTGTTCTAATTTTCAATAAAGTGAATTCTTTCAAAAGGATTCCTTGATGTAAAAACTTCTTTAAAATGAATTCCTTGATGAAAGAATCCTTTATTGAAATTTCTAATTTTCCAAATGTTGTATTCTCTTAGGGCTCCTAGATGAAATTTTCTTTCGAAAAGGATTCGGTAAATGAAAGAGTCTGAAAAATTTCCTGTGAAAAGGAGCATTCTTTCCAATGGATTTTCAAAAGTATCCCTTGATGACAAAATAACTTGTGGAAAATGTGGTGTCTTTCAATTGGGTGATCCCACATAAGTGGGTTACAATTGCATTCACGAAGAAAAAATGCTTGGACGCTCCAAAAAATGGGTTTTAAGGAGTTTGCTCAAAGGGGGGTATTCAACCAAACCCATTTTTAGGTTCGCTCAAATACCCCCCTTCAAGTGAACCCTGTTTGGATGGAATGTTTGACTGAACCCACTTTTGGTAGGATTTTCTTAATAAAATCAAGGGGAGAATGGAAAAAAGGGGGGTTCTAGCCAACCCCCTTCACTCGAAGGGGGGTTTGCTAGAATCCCCCTTTTTTGCCCTTCTCCCCCTTTATGTGCAATTTTTTGCAAAATTTTGGCCTTCAAAGCTAGGGTTAAAGATGAAAATGGAATCAAATTCACAGACCCAACCAGAGGATTATAGTCCTCGAAATGAGCTATCCATCAAGTATAATTTTAATAAATTTTGGTTTTATTATGTATGTTTTTAGTTAAATTAAACAACGTTTTTCATTGAAAATCATGCTCTCTGTTCTGCACATGTGGAAAAATAGTAGATTATTAAAAAAAATATCTGAAAAATATGAACACGCTTGGTATTGATGTCCTTGATCCAACAAAAAAAATATTTTTGATACATATAAAAAATGTTGTGTTATACGGTCCACCTATGTCTAAATTGTAATTGGTTTGACTTCAAAACTTAATTAAGAAAAAAAAATCAATAAAACACTATGAAACCAAATAAACATGCTAGATATTGTAGTTATAAATCTAAATTTGAAGAAATTAGAATTTTATCCTTCATAGAAAAAAGTTATGTATTATACAGTGGATATCACTCTTTTAAAATGGTGTTTACTGTTAAAAACTAGTTTTCGAAGGAGATGGAAAAAGAAATGCAATTTGATTCCAATTTTTTTAAAAAATATATATTTAGAATCTATACGCAAAATGTCACAAATCACTAGTTTGCATCATCTTCAAATTCCTCATGGCTTAGCAACTATAGGTGCCCAAAAGTGAAGATTTAGTTAAAAAAATTTAGTTCAATGTCAAGTTTGGCCAAAAAGTGTAACCCACTATTGTGGAATCACCCAATTGGAGTATCCCTTTGAATGGGCCCCTTGGTGTCTGGAAGGGTTCCCTACCGAAGGAACCCCCCTTTGAAAGCGTTCTTCGCAAAAGAATTATATGGTGTCTTGCAATGTGTGTCTTTTATTTGATATTTGATGTCACGTGTATTGGTGTCAGACATATTATATCTTGGTGTCTATCTTGGGGGTAGCTTGACTAGACCCGCCTTTTCTATGACTGTCCTATAATGTAGTTTGGAGCAGCGACATGCTTATTTATCTTATCAGTGTGTGTTGTGTCTATCTGATCAGACTGTGTCTTATCGTGCTATCTTGTGTATTCTTATGTCTTACAAAAGTGTGCCTTATGATTAGATTTTTCACCTAACATGTTTTGTTTGTAGCCTAACATGTTTGTGGTGAAATCTTATCTAGCTTTGCAAGATCAAAGACCCATGTCATCTTCACATCTTGGTGGAGCTCCCTCTTTCACGTACAGGTACGTTAGATCGAAGATTTGCTTCCTCGATGTTATTGGTATATTCTCTTCAACTTTTTTCTACTTTATCTCTCATACGAATTGACACATATGCTCGCTAAAATGGGGGAAAAATACAATGGCATAAATTTTACCCTAGGAAAATTTCCCATTTATTTACCATTACTTTAGAATTACAAGTACGATGATGCATAAACCCATCGACATCTTCCTAATCTTCCCACGTGTCCCTATCTTTTAGGGTTGGTGGAGGAATATTTATCTAGGACATGTGTGCACCGTGTGGACATCTGTGTGTTGTGCTGTCATCCTAATAGATTCCTACCTCTGGGATCTGTAGAAGCGTTACATTTCTTGATTGGTTGCGAATGTAACATTCTCTGTTGGGTCTTGATCGACAAAAAATGACTCTTGGCCTCCATTTTATCCATTGAAACTTACATTTTCATTCTATTACATTCTGTAACTCATTTCTCATACTCTCTATTCACTTCATCATTCTTGCATCTCCATTCCTCTACGTTGTTGCTACCATCTTTCTACTTGGTCTCTATAACACCTTGGTTCAACACCATCGTCGTTGTAGGTTTACGAAGCTCTATCTCCTTGACATGGTGGTATCATCTTTCTCCTTCCTCTATTAGCCTTGAGTGCTTATAGCAGGGAAAGTAACATTGTGTCTTTCCATTTTGCATCTATCATTTTGTAGAGTAGCATTTAGATTGTCATTTCTCTCAACCTTATTATGTCATTTCTATTCTCTCCTTTATCACTTTTTCTCTATATCGTTGCATATTTGGTTGTTCATGGAGGTGGGAACATCAAAATAGGGGTTTGACTAAGGTAGACCTCAAAACACAACCCAACACTTTTCCTGTTTCCATTTGTGTAGGTGCAAATTTGTCTGCTTAAAGACAACTAGAGAACTAAACTAGACTATACATGGAATGGTACCTTTCCTACTCTTTTCTCATCATTTTCATCATTAAATAATCCTTTCCAATATTTTTCTTGTTGTACTACTTATTTTTGCATTTTCCTATTATATTGTCAAACTATTAAACTTTGATATTCAGGTTGTAAGTAGACCTTGAGTGTCTTTGACTATCATTCGACTCGTTATCCATATAGGACGCTAGTGTGTTCCTGAGACTCTAGGGTGACACGCTGAATTTTGGTTCCCACGTTGTCATCCTTAGACAAAGAGTTGTCTGAGTTGCAGTCTAAGACCCTTGTAGTCTACTTACCTAATTTCCAAAACACCTATCATTAGTAGAAGGGAAACAAAGTTTTGTTTACCCTTTTCAACCCATCTTTCCTATCTTAATTCATTAGTCATCCTGAGGTAGTTTAGGGAAATCATTCCTTGGGGATCTCCCATGACCTGGAGCCTTGGGGGTGACAAATCCCACTACTATATATTAGCCTAACTCTAAGAAGCTCAATATCAATGCCTTCCATTGATATCACAAAATTTTGCATTCAATTCTTCTTATTAATCCTTGTATACATTGTAATTATTCAATATTCCTCATATAGAAAATTATTATATTCCTTGAATAGAAGCCATAAAAGAAACATTCAATTATATGGATAAGATTTATAAAGATGAAAAAAAGTGACACTTGATCAATTTATATTCATAAATGATAAGTACACATTTTAGTAGATAATTGACTACAAAATTGTCATAATATATCTTTGTATTTGAGCTAGTACTGTCATACAAAATTGATCATTGCATTGATATTTTCTCTAAGAAAACCTAAAATGGACATTTATATACCTAAATTAAATGCCTTGCATACAAAATTTTTTAATATCCTTTTCAAATGGCCATGAATTTCCTTTTATAAAAATAAGGGAGCAAACAAGCTTCAGGCCATGGATAGATGTCACATTTTCATTTGAAAATCTTGTCTAAGAATAGACAAAAAGAATGTTACAACAATATCGTTATAGACAAAATAATGACATAATAGTTGGAGACAGTTTGAGAAGATTCTTCTGTTGTCCTAATGAGACAAAATAGAGAAGCTCGTTTATTGTAATAGTTATATTTCTTAACCCATTTGGAAAAAAGCTCTTGTGAAGGCCAATGATATGTCAAAGTTTCTCTAATATGTAGTAGATGGTTTGAATACCTACCTTCAATCCACCTCTTAACTTCCTTAGCAAACTTATCTAAACCAATCTCCAATTTTAGCAAATTTTCTATTGCAGCATTCATTTTGTTAGCATTCAAAATTTTGTCCTTAGTAGTAAGATTTATGATAGGAGACAATATATTGTTTAATTTGGCTCTCCATTTCTTATATTCTTTTATTTCACCTTCTTCATTCATTATGCTAGACATGTGGTTGAATATGAGGTTTTCAGAATCTTTTAGAGATTTTTCCATGCTTAATTGGAAACTTAGATATACAATCATATTGTTTTCAATTTCTTCTAAGGCATCAAAAATAATCTCTAACTCATATGGGGCATATATATCAAAAAAAAAATCTTGATCATACCCTTTTTGGGTCCCCAAGTATCAAAAACACTTTGCATCCAATTTTTCAAAATAATGTGAGTGATGTGGGCCGATGAGACTTCCTTATGACCATTCCATGTTTCCTCAAGAAGACTTAAAATGCATAATAATCTATGACCAAAAATATTATAAACCATGTCAGAGAGCTTTAAATGATGATCATTCTTTGTTTTCATCTCTAGCTCTTCTTTCTTATAAAGTTCTCTTTTCAATTGCCCTATCTCAACATTCAAGGCTACCTTCTCTTCATCTTCCTTTTCAATTGATTCTGGTTGAGGAGGTGACAACAATCCAAACACAACATTCAATTGTTGTTGCAACTTTAAATTCTCACTGTTTACCTTTTCCAAATAATCTTCCACTTTTTCACTCTTGCCTCAGTGAACATTGTTGAATTGACTTTTAGAGTGACTTCTTGCAAGGCACTAGTGTATGTCATTATTCTAAAAATCAAGTTGCCAGTTAATTCACTTATATCATCTATAACATTGGGATTATTGGTCTCTGGGAAGATAGACCATATAGCCAGGGTTTCATGCCCAGGATTAAACCTTGAACCAAAATATAGAGCATCTGCTTGCTCTTCTAATGTAACCATTGGATTATTTCCATATTTTATTTTGATAGTATCAAATGTAATGATAGATGATATATACCATCTTGGCAACAACAAGCATCCCCCTTTCTTTACAATATCTCTCCCCTTTTTTGGTGTCATATCTGTCATCTCTTTATTTACCTTGTCCTATATTTATGTAATGAGTTAATTTCTATTTTCCTTTGTTAGAGTATAATCATCCAAGTTTCTATTCAACTCCTCACATTTAATTTTCAAAAATATAGTCCCTAAATTCTCTATTCTTGACCAATATATCATCTCCCATATATTCAGAACAAGCAAGTTCTCTTACATTATCCACAACCTAGTCACTAGTATCAAAATTGATTAGCATCTTGCTTGAGGATGCTCTTTCTGGAACAACTCTCCTAGGAGGGTGCATGACCTAATGCAAATTCGAATCCTTTAGTAATTCACTTGGATCAATTGGATAATCCACTAATGATACAGTAGCATAAGCTATTTGTTGTAGAGGAACAACATTATTTGCATTTGGTTGATCATCTATATGAGATGATGATGGGCCAGATTCATCCTTCTTTGGGATCCTCAATGGTACATTTTCTAGTAGTTTTTTTTTGTCATCCAACATCACATTTATTCTCATAAGGGGATATTTAGTATCAATGTATGCTCCTTTGTATGAAGGATTTTCCCCTTTTCTCCTTTCTTCAACAATCTGAATTTTTACCCATTTCCCTCTAATCTTCATGGCTTCTAAGCTAGAGAGGAAATTCTTGATGAGATCCTCAATAAGATAAAATTCATGAATGTATGCAACTAATTTTTATTATGTCTTGGTATTATGAATGAAATGCTCAGGACCAAAATTTATAGATTTTTCACATTTCGTTCTATATGGTTGTAGTTTATTCATAATTAATTTCAGTCCTTCCTTGGATGTGACCATAAAATCTGAAAAAATCAAAGTAGAAGGAATAATTGCATGGTTTTTATAATTTTTGAAATGAGTTTTGTCTGCCTCATTCAATTGCCGAATAATTTCAAGAAAAGCAATTCTTTCAAGGACCGATTTATGTAAAATATGAGGGGCCATAGGAGACCCATAAACTCTGATCATAGTTGAATCTAAGTGGAAGAACCAGTCTCTCCAATTATGGTCAAACCCTGCCTCATGTTGGAATTGCTATGGTCTCAAAAATCTTCACTTCTACAGAGAATCCCTAATCAATTGCATAGTTTAAATTCCTGAGAACAGACCTAACCAAATTTTATTTAAATATGCAATAGTTGGATGTTTCACAGTTGTTATCCCACATGTACACCCATTCCTATACAGTAAGCATGTGACCTTACTCATAATGGGCCTTAACCTTCAACTTTGAATCCAGATCATCCTTCCATCATATAATAATACATGACACAACAAGGAGTGCCATTTGAAGTGAACAATGTTGGAATCCTTTTGAAGAGAAGTTAGAGCTTTATGAAACTCTTCAACAATAAATCTTGCATAATCATATGGTTTGCTAACATCCATGCTTTGGATATCAACAACCAAGACCGTTAAATTCACTAGTATTTGGTTCTTGAAATTGATTCCCAATACTTCACACTGAGCAAAGTATGTTTTCTAAAAATAACCCTCAAAGATATCATAGTTGAAGGATTCCAATTCTCCTCTAGCAACCTCTAAAATTCTATGTTTTTCCCTCTTAGTCTGAACCTTGGCAACCACTTTACCCTATAATTGTTCTTCGATCTGTAGTACTCTCTCATCAATTCTCCCAAATCAATTGCCAAATGAGCATTTATATCAAGGCCAAAAATCTCATAGATGAATTCCATGTATATAGTCACTAGGGTTCCCAGTAATAATTCCCCTAGTGTGAGGGTTATATATGATCTAGCCACTACCCTAATTAGGTAAAAATTGATGAACATGTTTGGGCATACCAATTTACCCAACCCTAACTTCCAAAGGTTGCAAACTTGTATGTCTATGAAATATTTCCTATAAAAGTACTTGAAAAGGGCATAGCCATGTATTAGAATTATGGTTTCTCGACATTGATCATTATTATCTATAATTATATCTGACATAATTCTAGACCCTTGCCCTACCCATGGTCATTTTTTCAGACCTTGTAACTTGAGCCATCATTTCCTCATCAAGTGTCCTCTTAGTTCCTTTTGAAGTTTTAGCCATGATTTTGATTTGATTAGGAACTAGGGCTCTTAAACTAGGGTTTTAGGATTTTAAAGAGAATTTATGAAAATTCTACTAAGAAAACCACAATTCAATGCCACATACACCTCTTGTTACTTCTTTGAGTCTAAAGACAGTCTTTGAAAGCAATTCTATAAAGAAATAATTTGAATTCACTTATCGATTTGAATGTAGTTGAAAAACCTAAATATGGCATTGAGAACCCTAGCTCACTTTGAAATATGCAACAAATTTGCTTTGCACCTCTTACTTTTTGGAATGATTTGAGAATGAGAAATTAACTCAATTCATATGAGAAATGTTTTGGCTAGAGATCAAATCCACCATCAATGCTCACACATATTCTCAGATGTGTGACTAGTGATAGTTATTCTCAATTTTAAATGTGGGTTGTTAATCTATGAAAATAAATGATAGTTGCAGAGATTCAAAAATCCTTCTGCAAAAAGGAGAACCCCTTTTCTTTGAGTTGGCCTAATGGTGGAGAACTTGTACTCTTGAAAGAGAGGTCACAAGTTCAAATATTGTAGGGGGTAAGGTATGTACACCTCATATTGTGGAGCATGAGTTAGGTGCCTCCCTCATATTGGGAGTACGAGGAGTCCCATATACTGTAAGCCATCTATAGACCCAAAAATAGACTGCCCGATATCGTGGACTATAAAAGGAACTTTCCTTTCCTTTCCTTTTGAACATTTTCAAAACACGTGTCATAATTTTGTGAACTTCAAGAATGAATCAAAACTAATGTTATACTTCTCCGACAATACATCTTCTTGTGAAACATATTAAAGTGGGCCCTCCCAGACACATGCCAAAATTTCACAAACTCAGGAGAGGCAAAGCTTGGACAAACATTGTTCAATGAAGGTTAAGGCTTGCTCAAAATGGTAAAGGATATATAATAATTGTGGGATGAATACATTTCTCTTATTTGCGAAGAGAAAATTTTGCACTTAAAGTCCTCTACAAAGCACTAACCCAACACAAAATAGATATAGTGGGACCCTTTATAAAATATTCCTCAAGAAACTTAATAGATAATAATAGCATGTGAATTTAAAACATCTTAAGTTATTAGGAAAAAGCGGGTCGTGAAGCATGATAAAACAAGGGATTCACAAAGGACCTTTAATTCATAGCATAAAAATGGGTTGTAAACTTTATATTGGTCAAATACCCCACACATCACTTAATTGGGGTCTTAAATGAGCATTCCGCAGGCTTGCAAGAGGAAATAAAAGCTATTTCTTATCTCTGCAAAATAAGGGAACTACATGAAATCTTAACACATTTCCTATGGGACCTGACAAAGCACAAGACCTTATAAAGATAATATAAAAATATTGAAGTGATAGGAGCACTTAGTTCTCTAACCACAAGGGTCTGATAAAATAATGAACATGAGGCTTAAATTTGTAACTTAAAAGACTGACAACGGGGTATAGGTAGTCAACATGAAACTATAACAAAAAGTGCAATAGTGTAATCTAGGCTTAGGGTTTTTGTAGAAAACGCTAGAAATACCCCTAAAATCTCGTACAAAGTAGATGTATAACCTCCATTACAACACAAACTACACCATGGAACCATAAAAAATTTCACAAGTCCTACTGAACCACTAGGGCCTCCTTAGCTATCTCAAAACTCATTCTTATAAAATAAATATATAACCATTGACACAAGATTAAACTTTTTGATAGTGCTCCAATGGCCTTAATCGAGTTGTCCTATGAAATTGGTAAAAAAATAAAATTCATACTCTTTTATTATCACTCTAATGAAGTACAACTAGGTAATTTCCATATTGAAGGTATTCAGATGTTTGGCCATAAACCAACCATCCTCCAGTCTGATACTCTTCTATTATCACTCTAATGAAGTACAACTAGGTAATTTCCATATTGAAGGTATTTAGATGTTTGGCCATAAACCAACCATCCTCCAGTCTAAGTATATATGGATTATTTCTTAAAAAATACTCACTAGGGATCTATCTTGATAAATTTCTCCAAGTTTATTCGAAAGGTTTACTATGGTAGTATCCTCATGTACATTTACCAACATTAAATTGGCCAAAATCAGTATAATGACACCCTTTGAATTTTTATCTATATTATCTCAATGTTCTTGTGATGTAGTTACAAGTTTGGATTTATATACTACACCCCATATATCTTGATCTATGAGCACATACTCCATATTAAGCTTCCACAACTCAAATTTTTTGTTTGAGAACTTCTCCATCTCTATCCTTAATGTACTTTCCTTCCCTTTCTATAGTAAAAAAAAATCCCATTCAAATGAAAATTAGTACAAAAAATCCTCCACCCAACACCTACAATATAAGTTGATTAGGCTCTAATATTTAGTGAGAAGAAATAAGGTATGTGGAAGTACTTCCTATACCAAAATTTTGAGGAAACTGTTATGCAAAATTCAATGTTTTTAACAATTACAAAAAGAAAAACACATATAAACTTGAAATAAATAATATAACATAGGTGTTAGTTGGGAAAACCATTTTGAGAGAAAAATTCAACACTCAAAACATTTCAATGTATTATTCAGTGAACAACACAATTACAATACACTTGTAGAGAAATCCTTCAAAAGAGTACCACCAACCAAAGATCTAAAAGAATTCTAGTAACTCAAAAATATCTATAAACCTACATGCAACCACCATCTCAAGCACTTAATATATAGGAGATAATATATAAAACCATAAAATGACAATTAGAAAACCATGAGATAAAACCACCCAAAAAGTGATGCTCAAATATCAAAAATTGAGTCCACAAGCTAAAAATAATATATGGGGAAATGACCAACACAGATACAAATTTTTACCTTCGAACAACTAAAAGTGACATTTGTATTTTGGATTTTAGAATGATACAAACTAATCAAATGTGAACTCTTAATGTAGTATATGTCTAGAATTTTCTAAATTTTTTAAAAAATAGTTGGATATACTTTTTATATATTTAAGAGAAAAAAATTAATAGTTTATTTTTAAACAAAAGTGAGGTTGATGGGATGACGTGAAAAAAGAGCCAAAAAAATTCTCTATTTTTTCTTCACATAGATTAAAATAAAATCTAGTGCATGAAAAAATAAAATTAACCAATATTTATTTTTTAATATTTTTTTAAATATGAACTTAATCAAAACATCACAATTTTCATGGGACATCAACTTTTGTCTAAATTTTTTATGATATTTAAGAAAACATTTATACCCTCTTGGAGAGGATTCTCTCCTCTAATGCATAGTATATTGTAGTTTGCCTCATGTTTTATTATGAAAACCTACTTACATTAAATTTTTAAAAATTATAACAAAACTAATAAAAATGTCAAAAAAGAAAAATTGGATTCTAAACTTCGAGCTCTACAAATTAGTATTATCATTTTTTTTAAAGTACCCTTAGTTGGATAAATCTAGAGTTGAAGTTATTAGTTTTAGGCAAAAGGGTTTCACTTGAAACCTTAGATGTAAATTGAATCTCATGTCTAATTTGTAATTGAAAAAAAAAATTTAATAGTTTTGAGTGAAACCCTTTCACCCAAAACTTATGTGCCACGTAAATTCTCTATGGTTTTGGATGAAACTACTTTGCATGAAACTATTTATAATGAAATAGTTTCACTCAAAACTATTTTCTTGGAAGAAAGTGTGGCACAACTCTATGCTTTAGCCAATATTCCTTCTACTTGTCATTATTGTATTGTAATCCATTCTCACTAAACTAGGTGTTCTATTTTGGTTCCATTATCTCCAACCAAAGATGTCTAGTGATGTGCCATCACACATTATAAGCTAGTTAACAAATGTAACCCTCCTTAAATTTATTTATGTGTCCAACATGTTTTTAAATTTCCCATGCAAACTTTTGGAAGTAATAAATTTTGACCTAGAAGGTTGATCATGCCCTTTTTTAATTGTAGATCTTGAATAGACCTATGCAACAAGCACCACTCTTGGTAGTTTAAACAACCCAAAATGTTTATTTTAACCAAAAAACTGATATATGGACCAAAAATTGGGTTTCTCTATTTTATAACCAAAAGCTACACTTTGTATAATTCTATCAATATGAACAAGGTTGAGACACCTTTCCTATTTTTTTTAATTATTATCATGATTCAATAAGGTACCAAAATTCAATAGATATCATTTGTTTGTATATTCAAAATAGGTAGATCTCAAAGTAGAAGATCCACTAGGGGTTAAGTGCACCAATTTGTGATACAAAAAGGAGGTCTTAAGATGCCACTATTTTTTTAAATAAAAAAGTTTGATATTCGATGGGAAAATGAAGATAGTTACACTCAAAACTTGAAGATGCAACAAGAACAAGAGTTGTAGTGCTCTGAATCTACTTTTTGAAATACTATTTTTTTAAATGCTGAAGATTAAGGGTTTCAAAAAGGGGGAGCACACAAAATGATCTTGTTTTTTCAAAAAAAACATAACATAGCATCTAGTGTGCTCCCCCTAAAATGTTAACTTTTTTTTAGAATTTCAAAAATTGCTTTTGTGAGAAATTAGCTAATACCATGTAATTTATGCCAGATTTTTTGGCTAATTTTTTAATGAACATATTTTTTTTTACTAATTTTCAAAGTGGACACATCCTGAAAAATAGAAATTTGAGCGTGCTGCCCCCTAAATTTTTTGAAAACTAATTGAAAATAAATTTTATTTTTTCAATACGTGTAAAATGGAGTGTAGTTTTTAAAAATGTAATTTGTTTCAAAATTCAATGAACGAGTAAAAAACTATACCTAAAATACCACATTTGGTTTTTGACAAAAAAAACACACTAACAAAAGAAATTAAAAATGATAACCTTAACATAATTAAAACATGAAAAAATTATATGGTTAGATAGCTAAGAGAGAGCTTAACATCACTATGGTATTTTTATATATTTGCATTGAAACTTGTGCAAATTTGATGGAGAGCATAGGCAAAAATGTGTGAATTATTTTACCTTTTCAAAAAACCATGTCTTTGGCATGAAATGGTCGTCCAACCCTTTAGGTTGGATTTCCAAGGCAAATCCAACCCAAAGGGTTGGTATTTCCCAATGCAAACCATTTGGTGCTAGCCAAATGTAAATTTTCCTTTGGCGAGTGCCAAATTTGAATGATGACTTTTTAGAATGCAATTTCTATCTCTTTCATTTTTTCTTTATCTTTGTCTTTGTCTTTGTCTCTCTATGTTAGTGAAAATATATACATGAAATATAACTTAATGTATAAGTGGATCAACTTTTACTTTAAGTTATCTTTCATGTATATAGTTTCAAGATGTTTGAGAGTGGTTTCGGGTCTCTTGGAGTTATAATACAAATTCTAGTTTTGGAAGATCTTATAATTTTTCAGACAATCAAATTTTAGTAATCAACATGTCAAATGTTAGTAATCAAAAGGTCAAATTTCAGTAATTAGAAAGTTGAATCATCTTTCTCTTTTCCTCACTCATTATTCATCTTTTATGCTCTAGACCTCTCTCTCACTATCTTCATCCCTTTATTTGAGTCTCTCCCTTGAGCTCAAGAACTACCTCTCTACATGTCCATCCTTCTATGTCGCCTTCCCTCTCTACTTCTTATCTCCCCCCCTCCCCCCCTCTCTCTCTCTCCCCCCTCTTTCTATGTCTCCTTTACCCCTCTCTCTCTAATTCTATCTATCTCACCTATCCCTATTTACCTCTCCCTCCATGCCCTCTCTCCCATGCTCCCTCCTCTCTCTCTCACCTCTATCTACCTCCCTCCATCTCTCTCTCTCTCTCTCTCTCTCTCTCTCTCTATATATATATATATATATATATATATATATATATATATATATATATATGTATATATATATATCTATATATATATATATATATATATATATATATATATAATGTATATCTCACTCACTCACACCTTGCTCTCCTCTCCTCCTCCCTCCCTCATTCTCCTCCCCCCTCCCACTCTAATTATGTCTATCTCACCTCTCCTTCCCTCCCTCCCCCTCTCTCTCTCTACTTCTCTCTATCTCGCCTCTCTCTCCCTCTCCCTCCATCCCTCCCCTCTCCAATTTTCTCTATCTCCTCTCTCTTTCTTCCTTCCACCCACCTTCACTATCTACTTCTCCTTACCTAACATATCCCTCTATACCTCTTTCTCTCCCTTCCCCCTCTCTCTTAATCTCTCCACCTTCCTCCTTCCCTCTCTACTTCTCTCTCTCCCTACCTATCCCCTCTCTCTCTCTACTTTTATTTGTATACATCTAAAAGTGGTCATGGTCAATCAAACCTGTTAATTAATTAAATATGAATTATTTAATTAATATTATAAAGTCATCTACATATAAATAAATTTAATTATTTATTTATATCGTTCATTTTTCTAATTCTTCTAGTTTAAATTAAATAAATAAGTTTATTTAATTATTGCTATTATTCCTCTTAATTAAATTAAATAAATTTCATAATTTATTTATTTAATTATCATTTTATTTCTAAGTTTGAACATTTAAATTCAAACAATGAAATATTCTTCTAATTCATCCTTCACTTCACATTTAAATTAAATATTTTATATTTAATATCTTTTTCACCTCACACTTAATTAAATATTGTAAATATTTAATTACGTACCTTTTTCACCTCACATAATTAAATATTAATTATTAAATTATAGAAGTTTCCAAAATACATGTCACATATAATTAAATAAATTCATTTATTTAATTAGCATTTATCTTCAACTTTCAACTAACTTTTCAATAAATGAAAAGACAAAGAGCATGTTTATCTCCATTTTTGAATGAAGATAGTTTCGTGGGTTGAAACCATTCTCCATATTTCTCTCAACCTTCCACCTTTCTCTCAACTTCCAGAATCTCACACCGTTCATCTTGACAGGTTTGAAACTCAACCGTTGATCTTTGCCAACTAGATTGTTGCCTTCCGAAAATCTATAAATACAGCCTTTTCGTGAGTAGATTTCATCCTAGATTTTATGCGTAATTACTATAGTTGTATTCGAATCAGCATTTTAGAAATTTTATATCATAGCATTTCAAGTTCATAAGCATAGTTTAAATCATTAGAAATGGACATGCATTTTACATCAATCTTGTTCTCCTAAGTTGTCATTCTAACAAGCTATCGCTTAAACCAACTGAAAGCCAATAACTTGAATCGAATCCTTGGAGATAAAGGACAATCGGACGAATTTGAAGAAGCTGCTGTTATTTAGAGTTTGCTGTCTTTTCTAAATTAAGTTTCTTTTAATCTAATGTTTCATTGGTGTGTTAGTTTACTTTCTAATTAGACCGCATATTCTAACCACACATTTTTGGTGCCCACCATGGGGCCTTGCCCCATTTTTAATCTTTTTATCGCAGGTTTTTCTGATAGGTGATGGACTGGAGCTTTGGTTTAGTGCATACAAGTCATGGATTAGCGCATTTGCAGTCTTTTTTAGCACATCTGTAGTTTGTTTTAGCGCATTTGCAGTCTATTTTAGTGCATTGTTGTTTGTTCATTTAGCACATTGGTGGACTGTTCTAGCACATTTACCAGTTCCTTTAGCACATACAGAGGTTGTAAAAGCAAATTATGATTCTGACGCCATCCGCGGACATGATTTTTCAATTCAGTTTTAAAGTAAAATGAAGCAATCCTAGGATAGACATTTAAAATCTAGAATTTATCAATCCTAGGATAGTCACCAAACATTATTTTATGTTGGTTAAAATGAATTCAATGCTTGTTGTGAAGCAACATCTTCACTTAGCATAGAAAACTGTCATTTGGATTTCAAATTGAACCATTTGTTTGTTGTGATTGCTGGGTAATAGGTATATGCTCTCCCCTTTATTGGGTGATCAGAATGTCAGACTTACCTTTTTCATTTTATGCAATTTATGCTTTATTACATCCTTTAGAAGGCCTGTCATAGTGGGAAAAAGTACTCACCCTACGAGAAAAACCTAAGTGGGAACAACCAAAGCCAGGTTTTCCAACCCACTCTAATCAAAAGTGAATTTTGGGGAAACCCATATTCAACGGAAGTGAGCAAGATAACCATCCCCAAAATATTTGTTCTAAAGATTGGGAGGTCTCCTGAGGGAGTTTATCTATTGCCACACCGAACAAAAACCTTTACTACGAACCATAGTGTAGAAAGCCAGTAGTGTCAGTATCCAAACATCATTTCAATCACAGTGCAAGGGGAGGGAAGAATTTTCCCCCAAGACACTCACCATATAATCGCTATGAATTGTTTGCTCAAGGGATCGAGAAATCTAACCTTGAGTACGCACCTGGAAAAGACAAAAACACGGGTGCCCTCTAGTGGGTGACACAACTATGTGAGTCAATGCATTTTAAGCTATGGGTTGTGATTCCTATGATGACCTATTTGACAACTAAGAGTGAGTCTAGTTGAAATGCTTATCTTGTTCAATAACCGTGAAAATCTCAAGAACATACACTCTTTGTTTAGATTTTAGGATTTACAAAACAAGTGTCTGCTACTGTATGCCATGTTTTTCACATTTAAATTAGATTAAGATCACTTGAAAACATCAAACTGTCAAAACATGTATGTCTCAGAAAAATAATTGGATAGTTTAGCGCATCCCTGGTCTGTTTTGGCGCATTTGTGCTTTGTTTCAACGCATCTATGCTCTGTTTCAGCGCATCTGTGCTTTGTTTCAGTGCATCTGTGTTCTGTTTCGGTGCATTCATGCTCTATTTTAGCGCATCTGTGCTCTATTTCACTGCACTCATGCTCGGTTTTAGCACATAGCTACAACAGTCTAGTGCATAGGTTGGATCTTTTGGTGCATCTGCTGAAAACTTAAGCGCATCTGTGTTCCAAGCCTGGGTAATTTTCTGACACTTAGAAATTAGTCATCTTAGTCTAGTCTTTTTCTATGCTCAGGGTTTGGAAGTCTGCAACTTTTGCCAAGAGGTCCCTAGAGAGGAATATTAGGAAGCCAAAGAAGTCTCTCAGTTATAAGAAGTTATTGAAAAAGAGGAAATTTTTATACCAAAGTTGAAAGGTCTTGCTTGAACACAAAACCTTTATTCATCGGTATCACGACTTTGTTAGAGGTTTCACTGACGATTATGTTGTAGAACCATTACACTCGTGAGATTTCTTTCAAAGAAGAGCCCTTTCTCAAAGGCATAATCACAGTCAACGTATTCGTTCCTCTTACATACCCCAACCTGCAATTGTATACTCTACTCATCCTAATCAATTTCTGCAATAGAGAACTCGAGAACATTAGGCATTTATCACAAATCCTTATTTTTACAAAGCTACGATCAAACCTCACAAAGTGCAAAATCATCTTTATTTTTGATCTTTGGTTTAATTACTACAAAAAGGATTATCATCCTTTCAATCAGGGAATCACGAGCTAAAGATTAGAAATCTCATAAGTCATAGAATCTTCATTCTATTCCGACTTTCAAAATTGCACTATTTCATTCTTTTGATAAAAGTTAGTAGAAATTTGGCAAAAGCTTATGCCTGTTGTCACAAGATCTCAAAAGCACATAGAAAGAGATGAAAGGGAAAGTACATTAATAAAAATGGGTGATAATAGTGATAGGGAAGAGAATCCCTTTCATAATTGAAATACTGAAGAGATAACGGAAGATAAGCTACAAGAAGCAGAACAGGATCCCCAATTCCATACTCTTATGGAAAGGATTTTGGAATGAAACAAGGAAAGATATTTCCTTTCATTAGCTAATCAAGGAGCTAAGTTACCTGCCGATTTTGACACAGAAGGGATTAAAGAGAATCCTGAAACTCCTCCTAATGAGTTTAGTGCCCTTACTCAATAGATAAAAGCATTACAAGGGAAAATAAAGGAAATCCAAGGGCGTACAACAAAGAAGTATGTTTTGGATGATATATGTCCATATCCATTTGGCAAGAGTCTTCAAATGGTTCCTTTCCCAAAACATTGCGAAATCCCTAAATTTGATAGGTATAATGGGAAAACCGACCCCATTGAACATGTGAGGGATTTTCGAAATATGAGCTTAGAATCTGCTCATGAAGATACCTACTTAATGTGATTGTTTCCATGAATTCTAGGTGGACAATCCATGGAGTGGATTTCAAAGATCACTCCCCCCATCAGAACATTTGAGGAGTTAATAAATAAATTTATATCGCAATACTCCTACAATATCCAACACCAGATAACCATGCTTGATCTGTGTAAAGTGAAATAAAAGGTAGGGGAATCCTTCACCATATTTTTACAAAGGTGGAGAAGGGTGTTTGCTAGATACTCCCGTCCTATTCCTGAAACAGAGAAGATGGAGATCTTTATCGACAGTCTGAATCAAGAGATGAGTTACAGGCTAAACCTTCACTGTCCTCAATCATTTGAAAAATTGATTGAAAACACGATTACTATTGAAGGTGCCTTGGTCAAGCGTGGAGTTCTGAAACTCAATAAAGAAGGTCCAAGTTCGTACAACAACAACAACAATAGTAACAACAATGACAAGTCATGATTTTGGACTCGGAATAAAAATGTTGTGAATGATGGGGTAGTAGATGCTGACAACGTGAATGTGAAGCCTACCATTCTTAATGTATCAGGTGTCCAACGTAGCAATAATGCTAGAAATTCTAGTACCCAAGGCAATATTTCCAATCAAGGAAATGTGACCAATAATCATGGAAATAATTTTGGCAATAATCAAAATTCAAATGCGCCCAGATCTTCATATTTTTCAAATCGACAGAGTTTTACTCCCTTGGGCCAGTCTTTGGAGTCCATTCTTAAAGAACTGTTGAATCAAAACGCTATTACATTGCCAGCACAAAGAGATTATGAGCCTCGAGTTAAACCACCATCATGGAATGACTCACACTTTTGTGAATATCATAGGTGTAAAGGTCATAAGACAAATAATTGCCAAGGGTTAAAGAATATTGTTCAGGATTTGATTGATAACCGTACCATCACGGTTGAGGGACATAATGCCAATGATGAGCATCATACGTTCAAGGATCCTCTCCCCAATTATCAAAAAGGGGAATCGTCAGGTGACAAAGGTAAGAATGTTAATCATGTCTACGACACCACTATCAATCATATTTATACTGACGATCAACAAATCAATGCTATCAGAATCAAGGGTAAGCAAGAATATCGAGAGGTCAACGCTACGACAAGGGGACAAGCCAAAATCATTATAAAAGGAAGCTCATCTAAAGCGGAAATTCCCCCTCCAATTCAATACAATTTGGTTGATCAACTACGAAAAACATCGGCCCAAATTTCTATCTTGGAGCTCTTAAAATTATCACCCACACGTAAGGACATTTTGGAAAGAGCACTTGTTGACACAACTGTGTCTCGTGATCTGGATATCAATAAATTTCAAGCCATGGTGGGACACTTGTCCTCATCCACATGTTTATCCTTTACTGAGAAGGATGACTCATCCATGACCCATCCGCATAATTCATGACTCTACCTAGAGGTTATGGTTCACAAAGCCCGAATCAGACGTGTCCTAATAGATGAGGGAGCTGGATTAAACATTTGTACTTTAAAATTGGTCCTCGCTTTGGGATATTCAGAAGAATCTATAGATCCATGAAGGAAGATTACAATCAAGGCATACGATGATGAGGAAAGAGCTTCCAAAGGCCTCATCATGCTACCAATCAGAGTGGGACCTGAAGAATACCTTTTGTTAGGTTCTAGATCAGGATCTATCGTATAACATACTCTTGGGTCGTCCATGGATCCATGACATGCAAGTTGTCCCATCTACTTGTCATCAATGCTTGAAGTTTCCATATGATGGACAGGAAGTAACAATACCAGCTGATCACATTAGCAGTCAAACTTGCTCTAACCTAAGAGAAACTCAGGACACATTCGTCCCACATAATAGAGAGGCTTTGGCCATTTCTACCTCCAAATACAATGAGCAAGCACGAGAAATGATAAGTAATTTTGGAACCAAGCTAAAATTGAAAGATAATGGGATGGGAGAATATTCCTTATGTCTCTCTAATCTACCCATATCTCCAAGATCCCATGGTCAACCATCAACATCCATACAACAAGCTACAGTAGCTTTAGCCTCAGCTTCAGTTCCCATCACCAAGTTTAATGGAGTATTTATCAAAGAAAATGAAATGGAAGATAGAGCTATCCTTGATTGGCTCTATAAAGATGAAGAAGAATCAGTACAACATATTAAGTTACCCACACAACAATATGGAAAAGGTTATACGATATTGCAACAAATGGGTTATGAAGGAAATGGCCCTATCAGAAAGAGAAAGGAGGGTATTGTTGAACCTATCCAACTAAAAACAATGCACCCAAGGGATAAAATGGGTTAGGATATGCTGAAGATACAAAGGAAGAAGTAGTACAAAGAATATCCAATGAGGAGTTAGCTGAAACAATTCTGAGAATTCAAGACAATAATTCTAACACTGACTCCAATGAATATGAATGGGATACCACCTTTGATGATAAATTCTGGAGAGATAAACAGGTGGATGTCATACATAAATTCACACCCGCATTCATACAAGGGGAAAGCTCAGGGCTGCCACTTGATTACGTTCTACTAAGCGATCATGACTTGAGTGAGAAAGATTCGATTCAAAGTGAGACAGATCATCAACATGAGGATACCATCCTAGATCTTTCCCATAATGACATGAATGATAGCATCATGACCCTAACGGCCAGTGACCTTACTCATCCTGATGATCCATTTCCTTTGGTCTATCCCGAACTCATTGATTAGGAACAAATTGCACCAATTGATATCCCAAATTTTCCAAATGATGAAACCATCATAAACTTCCTTTGTTCATCCCAATCAAAAACAAGTTCCACCAGGGAATCACAAGATCAAATTTTTTGACAGGAAAGTGCCAAGTTTCTCAACTATGAAATAAATAACATAAAAGAAAGATCTAATGGTGAAAACCTAACAAAGGCAGTATTAGATCATCAAAAGAGAAAAATAAAAAGCGTATCTAATGGTGAAAACCTATCAAAGGCACTGGAAGATGGGAAACTTGACACTCTCCTGGAACATTACCAAGAAAGGTCTTCTATTCTAATAGAGCCAACGGAGGCACTCAATATAGGTACTACAGAACAACCCAAAATCTTGCAATTGGCCGCATCTTTAACAAAAGAGGAAATTACTGGGATTCACATAATTTCTCAAAAACAATCAAATTAGTTTTGCATGGTCCTACGCGGATATGCCTAGATTAGATCCAAATCTCATCATGCATCATCTATCTATGATGTCGGGGGCAAAACCTGTGAAGCAGAAACTCAAAAAAATGCATCCACATGTTGCATGATTGGTTAAAGAGGAGTTAAAGAAGCTTTTAGATGTCGGATTCATTCGGTTTATCGACTATGCAGAATGGATCTCCAATATCATACCTATTTCAAAGCCAGATGGGAGAATAAGAATTTGTACAGATTTCAGGGATTTGAACAAGGCATGCCCAAAGGATGATTTCCCTTTGCCAAACATAGATATGATTGCTGATTTAACTATTGGACATGCAATGTACTCATTATTGGATGGATTTTCTGGATACAACCAGATAAATATTGTACCTGAAGATCAAGATAAAACAACGTTTACATGTCCTTGGGGTACTTATTGCTAGAACGTAATGCAATTTGAGTTGAAGAATGCAGGAGCTACATACCAATAGGCAATGATAACGATTTTTCATGATATGATGCACACATTCATGGAGGATTATGTTGATGATCTCCTTGCCAAATCTAACACTAGGGAAGGACACATAGCTATCTTATCTAAAAAATTTAAAAGAATGGAACAATTCAAAGTGAGACTTAATCCAAAGAAATGTGTCTTTGGAGTAAAATCTGGAAAGTTGCTGGGTTATATTGTATCAGAAAAGGGAATTGAGGTGGATCCAACTAAGGTACAAGCAATCCTTGATATGCCACCACCAAGGAACATTAGTCAGCTACGCTCTTTATAGGGATGTTTACAATCCATCAGAAGATTCATTGCGTAACTGGTAGATATAAGTCTACCATTTACTCATCTCTTACATAAGAATGTTCCATTTAAATGGGAAGAAAAATGTGAAGCAACATTTTATTAGATAAAGCATTATTTAATGAATCCACCAGTGCAAGGTGCACCACTCATATTTTATATTTTTGCCACGGAGGTGTCCCTAGGAGCATTATTAGCACAGGAAGACAACTCGGGAAAGGAGCGAGCAATATATTACATCAGTCGAACTTTGACAAGTCGTGAGCTAAATTACACCTTCATTGAAAAAGCTTGCTTACCAGTAGTGTTCACTTCTCAAAAGTTACGACACTATATGCTAGCTCATACAATAAAGCTTGTGGCTAAGATTGATCCACTCAAATATCTTTTAAGTAAGGCAACTTTAACTGGTAGGTTGGCTAAATGGGTCATGATCCTGAGTGAGTTTGACATTCATTATGTGGATCGGAAAGCTATAAAGGGATAGGTAATCATAGATCAGTTAGCAGAAGCACCAATGCTAGTAGAATACCCAATACACATTGATTTTCCTGATGCTGATGTATTCACAACGGCTATTAAGTAGTCATGGGAACTCTATTTTGATGGTTCCTACACTCAACATGGCTCAGGGGCAGGGATTCTTTTCATTACAGCTCAAAGACATATAATTCCAAAATATTATCGGCTAATGTTCCCTTGCACAAACAACATTGCTGAGTATGAGGCACTATTAATTGGCATGAGAAGTGCAGTAGATTGGAAAATCATAGAACTTCAAGTTTTTGGTGATTCACAACTTGTTATAAATCAAATCAATGATGAATATCAAACTAAGTATGACAAGTTAATACCTTACAAAAATATGGTGGACGATTTTAAGAAATACTTTGTTGATATCAAGTTCATACAAATTCCTTGTATTGATAATAAAGCAGCAAATGATATGGCTACAATCGAATCTCTACTCCAGTTGTCAGAGAATCAAGCACGGTACGATTTCCTGGTGGAACAATTGTTTTCTCCTGCCTATGATAATCCGAAGACTCAAATCATTTGCCACTTAACCAGTTTTGATTCTCCCTTGTATGGCCAAATCTATACTTACCTAAAGAATACTATATTACCTTTAGACTTGTCTAGAAATCAAAAAAGAATTTCATCCGTCAATCCTCTCGTTACACCTTAATTGCTAACGTCTTATACCGACATGGTCTGGATGGTACCCTCCTTAGATGTCTTGAACGCAATGAATCGGAAAAGGCCTTACAAGAGGTACATGGTGGCATTTATGGGACACACTCAAGTGGACTAACCTTAGCAAAGAAACTTGTTAGATTGGGTTACTACTGGCCGACCATGGAGAAGGAATCATTCATTTTTGTTAAGAAATGTGCAAAATGTCAAATTCATGGGAATCTTATTCATGCTCTTGCTCAGGAATTACAACCTTTCACCACAACATGGCCTTTCGCTTAGTGGGGATTGGACCTGGCTGGCAAGATACACCCATCATCTTCAAATGGACACAAGTTCATCATCACGACCATTGAGTATTTTACTAAGTGGATTGAAGTTGTTCCTCTAACAACTATTACTGGTAAACAAATATCTTCATTTATTTTGAACTATATCATCTGTCGATATGGTATTCCCAACTCCATTATCACAGACAATGGAAGACCTTTTAAAAATTAGGATGTTGATGAACTATGTGAAAGATTTCGCATCCAACACAGGTTCTCTACAGCTTACTATCCACAAGGGAATGGTCAAGATGAAGCTTCAAACAAAACAATTTTGAAGATTTTGAAGAAAACAGTGAATGAGGCAGGTCGTGATTGGAATGTCCAATTAAATCCAGCATTGTGGGCATACAAAACAAGTATTCATACACCAACATTTGCTACTCCCTATGCTTTGGTCTATGGAGCAGAAGCTATTTTACCACTAGAAGTTGAGATTCCCTCATTTCGAGTATCACTAAAGGGGCTAATCAATGATGAAGATTACAGAGTATCAAGGTTGCAACAGCTGGAACTGCTTGATGAACGGTGTCAAACTACAGTTAATCATTTAAAGGGATATCAATAAGTTATGTCCTGCAGCTACAATCACAGAGTCAAACCATGAGCTTTTCAAGTGGGTGACTTGGTTCTCAAAGAAAACCCTCATAATCAGCAAGATCGAGAAAAGAAAGGCAAGTTCAAACCTAATTGGTTGGGCCCATTTGTTATCATTGTAGCATATGGATCGGGGGCATATCAATTGTCAACATCAGAAGGGGACCTATTTGAAGATCCGACCAACAACATTCACCTAAAGAAGTTTTATGCTTGAAAGATATCAAAAACAATATAAAAAGTCTTGAAAAAATACAAAAATAAAATAAAATAAAAGTAAAAATACAAAAAAAATAGAAAGAGAAAAAAATCGTTGCCTTGATGAAAACCTGGCAAACAGGTGTCTTAGTAACAACAAAAAAAAAAATCGTAAAATTAGGCAAAAGTGCAATAAAAACAAATGGTGAAAACCTGGAAAACAGGCATTATTTGTGATTTTGTTTGGCTCTCTCATCTATTGGGATACATTTTCTATATTCATCTTTCATTGGCATCACATACATGCCTAGCCATTACATCTGCATCATACATCCCAACATCTCCTTGAAACGACAAGGATTTCATCATGGCTTGATGATTAAGGTTATCCTTAGCAGTAGTTGTGTCTAGCAGGAGTCAGAGTGCAAAGTCATTAGGGGGCAATTCGCCTCTTGGAACTTTCTGGCAGACAAACAACAACATGTGTTAAAGCATTGGAATATCAGAAACAACAAACTTATCCATTCAAAACTGAGTCTAAATGACTATTTGACAGAAAGCTGAAACAAATTGGATGATCTTAATCTGACTAAAATGAATGACAAACTTAAAGCATATGTTGAATTGTTGTTTTGACATTTGATGATGTCATATCTTTGGAGTGGTTCAATGATGTACTAAACTAGAATCACAAGGAAGGAGTATGATTTCTCTTTGCTTGATGTCTGTAAGCTAACTATTAGTATTATGCAAAATTTTCATGGGACATGCTCTACAACGTATCATTGATGACATTTCAAAAATTGCATAGGAAAATGGTTAACTTTTTTCTATTTATGCAAACAATACTCTGGTCATCTTGGTTCAATTATACCTCGATGCTTGTATTAACTTGCTATATCAAACATCATGAAAGTAGTACTCAGGTCATCATTGGTGCTAATATCCCCTTTGATGCTTGTACTAACTTTCAACATATCAAAGGGCTCAATGATGAAAAACATGCGCATCATTGGTTCATGGAATGAAAAAAAGGAGAATGGTTCATTACATACATTCTAGGACTGCATGATTCATTTAGATTTGCATTTTGGAGGCTGTCTAAGTAGATTTTTTTTTGAACATTGGCAAAATTCTCGTATATATTTTTAGTCAACAATTGAGTACACTTGGACATTTATTGCATCTCATTGCATTATCATTCATTTCATATCATTTTACCATGACTATTCATTTAGGTTATCATTCATTGCATATTTCTATTTTCACATTATTTCATTTCATTATCATTATTATCATTATCATCATTATTCGATCTCATTATTCATCATGATCATTATCCATCTTTAAATATCATATCGTTTTCATCTCATATGCATAATCATTCATTAAGTACATATCATTTATTGATCATTCATCTCATTTTATATCATTTCACAACATTTGCATTATCATTTGTTTCACATCATTTTGCATAAATATACATTGATAAAATAAAGATTGCATCCATTTCATTCATTTCATATCATCATTTAGGTTATCATTTTCATATCAATTACATTATATCATTAGGTATTATTACATTATCATTCATTTCGTTATCACTCATTCATTCTCATTTCTACATCAATTGCATCATATCATTACATTATGTATCATCTCGTTATCGTTCATTCATTTCATTTTCCAACATCACTTATTATCATATCATTATCTTTTCGCATCACATTTTCTTTATATCATTTATTCACCATTCATTATCATTTACGTATCATTATTATCATGTATTTATCATTATTTACCATTTCTCACCATTCATTATTATCATTCATTTTTCATATCATTTCTTTTATATCATTTTCATTATCCATGTACATTAAACATTAGTTGCATCATTATATATTGAGAAAAATAAAAAGTACATTCATTTGCATTCATACATATTGCATACATCATGTAGAATCATAAATCATTTACATTGCATCATCATTATAAAAATCATAAACATCATAATATATAGAAATAAACATGCATACATAATCATTCATCATAAACCATCAATGACACATGCATATCAAATCACCACTACATATCATAAATCTCATCAAAACAAATGTCTAGGTGTACAAGGATATCAAATGTTTCAACAAGATATATAAAATACAATGAATAGATATATCAATAATCATCACTAAGGGGTATCTGGATGTGGGTCATGACTGCTGCTACCTCTGGAGGTGGTCGGTCTTTGTGGATCTCTGTTTCCTGAAGCCCCAATCTCTCATCTAATAGGTTGTACCACACTCCTAGTGGCACTCCCGGTGTGATTGCGTGAGTGGGTCTGTGACCGAGTGCCTGACTCTGTGTATGCTATCCTCTGCTCAGGTGACACTGCCTCAAAATATCTCATCCAGTATTACTCTGTCTGCCGAGCAGTCTCTAGTCCCTTTGCCACAACCTCTCCAATGGAGGTGCTCTCAACTGACCTGAGGAGTCTCTTTGCTACTCCCTCTGCCTGAATGCATCGCTCTTTGAAGCTATCCCGCTCTGTTGTGAGATGAGTTATCTATGGGTCAGGAAGTGGTGGCTGTGTTGCCTGTGCCTGTAACTAAACATTGGTAGCCTGAGCTTGTGCTAGTTGACTCCAAAGAGTTTGAACCTCTGCTTACAAGCTATCCAACTGTCCCTGTGATGGCGCTCTAATAGTAATACGTGGAGCCAAAGTACTCGGCTGGTCCACCACTCTGGCTATACGAGGTCTTGTCCTGAATGGAACATCAAAAAAGAATCTTTGTCCATTCCCACCACCTCCATCATCCCCATCATCACCACTATCCTCTGAGCTATCTAACTCCTCCTCATCCTCATCATCCTCCTCATCTACCTCCATCGCCACCCCACCTATATCCTGACCCTGCGGTTGTCCTGCCTGTGCCTGACCCTATGGTTGACCTGCCTGTTCCTGTGGCTATCATCATGCTCATCATATAACTAGCCCACCTAACAGTAGGGCAGGCTCATCCGGACTGGTAAACCTTAGAAATAGATGTGCATAAAAATAGGCGGCACAATCATTCGTCATATGTGCATCTATAACCTCAGGATGAATAGCCCAAAACTCTGGCTGCAAATCCAAATACTCAGCCTAGGCTACCTCAAAAGTGATAAATGAACCCCACTCTGGCACATCCTCCTGTTACCTAGCATAGTGTGCCAGACCCTGCAGCATCATCTGTACCCGATCGTATTGTCTCAATACTCTCAAAACCAGAAACCGCTCGATAATGAAGGGAGTTCGGCCAATCATGAACCTGGCTATCCCGCAGTAGGGAAGCTCTATGTCATCCTCATCCCAGGCCTCATAGTCAAGATACGGTCTCCAAATGACAGTATCCATGTCATCCAATACCCTACGCCAGTACTCTAAATTTCCCAGCATCAGCTGGACAAGGGGACCTATGTAAGCATATACATATAGGTGGCCCAATGGGCGATCTCTCTAAACAATGGGGTGAGTAATAGCAAAGTGCTCCCATGCCCAAATTTGTAAAAGAGTAACTCCTACTAAGAGACTCTTCCCATCCGTGTACACCACTTGATAAAGATCGTGGTACAGATGGGAAAGAATGCATGATCCCCATGCATATCTTGTCTGGTGGAGAAGCATGTCCTCTAGAATCTATCCCCAACCTACTAATAGTCCCCTTGACCTATGATCAGGACAATGGAATCCACCAATGAAACCTGCTAGAATTGATGGAAGTGGGGCATAACTCTCTACCATATCTCTCCAAGCAATATCATATCCGCCCGCATGAGGATCTTGAAAGACTCTCCATAAGGCATCTGTCCCCCCAAACTCCTTGTGATCATAGATCACAAGCTCACCAACTACTGGGATGCCTAAAATCCTATACACATCCTCAGGGGTAACAGTAATCTCTCCAGTCGGCAAGTGAAAGGTATTATGCTCACTATGCCATTTCTCAGCTAGTGCAGTTAACAGTGCCCTATTGACCCTGTAATGTGGGATCCTAAGCAGAGACCCCAACCCACATCTCACAATGACCCCTATCTCTACCTAAGATAGTATGGGAATCATGTCCCATGTCTGGGGAAATTGCTCTCTAATCTGGAGGATATTAAAATCCTCCTATAAAATTAAAATCACATCAATCGGCAAGGAATCAAGAAAGCATCAAGAAAATCATGTTACATCAACTGAAGCAAATCAATATCAAATCAATCATTACTATTTATCTTTCAATCGGGAAAGCAAATTTATCAGCATTTCTACTATTTGTATTTCAATCACGAAAGCAAATTTATCACATCTATCTTTCCTATTTGTTCTTCAAGCAGGAAGGCAAATTTATCATTTTCTACTATTTGTTTTTCATTCACACATGGAAACAAATTTAACAGCCAATCAACATCCAATCTTTAGTATTTGTCTTTCAAGCAGGAAAGAAAATTTATCAGACTTACTACTATTTGTTCTTCAAACACGAGGAAAAATTTATCAAATCAGGCTAATCTATTCTTGATGTTATTCAAAAGCATAAAATCAGTTGGCTAATCTAGCAACAATCATCAAGCATATATCAATTTCACTTCACAAATCAAATTCAACAAAATTTCATGCATGCGCTAAAATAGTCCATCAATGCACTAAATCATCAATGTGCCACTTTAATCCATGGATACACTAAAACAGAGGTTCAAAGTGCTATTCTATCAAGTCTATGCGCTACTCTGTTCCATCTATGTGCTATTCTAGCCTATGCACTATTTGAACAATCTAAGTGCTATTCTATCAGGTCCAGTGCACCATTTTGATCGATGCGCTAATCTACTCATGAATGGGCTAATTTACTCATGAATGCGCTAATCTATCCTTCTATGCACTAATTCGGGATTTTATGTACTAAATCAGAAATTCTCTGCGTAGGCATGAATGTGCTAAACTACAAATCTATGCACCAAACTACGGCTGGCGTGTGCTAAAGTTAAATCCTATGTGCTAAAACAGAACTGTGAAAATCTAAAAAATTTAAAAAATCAAAAAATCTTCAAAAATACGATTTCAAATTCATGGCAAAGGATCAGATCATCTTACCAGAGGTCCACACGCAGCTGGTCTCTGATACTGATGGCCTCACTCAAATCGGTGGCGCTCATAATGGATCGGCATTGCAAAAATCTCTCTCAGAGCTCCGAAAATTGCAAAAGGCTACTATTCAAATGACAATGACTTTTCACTTTTTCCACCTTTTAAGGGGGTAAAAGTGGGAAATTATTATTATTTTTACGATGCAAAATGCTATTTCAAGAGATAAATCGACGTTTCTCTCCAAAATCATCTTAATTCTTTCAATCATCATTAGTATCATCTGAATTGCGTGATTTATCTCTCGAGCGGGCATATAGCATCATAGTTAATTTTCAAAATCAGGGGCAAATTTTTGAAATTTGAATTTTTATTTGAAGCAATGCGTAAAACACATCACTTCAAAGAGGGGCAAAATGTATACATCTAAAAATGGTCACGGTCAATCAAACCTGTTAATTAATTAAATATGAATTATTTAATTAATATTCTAAAGTCATCTACATATAAATAAATTTAATTATTTATTTATATCGTTCATTTTTCTAATTCTTCTAGTTTAAATTAAATAAATAAGTTTATTTAATTATTGCTATTATTCCTCTTAATAAAATTAAATAAATTTCATAATTTATTTATTTAATTATCATTTTATTTCTAAGTTTGAACATTTAAATTCAAACAATGAAATATTCTTCTAATTCATCCTTCACTTCACATTTAAATTAAATATTTTATATTTAATATCTTTTTCACCTCATACTTAATTAAATATTTTTAATATTTAATTACATACCTTTTTCACCTCTCACATAATTAAATATTAATTATTTAATTATAGAAGTTTCCAAAATACATGTCACATATAATTAAATAAATTCATTTATTTAATTAGCATTTATCTTCAACTTTCAACTAAATTTTCAATAAATGAAAAGACAAAGAGCATGTTTATCTCCATTTTTGAATGAAGATAGTTTCGTGGGTTGAAAAAATTCTCCATATTTCTCTCAACCTTCCACCTTTCTCTCAACTTCCAAAATCTCACACTGTTCATCTTGACAGGTTTGAAACTCAACCATTGATCTTTGCCAACTAGATTCTCGCCTTTCGAAAATCTATAAATACAATCTTTTCGTGAGTAGATTTCATCCTAAATTTTATGCGTAATTACTATAGTTGCATTCGAATCAGCATTTTAGCAATTTCATATCATAGCATTTCAAGTTCATAAGCATAGTTTAAATCATTAGCAATGGACATGCATTTTACATCAATCTTGTTCTCCTAAGTTGTCATTCTAACAAGCTACTGCTTAAACTAACTGAGAGCTAGTAACTTGAATCTAATCCTTGGAGATAAAGGACAATGGGATGAATTTGAAGAAGCTACTATTATTTAGAGTTTGCATTTGTCTTTTCTAAATTAAGTTTCTTTCAATCTAATGTTTCATTGGTGTGTTAGTTTACTTTCTAATTAGACCACATATTCTAACCACACACTATCTATCTCACCTCGCTCTCCCTCCCCACTTCTCCCTCCCTCTCTACTTTTGTCTATCTCACCTCTATCTCCCTCCCTCCTCTCCCCTCTCTCTCCTCTCTCTATTTTGATCTATCTCACCTTGCTCTCCCTTCATACTTTTCCCTCCCTCATTCTCCCCTTCCCTCTCTACTTCATTCTATCTCACTTCGCTCTCCTTCCTTTGCCCTTCTCTCTCTCTCAACTATTTCTATCTGCTCTCTCTCTCTCTATTTCGATCCATCTCACCTTGCTCTCCCTTCATACTTGTCCCTCCCTCATTCTCCCCCTCCCTCTCTACTTCATTCTATCTCACTTCTCTCTCCCTCCTCCCCCTTTCTCTCTCTCCCAACTCTTTCTATCTATCCTCACCTCTCTCTCTCTCTCTCTCTCTCTCTCTCTCTCTCTCTCTCTCACCTTTCTCTCCCTTTGTACTTCTCCCTCCCTCCTTCCCCCCTCCCCTCTCTCTCTCTCTCTCACACACACACACACACCTTTCTCTCCATACCTACCTCTCCCTCCCTCCTTCTCGCCCCTCCCACTCTACTTATGTTTGTCTCACTTCTCCTTCCCTCCCTCCTCCCCCCTCTCTCTCTATCTCTCTCTCCTTCCCTCTCTACTTCTCTCTATCTCACCTCTCTCTCTCTCTCTCCCTCCTTCCCTTTTCTATTTTTTTCTATCTTCTCTCTCTCTTCCTTCCACCCACCTTCACTATCTACTTCTCTCTACATAACCTATCCCTATATACCTCTTTCTCTATCTCCCTCACTCCCTCCCTCCTCTCTCTTAATCTCTCCACCTTCCTCCTTCCCTCTCTAATTCTCTCTCTATCACATCTCCCTATCATCTCTCTCTCTACTCTCTCTTTATCTCACCTCTCTCTCCCTACTTATATCTATCTCACCTCACTCTCCCTCCCTACTTCTCCCTACCTCCTTCTCCTCCCTCCCTCTCTACTTTTGTTTATCTCTCTCTCCCTCCCTCCTCCCCCTCCCCCTCCCCTCTCTCTACTCTATATCTCCCTCCCTCTCTCTCTCTCTCTCCCCTCTTTCTATGTCTCCTTTACCCATCTCTCTCTACTTCTATCTATCTCACCTATCCCTATTTACCTCTCCCTCCCTCCCCTCTCTCCCACGCTCCCTCCTCTATCTCTCTCACCTCTATCTACCTCCCTCCATAACTCTCCCTCCCTCTCTCTCTCTCTCCCCTCTTTCTATGTCTCCTTTAATCTCTCTCTACTTCTATCTATCTCACCTATTTACTCTCCCTCCCTCCCCTCTCTCCCACGCTCCCTCCTCTATCTCTCTCACCTCTATCTACCTCCCTCCATAACTCTCCCTCCCTCTCTCTCTCTCTCTATATATATATATATATATATCACTCACTCACTCACACACACCTTGCTCTCCCTCCCTACCTCTCCCCCCTCCCACTCTACTTATGTCTATCTCACCTCTCCTTCCCTCCCTCCCCTCTCTCTCTATTTATCTCTATCTCACCTCTCTCTCTCTCCCTCCATCCCTCCTTCCCTCTCTAATTTTCTCTATCTCCTCTCTCTCTCTTCCTTCCACCCACCTTCATTATCTACTTCTCTCTACCTAACATATCCCTCTATACCCCTTTCTCTCTCCCTCCCTCCTCTCTCTTAATCTCTCTACCATCCTCCTTCCCTCTCTACTTCTCTCTCTATCACATCTCCCTATCACCTCTCTCTCCCTACCTATCCCCCCCTCTCTACTTTTATCTATCTCACCTCACTCTCCTCCTACTTCTCCTCCCTCCCCACTTCTCCCTCCCTCTCTACTTTTGTCTATCTCACCTCTATCTCCCTCCCTCCTCCCCCTCCCCTCTCTCTCTCTCTCATATCCCTCTTTACCTCTCCCTCCCTCCCCTCTCTCCCACCCTCCCTCCTCTCTCTCTCTCTCCTCTCTCTATTTCTATCTCACTTTCTCTTTCATGCTTATACCTCCTCCTTCTCCCCTCCTATATACATTGTTCTATCTCATCTTCTCTCTCTCTCTCCTCAGTGCCTCTCTCTCTCTCTATTTTGATCTATCTCACCTTGCTCTCCCTTCATACTCGAGTAAAAGAAAAAAGTATGTATTTTCCTTGCTTGATTAAGGAATAATTAATGATAAATTAGATTAAATGTCACCTTTATCTAGTGTTGTGATGTGTTTTACATTTCCACGTTAGGTCTTGAGCCCTTTTAAAGCTAAATTAACTTAATTCTACCCCAATTTAATGTTGTAAAGTGTATTTATTTACACCTTCAAATTAGATTTTGGAGGTTTGTAAACTAAATTGACCTAATCTAGTGTTGTAATATGTTTTGCACATTCACATGGGATTTAGGGCTCTTTCTAGCTAAATAGACCTATTTTTGCCTTAATTTAATGTTGTAAAATGTATTATTTACACTTTTACATTAGATTTTTGGCTCTATCACATTTATAACCTTAAAATAGGCCCCTATGACCCTATATTGTGCATCCCAAGGCATATTTTAATAAAAACCTGACAATATCAACAAATAAGCCTAATTTACATATTCCCCGACATTTTAGCAAGCAAAATAGGCCCTATGGGACCCATGCACCACTTTGGGCCAATGATTTACCCAGGTTGGTGAATGAATCCCATTTGACCTATTTTTAAGGTTTTGAGCGGGAAATTTGGGTTTTAACTTCAAATTTCTTCTATGTCAGCCTTTGGGATCAAATTAACGGTCATTTGAGTGGATTACCTATGTAAACAAGCTTTCAAATCATTATTTCACCTAAGCAACATAATCCTACATGATATCAAGTCAAGAAAGCAAGAGTTAAGCATTCCAAGACTTCACAAGGTTGTTAAGAGAGCATTCAAGATCATTTCTAAGGCATTCAAGGGTAGAATTCTTCATCAATTGTTGCAGAAATTCAAGATGCATCATCATGTCAAGTATTTTAATCATCAAGTATGTTATTGAGCTACTTTAGTGATGTAGCATTGAAGATCCAAGATCAAGCATTATTCTACTCCTATTGTTAAGATCAAGATCTACATCCTTCATGGTCATTTCATGTTGAGTTGCAAATTTATAAGACATCACTTACAAGACATCATTCAAGGTATCATTGTTCATGTTTCATATCCTATGTTTCATGTTTCATGTTTCATGCCCTTGTTTCATTGTTTCATAATTTGGTTTAATTACCTAAAAGGGGTTTGACCAAGGCAAACCCCTATTCACTAACAATCAACAAGTTTTCTCCTCTTTACATGTGTGATTGTAGATCCAGGTGCTTTCAAGACTTGAAGATCATTGAATATTAGGTTACAATATTGTTGGAGTTGTCTCCCCATTTTCAAGGTCATAATCTTCACTAAAAGGTCATCTACAGCCTTGAAATCAAAGTTTTAGATCCGAAAACTTGGAGAAGTAGAAAGAGAAAACATTGAAGACCAGATCCAGACCTTGAAGTTCCAGAAAATCCAAACTAGACTCATTCGCCACAAGTGGTGAATGAGTCCCACTGTAGGTGTTTTTTAGAGATCTTTGCAGATTGAGATACCCTTTTTCCTGAAACCTGCTCCTGTGCAAAAATCTAGAACTTGGATTGATTCGCCTAGAATGGCGAATGAGTCCCAATAGGAAAAAATTTAGGATTTGCAAAATTTCTAGTCTCCATTCAAATCTCTACAAGTTTCCAGGTGCACAAATTCTGATTTGCAACTTTCTATTTTGTTTTTACACACTTTTCTAGGTAATTTTGTAGGTCATTGCATCAAACTAGGGTTTAGTGTTGCATCTTACATTGCATTAGTTTTTCCAAGTTCTTATTTGGTGGTGAACCCCTCATTAGATCATATTCGGCTCCTAGGACAACCCCATTGCAAGATCTCTTTCTCTTTTGCATTTAGATCTCTAGGGTTATCCTTGAGTGGAATCATCTTGAAAGTGGGTGTGCTCTATGTCCTAAACCATAAGTAGAAAATCCATTTTCATTGGTTCCATTTTGGTGAACCTGCATTTAGAATACCTTATTTTTTGATTTGGAGTCCATCATCATCCTATATCTAGCTTGCATTGACTTTGCATTAGGGTTTACATTAGTTAATTGGCATTCTAGGGTTTCAATTTTTTTTGCATTAGTTAAAGTGCATATAAGTTGCATTTTTTCATCTCAGATCATCAAAAAATTACATTTTCATTTAGGTTACAGATCATACAATCTAAAAAGCATAAAAATCACTTCTTTTTTTTGAAAATTTTGAAAAAACCCTAACTAGGACTTATTCACCCCTTTGGGCGAATTAGTCCCAATCCAGATTTTAAAATTCCTATTACAACATCAAAAATCTCATCTTTGTGCTTCCTAAGGTTCCTAGTAACATATATTATAAGTTTGGAAAGTTTCGGTAACATTTATTTTATGCATCTAGGTCAAAAACATCAATTTAGGGTACTCATTTTTTAAATCATTTCAATTCCAAGCATCGTCACTTCTGAAAATATTCACATTTCTGAAACTTTGCATAACATGGATAAAATTACTTTTCACTTTTGCATATACAATGTTTACATTCATAAAACTTTACATAAGTTTGATAGAAGTGCTTTTCATTCTTGGATACACATTGTTTGCATTCTTCAAATTTTGCATACATTGGACAAAAGTAATTTTCATCTTTTGATATGCATTGCTTACATTCTTAAAGCGTTGCATAAAATGGTTAGAAGTGATTTTTATTTTTTTCAAACAATTTTAGTACCTTACCTTTCTAGGAATGCCAAGAAAAATTTCCTATCCCCTCCCCATGAGAGTATTTTAGTGAAAGAGGATACAACCTTGTAAATTCCTAACGATCATATTCATTCTTCTCCTAATATCTCTCTTATTGGCGAAGAAGATAGTTTGGTGTCAGAAGAACCAATCAATGAGTTTTGAGAATCCTAGTTGTTTCTCTTCTTCCACCTCTCTTATTAGGAAAGACATTGATGAACAAGAAGAAACAACCATAGGTAATCATGATGAGAACATAATACAACAAGAGATCATTGAAACTTCAACTAGTCTACATTCATCTCCCAACATCTTCCCCTCTTGTGATAATGTTTTAGAGGATGAAAGCGTAAGTGAGGAAGATATCTTGGTGTTGGATGATCAAACCTTTAAGGTCTATAGCAACCCTCTTTATGATTCTTCCCCTACCTATCCTATCTTAGAAGACATTATGGGAAAAAGGAGTGAAATTTTGGATAATCATGACAATCACATTTATTCTTCTCCTAGTATCTCTCCTAGTTGTGAAGAAGATACTTTGATGTTAGAAAATACAATCGATAAAATTCATGGGAATCTTGATTTCCCCTCTTCCCTTAGGGAAAACGTTATTGGAAAAGGAAACACCATCATTGATAAACAAGACAATTCAACCATTGATCGTTCCCCTACTTGCGATGAAGTTATTTTGACAGAACCAATCCTTGAATGTCAATAACATTTGGTTTGTAGTTCACCTAAAATCTCTCATCCTAGGGAGGATATCATGATGGAAGAAAATGGCAAGATTTCGACTTCCCTAGATGTCAGTAAAAAGATGATACTAGATTGCCCTTTATTAGAAATACATCAAACCAACACCGTTGAGGTTATGAATGTGCAAGTGTCCATTCGATACCCCTTGATTAATGGACCTCCTACATACCCTGTGGTACATCCTAAGAATCCTCTAATCCTTTACCCACCTTCACACAAACAACAAACCTGAACTTACCCTTTACCCACCTAAGAACAATGTGTTGCATCACTCGAGTTCTAATATCGTTTCTCATACATATAACACTAGGAACAATCTGCAACCAAGACAAACACCTTCAACATCCCTACCATTTCCTAACCCTATCCTTCCCGGTCCTCCTCGTTTGCCTTCACATAATGAAAAGGAGTACAATCTTGTTGAACAACTTAAGAATACTCCTGCAAAGATATCTCTATGGGACCTAATTCATAATTCACCTAATTACCACACTATGCTTCAAATAGTCTTGCAACAAGTTGTGGTTCTCTCTAGTGTAAACCCAAATGACATAGAATCCATAATCCAAGGAATAAGCGTTTACATTGTTTTCCACCGAAGTGAGCTCCCTCCTTTGGAAGTACAGAAGCAAAATGAGGCTTTCATGATAATATCTCAATAAAAAAGAAAAGGGATAAAGAGAACCCTTGTGGATAATGGATCCACCCTTAATGTGTGTAGTGTATCCCTTTTGGATAGGCTTGGCATAGAAAAATAAAAAATTCAATTGAACTCTTTATCAATTAGTGGATTTGACAATGTAGGAAAGAAACCGCTCAGTGTGATTACTTTTCCTATTGCAGCTAGAAAAGCTACATTAGAAACATCGATCCATGTTATGCCTCAGGATATTTCATACAACCTTCTTTTAGGAAGACCTTGGATTCATGAGATGCATGCGGTGCCTTCTACTCTTCATCATAAAATGAAGTATGTCTTCAACAACAAAGTGTACACACTTGATGCTGATCATGAACCTTACAGTGTCTTACAACTTGAGAAAAATAAAGAGAACCCCTTGAACACATTAACACCAACTACACAAGTGGAACCCATGCAACAAAAAGATAAAGAAAAACATATTAAGGGGGTCACGAAGCTATTAGAAGATGATTGGGGTTCCTTAGATTTCACACCAACATTCATGGGAGAATACAAGATCATACACAAAGAATCTGAAAAAGGAAAGGAAAAACTGGTAATGTCAACAAAAAGTTCAGAAGACCCTTCAAAAGCATCCACCTTAACCACTTTAGAACAAAAGAAAAAAAATTACACATCAACCTTTGAAAAAGTTTATTATGAACAACCACTAGATCTAAAAGTAATGAAAAAGCTTTATGGAAAAGGTTACAAACTTATGAAACAACTTGGGTATAGTGGAAAAGGATGTGGCACTAGAGAACAAGGTATTTGTGTCCCTATAGAACCTAACACACAAGAAACAGCTAATGGTCTTGGTTATTGTCCTTTGATAAAAATAAAAAAGCCTTCACTTAATATCAACATTCTTACAAAAGATTCTTTCAAGCCACCTTTAATAGTAGTGCATCCTGAATTGATAGACACTTGTGGTCTTGATTGTTATCCTTTGAAAGAAACAAAGAAATATTTGCTTAATGTCAATGTCATCATGCAAAACACTAATGATTCAAATTTGATATATTTTACACCCTCCTATAAAGGAGAGAAAAAAATCTCATAATATAAAGAGTCTTGTGTAGGTATGACATCTTGTACTAAGCAAGAAATATCTTTATCGCAAAATCAAGGACCATCCTCTACCATTGATCAAGAGAGTATCTTGTCGAGACTCCTCCAAGATCATTTGATATCTCTGCCTCCAAGAACATGAAAGAAATTTTACTACAAGATTTTATTTTGCGCATATCATAGAGTTCATGGTTATTCTACTAATGAACGTAAGGCTTTGAGTAACAAGATTCAATATCTTAAGGACTGTGGTGATCTTCCTTGGGTTGAAGCACCTAGTTCCTCTTATCATTTGGCTCATCTGTGTCCTACACTAAGTGGGGGCAAGGAGTTAAGTAGCCCTATCCTCGTATGTCACTTGTCATTGTCTCTTTTGGCTAGTTGACCCTCTTTCATGAATATATATAAGAGCAAACTTGAGATGGGGACAACATGCTTCAAGCTGGCTCGCATGTGACATACTACATTTTGGGGGCAACCCCTTCTCCTTTTCATGACGTAGCTTATTGGAAACATATGACTTCGCATAGGGATTTTTGAATAAGCTCTCATATCTTCTTTTACTTTAAAGCAATTGCTCACAATACTGGTGTTAGCAACCACTTTAAAGTGGTGGTATACATCGACACTCATGTTTCATTGTCCGATTTTATTTCTTCTTACGATGCATCCTTTTCTTGGTAGTATCATTGGGTTTGATTTCCTCTGAGAGCGTGATATTTCTTTGACTTGTCCTCTCTTGGAGACATTAAGCACGATGTTCCCTAAGAAGAGACCTTACACGAATTAAGTAAAATCCCTTTGAACATACCATACACTATTTGGCATTCACAACAATTGTTATATGGCCACCTTGCATAATACACTTTGCATGCCTATGGTGCCATCTTGTTTGTTCATGAGCTCCAAGCATACAAAGTTTTTCTTTTCTCATGAAGCTCAAAGATCATTTTTGCGTTGTGCCTTATCAAAATTATCTAAAGGTATAACTTTGGTATGGTTTGAACAGGAAGCCCAACTGAGTCATGACTTTCCCCATAGCCACTTGCATGTGTGTGTGAGTGCATACCAGGCATGAGTGTGTGTGTCTCACCTTCTTGGATTACTCACCCAGTGGTTAGCTAAGAGTTTTGTTTCCTAAGATTGAGTGCATTTTTGGACACATAGCTTAGATTTGATCCACATCATTGGACAAACGATTGAAGCTTGATCAACCTCATTTTTATTTTTCTTTTTCTTTATTTTAGTTATTGACATTACATGTTTCTGTATCTTGATGTTGCATATTATACACCTTGTGTGTGTCCTTTTATTCTCATGTCGGTTTGACTTAGGATCTTAGATCTTGGGGGCTTGACCGCCTCCTCGATCTTTGTTATTCTAGACCATCTGCATTGGTACACTTGGAGCCCTCTTGAATGTCTACTTTAGTGTGAGTTTGAAGCAAGTTCATCCTCTCACTAAAGTGGGGGCTAAATGGAGTCATGAAAAAAGTATGCCTTTTCCTTGCTTGATTTAGGAATAAATAATGATCAATTGGATTTAATGTCGCCTTGATCTAGTGTTGTGATGTGTTTTACATTTCCACATTAGGTCTTGGGTCCTTTTTAAACTAAATTAACTTAACTTTTCCTTAATTTAATGTTGTAAAGTATATTTATTCACACCTTCACATTCAATTTAGGAGGTTTGTAAACTAAATGGACCTAATCTAGTGTTGTAATGTGTTCTACACATTCACATGGGATTTAGAGCCCTTTCTAGCTAAATAGACCTATTTTTGCCTTAAGTTAATGTTTTAAAATGTATTTATTTACACTTTCACATTAGATTTTGGGCCTTGTTGTATTTATAACCTTAATATAGGCCCTTATGAACTTATATTGTGCATCCCAAGGCATATTTTAATAAAAAACTTGACAATATCAACAAATAAGCCTAATTTACCTATTCCCTGACATTTTAGCAAGCAAAATAGGCCCTATGGGACCCGTTCACCACTTTCAATGAATGAGTCCCACCCAGGTGGGACTCATTCATCCAGGTTGGTGAATGAAACCCATTTGACCTATTTTTAAGGTTGTGAGTGGGAAATTTGGGTTTTAAATTCAAATTTCTTCTATTTTAGCCTTTGGGATCAAATTAACGGTCATTTGAGTGGATTGCCTATATAAACAAGCTTCCAAATCATTATTTCACCTAAGCAACATAAGCCTACATGATATCAAGTCAAGAAAGCAAGAGTTAAGCATTCCAAGACTTCACAAGGTTGTTAAGAGAGCATTCAAGATCATTTCTAAGGCATTCAAGGGTATAATTCTTCATCAATTGTTGCAGCAATTCAAGATCCATCATCATGTCAAAAATTTTAATCATCAAGCATGTTATTGAGCTAGTTTTGTGACGTAGCATTGAAGATCCAAGATCAAGCATTGTTCTACTCCTATTGTCAAGATCAAGATCTACATCCTTCATGGTCATTTCATGTTGAGTTGCAAATTTATAAGACATCACTTACAAGACATCATTCAAGGTATCATTGTTCATGTTTCATATCCTATGTTTCATGTTTCATGCCCTTGTTTCATTGTTTCATAATTGGTTTAATTACCTAAAAGGGGTTTGACAAAGGCAAACCCTTGTTCACTAACAATCAACAAGTTTTCTCCTCTTTACATGTGTGATTGTAGATCTAGGTGCTTTAAAGACCTAAAGATCATTGAAGATTAGGTTACAAGCTTGTTGGAGTTGTCTTCCCATTTTCAAGGTCATAATATTAACTAAAAGGTCATCTACAGCCCCGAAATCAGAGTTTCGGATCTAGAAACCTGGAGAAGCAGAAAGAGCAAACATTGAAGACCAGATCTAGACCTTGAAGTTCCAAAAAATCCAAACTGAACTCATTCACCAAAGTCCCACTGTAGGTGTTTTTCAGAGATCTTTGTAGATTCAGATACCATTTTGCTTGAAACTTGCTCTTGTTTAGAAATCCAGAACTGGGACTGATTCAACCAGAATGGCGAATGAGTCCCAATAGGCAAAAATTTTAGGATTTGTAGAATTTCCAGTCTCCATTCAAATCTCTACAAGTTTCCAGGTGCATAGATTCTTCTTTACAACTTTCTATTTTGTTTTTACACACTTTTCTAGGTCATTTTGTAGGGCATTGCATCAAATTAGGGTTTAGTTTTGCATATTACATTGTATTATTTTTTCCAAGTTCTTACTTGGTGGTGAACCCCTCATTAGATCATATTCAGCTCCTAGGACAACCCTATTGCAAGATCTCTTTCTCTTTTGCATTGAGATCTCTAGGGTTATCCTTGAGTGGAATCATCTTGAAAGTGGGTGTGCTCTATGTCCTAAACCATAAGTAGCAAATCCATTTTTGTTGGTTCCACATAATTCTCCCTCCCTCCTTCTCCCCCTTCCCTCTCTACTTAATTCTATCTCACTTCTCTCTCCCTCCTCCCCCCTTTCTATCTATCCTCACCCTCTCTCTCTATCTCTCTCTATTTTTATCTATCTCACCTTGCTCTCCCTTCATACTTCTCTCTCCCTCCTTCTCCCCCCTCCCTCTCTACTTTGTTCTATCTCACTTCTCTCTCCCTCCTCCCCCTTTCTATCTCTCCCAACATTTTCTATTTATCCTCACCCTCTCTCTCTCTCTATTTCGATCTATCTCGCCTTGCTCTCCCTTCATACTTCTCTCTCCCTCCTTCCCCCCCTCCCTCTCTACTTCATTCTATCTCACTTCTCTCCCCCTCCTCCCCAATTCTCTCTCCCAACTCTTTCTATATATCCTCTCTCTCTCTCTCTCTCCCAACTATCTCCATCTCTCCTCAGCCTCCTCCCTCCTTTCTCTCTCCCAACTATCTCCATCTCTCTCCCTCCTCGCCCCTTTCTCTCTCTACCAACTCTTTCTATCTATCCTCTATCTCTCTTAGCTCTTTCTTAGATCTCTCCCTCTCTCTCTCCTTCTCTTTATCTCCCCTCTCTCCCACCTCTCTCTCTCTCTCTCTCTCTCTCTCTCTCTCTCTCTCTCTCTCTCTCTCTCTCCTCTCTCTTTATCTCCCTCCTCTCTCTCTACCTACCTCTCTCACTATTTTCTCTCTCTCTATCCCTCTCCCTCTCTCTCTCTCTCTCTCTCTCTCTCTCTCTCTCTCTCTCTCTCTCTCTCTCTCTCTCTCTCTCTCTCTCTCTCTCTCTCTCTCTCTCTCCATCAATCTCTCCTTCCCTATCTTCTTCTCTCTATCTTCTCTCTTCCATCTCTCTACTTACCTCTCTCCTCTCTCCTCTCTCTACCTCTCTGTCTCCTCTCCCCTCTCCCTCTCTCTCCTATCTCTCCCTCCATCATCTTTATCTCCCTCCTCCTCCTTTTTCCTCTCTCATCTCCCTCTCCTCTATCTCCTCCCCTCCGTCACTCTCTACCACTCTCTCTATCTTTCTCTTGTTCTCTCTATCTCAACTCCTCTTCTACCTATCTCTCTCTTTATCGTTATCTCCTTCCCTCTCTTTCTCTCTCTCTATCTCACCACTCTCTCTCTACTTTTACATCTCTCTTTACCTCTCCCTCCCTCCCTCCCTCTCTCTCTCTCTCTCCCTCTCACCCACCCACCCTCCCTCCTCTATCTCTATCTATGTCTCTATCTTTGTCTATGTCTTTGTCTTTATCTCTCTCTCTCTCCCTGATGTGCACCAAGATGTGATAGAAAAAGGGGAGGAAGGTGGAAAGATTGAGAGAGATGGAATGAGGTAGGGAGAGGTAGAGATGGAGAGAGAGATAGAGAGAATTAGATAGGGAAGGAGAGAGAGGGGGGAGTGAGGGAGAGATAGGTGAGATAGATAGAAGTAGAGAGGGAGGGGGGAGGAGGGAGGGAGTACGAGGTGAGATATATAGAAGTAGAGAGAGAGAGAATTGAGAGAGGTGATAACGAGAAGTAGAGAGGGAAGGAGAGAGGGAGGGAGAGAGAAGGAAGGTGGGTGGGAGGAAGGTAGAAAGAGAGAGGAGATAGAAAAATTAGAGAGGGAAAGAGGGAGGTAGAGAGAGGGGGGGGAGATAAAGAGAGGGAGGGAGGGAGAGGTAAGGAAAGAGAGAGGTGAGATAGAGAGTAGAGAGATATATATATAAAAGGAGAGGGAGAGGGGAGATAGAGAGATGTAGAGAGGGAAGGAGGGAGGGAGGGAGATAGAGATTAGAGGGAAAGAGAGAAGGATGGAAAGGTAGAGAGGTAGTTCTTGATCTCAAGGGATAGAGATTCAAATAAAGGGATGGAGATAGTGAGAGAGAGAGTTCTAGAGCATAAGAGATAAACATGAGTGAACTAGAGAGAGCGAAAGATGATACAACTTGTTGATTACTAAAATTTGACTTCCTAATTATTGAAATTTAACATGCTAATTATTGAAATTTGATTAAGTCAAAAAAATTATAATATCTTCCAAAAATTAGAATTTGTATTATAACTCCAAGAGATCTGATACCACTCTCAAATATCCTGAAACTATATACATGAAATATAACTTAAATTATAAGAAAGTATAGCTTGAATTTCAACTTATACTTAAATGTTTTTTTCATGTATATAGTTTCACTGATAGAGAAAGACAAAGAAAAAGACAACAAATACAAAGAAAATGCATTCTAAAAATTCATCATTCACATTTGGCGAGCACCAAATTTGAGACTCACCAGATTTGGCACTCGCCATACTTTTCTTGGGATGACCAAGCCTTTGGCTTTGTCATTCAAGCCATTTGGTGAACGCCAAATTTGGTGCTTTCCAAATTGTCCTTTCGAGTAAAAAAACAAAAGTGGCATCTTAATTGTGTTGCAACTTTGTGCACTTACCCTAGGGGATATGTGTTCACTTTATTTTCTTGTGCTATTAGTTGGATGAATAAGCAGTAGTTTGTGTTCACTTTTTCACTACAAATACTAAGTGCATGACAACTACCCATTCAAGTAGATCATCTAGCTTGATATTGTGTTTAGATGTGAGGTTATGACAAGAAGCTATCAAACATTTTTGTGATAGTCAAAGTTATATATATTTAGCAAAGAATTGACTCTTCATACTAGGATGATGTAGACAAATGTCTAGTACCATTTTTTTCACATAGTATAGAATGAGAGGGTGATGTTGAAATTTAAATTTTTAGAATGTTTAAAATGAATTTGTGAAGCCAATTGACACAAAGAAGTTAAAGTGATGTAGCAAGTCTATGGGCCTCTTAGTTCCTAGTAGATAGTTAATAATGTTGGCATTCCCTTTACTCTTGCAATGTGTTTGAAAAGAAAGAGAATGTCAAGAAAGGTGTCCTATCTTTGCATCCTAATATTATAAATACAAAGTGTTTTTACATGCTATATAACACAAAATTATAATTTGAGGGATTTAGAGGTTAATTTTGGCCCCAAAAATGTTGAAGTAGGCCCTAAATAGAGAATTTTTTTTATTAAAACATAAATCTTTGTGAGCTTTTTAATTTTCAATAGACTTTATTTTATCAAAATTTATTACCTCTAGAAGAAGAGACTCTGACATAAAAAATGTAAGAGCATCTATGATACATAAGAGGTTGTAAAAGGAAGTTATAGTTGTAACATCATAAATTGCATCCTATGCAATTTCACGTTACATACACTTTCTTCTTTAGATAAAATAAGATAATTATGCTCTCCTTCAACCTAAGACAATCTCTTGCCATCTCGCATGCCTAGTTTCTCGGTTGCTGAGTCTAATTTTCTCACAGACCCATACATGCCATGAAGATATCTGCGAGTCATGCTCACGTCTTGTGAAAATCAATGAATAATTTGATCGTTAAGATGTTACACCTACCACGTTTTGGTAGTGTAACACAACTTGGAACCTCATTCGGATTTTCTAAGTTAGGACATTTGAACCAAAAAGTCCCTCTTTCTTGAAGAGAATTGATTCATTTGAGTTCAAGATTCAGTCTTGCCCTCTTGAGAAAACACACACCACTCTCTTCTTTTCTCGTTCTTCACCATTCTACAACAATTATCCCATTCATAGCATTCTCCATATTTTCTATACGCATATCTTCGAAAAAACTCTTCTACAACTTTCACAGTAAACTCTATTGTTGCAAACACAAGCTCATCTTGCAAAGAGATCATTTTCATCTTGAAGTTTCTCGTTAATTCCTCATTGCACCAACGAGCCACATAGCTTTTGTGATTTGGAGTGATAACTATTTGAGTCTCTTAATTCAAGCATATTATCTTCATTTGTTAAGCATATTTTTCTCTTTATCATTTTACGTCTACTTTCATTATCTCGTCCAAGGTTGTCTGTGGAGGTGGAAACACCAATACGAGGGTTTGAATAAGGAAAACTCCTATGCAATCACACAAACCTTTCTCTTTGTTCTTATGTGTGTAGGTGCAATTGCAAGAATTAATTGAATAAAGCTTGGACTTCATCTAATATTTCCAATGATTTCTTGAGCCTCTCCTTCTCATTTTTTCTAATTTTCACTTAGTTAATTTATTTTTGTCATTTTATATTTGTTTTACACTCGCATTTTGCACCCCTTTCACATATAGAAACCCATGTGAAGTACTTTGCATCTTCCTGTGCGACAACTTTTGTTCTTTTCCAATACAGGACACTAGCACGGTGCGCTATCATCTGATAGCCACAAGTCTAGCCTGGATAGAGTGCTTACCAAGTTGTCTTGAAGCCCTCTATACCCTGCACTTTCAATAACTAATGTCTAAAAGGTCTAGATAATATTTGTAATCCGTTAAATCTCACATTCCTCTATTTCTAGTTCACTTGAGTCGTGTCAATTGAGGTAGTTGAGAGATAGTTTTCTTCTTGAGATATCATTATCTCAAGGGTATAAAATTCCCTCCTCTACATTTTGGTGAACTTGACATCAACCCACCTTCTTACAAAATTCTTCCAAGCATCAATTAAAATATTTCTATCCCCTCTTGCAATATATTCTCTTATTTTCTAGATTTTGTAAGGTTGTGTGTTGTGAATACTCCACTATGAGCTTCACGACCCAGTCCACAACCTTTGGATACATAGTCAAAAGAAGTTCAATATCTATCATACCTCCAAATCAATATAGTCCTAATAGACCCGGCTTGATGTTTTTTGAGATCCTTCATCCTTTTGGCCCGTCGCCGGCCTTTGGGAACTCTTCTCTTTCAATCTCTGAACCAAATTCTCCTCTTGTGCCTCCATCTTCTATAGAATATGAAATTTATCTTAGGGCCCCCATTGAGAAAGTCTAGTCTTTGGAAGAGAGCCTAAAGAATTTCAAATATTTTCTTAACCATGACAACATGTTTTCTCAAGCTACTCATTTTTTCAATAACCTAAGAAATATACTCATCTCAGATCGCAAGGGCCTTGAGTTTCTTCATGCACTAACCAACATAGTTGAGACTCATTTACCTTCACACACGTTAGTCTTGATTCGGCCTCAAGATGCCTAATCGGATATCACTGGCACCCAGTTGGTTCTTCCAAAGCTTGAGGTGTATGTGCATATGGTAGATTCCAATCATATAGTACCCCTATGTCTTCTACTAACAACATAAATGCCATGTTTGTGCCTCCCATTACTCATGGGGTTAATGTATCTCAGATCCTTTGGGGTATCACATCCCTCTACCTAGCTTTGCACTTCAAACTCCTACAATGCAAGTCTTTGCCACAATGGCTAATTTGCCTACCCCACCATTTGATCCCATCTTGAACACCCCCTTCCAAAATATGGGTTAGATGCAGTCTAAGCTTTCCAACCTAGCTAATGATTCCATTCAATCAACTCTTACTTTGTACTATCATCGTAGCCCTCTCAATTTCAATATCTAGAATTCTCTTATATCCCAAGGGATCAAGGTACCAAAAATTGATAAGTACAATAGTAAGGGAGATCCAAAGACACATTCCAATTCATTTACTGCTTTGTATAGTGAATCTTTACATCAAGATCATTTTCTAGAAAAACTGCTCTCGCAATCCCTTAAGGAGACCGTGTTGAAGTGGTTTTTATCAATGCCTAATAATTCCATATTTTCTTTCGATCAACTTATGAATCAATTCTTATATAGGTTCCAGGAAAACATTGGCTTCAAGGTCACTATCACTGACCTTTTCCATTGCAAGTAAAAATTGAATGAGAAGTTAATTGATTTTATTTATCGCTACCAATCTATTTCCTTATAAATTCCCTATGCCTTGCCTTACCATGACATCTAGAGGATGTTCATGGGAAGTCTCCAGTCAATGTTAAGGGAAAGAGTCTCCTTGATGAAATATCCTTCCTTTTCTCATCTATGTATTGCACTACGAGACTATCAATAGATGTTAGCCCAATTTGGGGCTTCTACCTCATCCTCATGCCCTGATAGTTTTGGGGCTGCATCTTCTTCCAGAGGGTCAAAGAAAAATAAGGTAATATATAATGTGGTAACTATCCCTCAAGCAAATGAAAATAATACATTTGGGTCACAACGTTATTAGGTCTTTACAAAACTATCTAATTCTTAATCAAGTGTACTTCAAAAATTATTAGAAGACAACTTAATCACCCTTCCAAAAATTAGATTGCTTCCTAACAACAAGCCATACCCTAGTTGGTATGACTCTTCTATGTTTTTCCAATATCATGGAGTGCTTAGATAAGACACCGAACATTGTATATGCCTAAAAAACGTAATGTAGGACCACATACATAGTCATAATATCCATCTTGACACTAAAAATTAGAACTCTAACAAGTTTATTGCTAAAGCCAATAGCCAGTTACAAATCTACATAGATCCCTTCCCACCTCACTCTTCCAGTTTTATTACTACTTCTTCTTCTACACCATTTGATGATGTCGTATATGTGAACATGGTGTTTATCACTCCAATCTCCCCTCCAAGTCCGAAGGCCAAGATACTTTACATATATTTTACACCTAATGACTTGCTCTATCATGGAGAGTACTCTTGCCTCTACATTTCCGCTCAAGTCAACAATAATTCTATTACTAGCGTTATGGTTGATCTTGCCACTAGGGTCAATGTTGTAACTGAGGAGACATTCTTCATCAATGGTCTACATAGGGTGAGATATGATGAGTGCAAGGATACCATTCACACAAATTATGGTCTTTCTCTCTCCCCTTTAGGATCCATTTCTCTATCGGTCCTTGTGGGACCTAAGTCTATCTCCACAAATTTTTTTGTGATACCGGAGTTCAACTTGTTCAAGTGAAACTAGGAATTGCTTGGTTGGTTTCTATGAATGCAGTCACTTCTGTTGGTCATAAGTTTCCAAAATTTCCTCATGATGGTACTGTTGACATTTCATGCTACTCTTGTATGACCCATCATTGCTAACAGATCTAAGAGATCCTACATGGATCATCTTGCATAATCTTTCCTTGAAGAAGTCTCAAAGTTAGCTAAGTCCTTGCATTTTGGGATTTTTGGATTTCGCTTACCTCTCTTCTTTCATCCCTTCTCCATCACTCTCGTCCCTTCTCTTTCATTATTTTTCCTTCCATTTTTCCTAAGTATTTTAGGTTTCAACCATCGACCTTAACCCTTGCCCCTTACCACTCTCTCTTCGAAGGGCATGAGCCCTCCTTTCGACCCTTGATCCCTGAAACCTCTTTCAACCTTTGGGAATTGGGCTTCCATCTTGCCCCTTTTGTCTTTATGATAGGAGATATACCCCCCTATGTTTTCCATTTTCCAAAGTCTTCTTTAGGGATTGGGCATCGAGGTTTCTCCATGCTCTTTTTGTCTTAGTGATAAGCCTTAAAGCTTTCTCCTGACTCCCAAACCTCGGAATCCCTCGAAGGCTTTCCGTCATTGGGCCTTTGGCCTTTCTTCTTTCCCATTTCTTCCAACCCTGAGTCCCGATGGCTTCTTGTGAGAATTTGACTATGTCAAATTGTCAGAAGTCAGGAGTCAGGCTTATCCCTTACCTCTTACCTTTCTTTTGTAAGAGGTAGCTCTTCTTCCCGCCCCTCGATATCTAATATCTCTTTCCAAGGTTTCAACTAGTGTTGAATCCTTCAAGTGATGATCATCGGGCTTTCCCTTTGCTCATTTTGTCTTTGTGATAAGATGAACATCACCTCCCTAACCTTTGAAGTCTGAAAAGGGTTACCTTTTTAGACTTCATGGTTCGCTTCTTTGGCTTCCTTCTTTTTGGTTTCCTCTAGTATGCGATAAGAAATACTCCCAAATCTCGAAGCTTGACGATCTGAAACCAAGATGAAGCAAGTGATATGATGTAGGCTTGACACCCAATCTCTGATAATGACTCATTTTTTCATGACCTCGGGCCATTTAATTCATGTTAGAGGTTCCTTTCGGGCCTAACACCCCAAAATTCTGTAGAATGGTGTGTTTTTCCAAGGTGGTGCCATTAATGCTCGAACCACCTCCTCAGCTACTTGTTTCAACTTTTGGGCAACAAGGACACCATTCAATGCATTCTATAACTTCTAAAAGAGGATTTTGTGGCACCCATTCTCATTTATTGCTACTTTTTTGTCCCTTCTGATGGATTCATGCCCATATCCCTAATTTTATGGGGAAATTTGGATACACTTTCAAGAAAAATTTATGGCAAGGGTATGACATGCAAGTCTTGGTTTCTCCAAGATTTCCTTTTGGCACCGATTTCATGATTGATCTCCTTAGATCTTTCCATGATCATACTTGTATTAAATGCTAACCCTAGTTGGGTTAGGGTTTGTTTTGTAATCATCCAATTTATGCTTGATCTATAAAAGAAACACTTGTGTTCTTTTTTAGGGGTTCCTCTTTTGGGATCCTCTCACATTTTTCTTTAGCAGACACTATATTCTACATTATACCATTGTAAAATTTGGCTTTATACCTCATGTTAATGAAATCTAGCTATTATCACAACTATTTCTTACATGTTTGAGTAAAAATTCTTTACCATCATGTCTGAATATGTGTTTTAGTTAATTTTTTGATGTATTGAGCAATCTTAATCAAAGAAGGAACAACTTTCTATCTTGGTGTATCACCTCCATTTCCATTTCATGTTCTCCTTCTATCTCTTTTCCTTTGTGAGTTGTTAGAGTAGAGTAGTGATAGGATTTCATGTGTTGGGTTAGACCAACACATTTGCACTTAGATTAGAAGAGGGAGACGTCCTTCTCTAGAGATTCGACCTCATTCATGCAAGGTCCCACACCTTGAGGTTGTTTCCATCGTGTCATTAGAATTTTGAGCTCCTTGTTCAGTAGGGTACAATTTAATGTGACAACAGGTACTATACAAACTATCCAGGATATTGGATACAAGATGCTAGTATCATGTGGATGATTCTCTCTTGACCATTTTTTACTTGCTTTGGTGGGACCCATGCTACCCCATGGTGAATTGTTGTATAAAGCATATTATAAATAGAAAACTGGCTTGACTTAGTTCCTAATTTGGTTCCAAATCCTTCTTCTTCTTCAATCCCCTTTCAACCTACTCTTGTGCAACAATGGGATTCATCTTCTAGGCCTTCTTCTTTGAGGGCTAAAGACAAGCATGCCCCCTTGAGTAGACCTCTTCATTCTTCCAAGACCTTGCAACCTCCAATGGTGCCTTCTATTCCTTTAACTATTTATAGCACGGGAAAAGGAAAGGCCCCAACATTGATAAAGTCAAAATCCCCTATCTTCAAACTTCCAGTTCTTCTTGACATCCCTTGCCCTACTATATATAGTAAGGGTGAACAATATGCTTTGCTTGGTCCTTCGTGTGTGGCTCTAATATCTCAACCTCCAAGGGTTCCTCCCATTCCCCCTTCTCAAAAATCACAAGGAGGAAAGGTGCCCACAATTGAGGTTAAGGATCCTACATCCCTGGCCTCTCCAATCCCTCCTGTGGAGCCTGTCCTTATGTTGTTATTGGCTGAAATGATAACTTCACCAGTTGCTTTGACATCTTCTCATGCCCTTTTTCCTAGTCCCCATATTTGTCAAAACTAGCTTACGCATAAGTATAAGCATCATTGACGCATGATGGCGAGGGAACGTGTCGTTGCATAAAATATTGAGGATAGGTCTTTTGTTTTAGCTCCTCAATATTCTTCTCTTTTCGCTCCTATTTTCATCTTAATTTCAGTCCCTTCAAGAGACATTGATGAACCTCACCCCCAAAAGGTTGTAGGTATTCATTGTTCCTTCTCTAGAACTGCTTCTCATCACTTCTCTACCTAATATTCCTCGACATGTGTAGCCCATAGACATGCCCCATACAAAGGTCATGTCTAGTGTGACCCTATTTTCTCCTCCTATCTCTCAAAACTCTAGCCTTTTATCCAAGCATAAGCTTGAGCAAGGCCCTATCCTTGAATCCCACAACAAGAATTTTGCTCCTTCCACTTCTCTTTCTTCTTTTATTCTTATCATTGAGGTAATCCCTTCTTCACAAAAATTTGTCACCACTCCTCTTCTAGAGATTCACATTGAGGCTCCAACTCTTTTGTAGTATACAATTGAGTCATTGCACTCCTCATCAAAGAAGTGTATGTTTTACAAATTTGTTGACAATTGACTCATAAGAACAAGTGGATGGGGATATTGAATCAGCCACATCTCTAGCCCTTGTTGCAGGCAAGATTCCCAGTACTACCCTAGCCATTATTCTATTGCGAGTTCACCCTCCTTCCCCCTATGATCTAGATTGGGAGGAAGATGACTTGATAGACACAATCAATTAAAGAAGTACCCTTCATGTCTTTAGATTAGATTTTGTTTGTTTGTTTGTACTTTGATTTTTGACATTTGGGGACGATGCAAAGTGTTGGGGGCATTTAGGCCTTCTTCCATGCTGACAAAAATATTTAGTTTTAATTTTTATTCATGTGCTCCTCCTTCACAATTTGAAATATTTGGGGACATGATGATGATTCATACATAGTTATGTACAAATATTATTGGCATGAATCATACTAACGCTAAATACTAAGATCCCCTTGTCTCTCTTTTATGCTTCTCAAGTATGATAGGACCTTGAATAACTTGTGCTCCTTTGTGTAGTGTGAACTATTCTATAGGGAGGGACTATCACATTCATATTACAGATCTCTTAACTTATGATTCTTTTCAAAATATGTTTGCATCTAGCTATCTTATCTGTCATCCAGCATGGGGACAACCCACTGGACTTTGTCTTTATGAATGTCTATGTCTCTTTTCAATGGTTGTCCTACAACATTGTTTGTAACAATCATAGGCTGATTGTATTTTCATATGGCCCCTAACATAACACTTCTTGATACCCATACATATCAATGTTGTCTTATATTTACATAATTATTGATGTCTAAATCTTCACTTTTCACCTAACATGTTTTTTTGCAGCTAACAAATTTGTGGTGATGTAACTTAACTGTTTTATGTAGGATCGACTTAGGTATCTTCCCTGGAGGCAACTCCATATAGATAGAAGTCTCTGCTTATGCTTCACATCTTGGGTAAAATACTCTCCTCCTTTTTCTTTAGCTCACATTTCCTCTGGAACACATGCTCATTAAAGTGGGGAAAAAATGTAACATCATAAATTGCATCTTATGCAATTTCATGTTACATAGGCTTTCTTCATTAGATAAACTAAGAAATTATGCTCTCCTTCAACCTAAGACCATCTCTCGGCATCTGGCATGCCTAGTTTCTCGACTATTAAGTCTAATTTTCTCACAGACCCATGCACCTCACGAAGACATTTGCAAGCCGTGCTCACATCCCATGAAAATCTATGACTAATTTGGCCATTGATGCATTACACCTACCACTTTTTGTTGGTGTAGATTTTTATTTTGCTAGTGGGTTAATTTATTTTCCCTTAGTTCTAGGTTTTTCCTACACTTTTATTAAGCTTTCTTAGGATAATAAAGTGAGTTTATCATTTAACTGAGAGATAAGTGATGTGGTGTCCTCTTCCTTAAAGGGTGGAACACTTTCCACTTTCGGTGCTTAATTCCTATTGGTTGGATTTCCCACCTCCATCATCTCCTTAGTTCTATATAAACTCACTACCTAGCTTGTATTTTCATACTATTTTTCATACTCTTGCATATTCTAGCATTCTCTTACATTGTTGCATACTTTGGCATATGTGTACTTTGATGTATGTAATCATTATTCTGTAGATTTTCTTTGAGATCCTAATGCAATATTTTCATCTTGACATTTGCACATCTCTTGGAATCTTTGGTCTATAATTGTTTTATTTCATTTACAGCTTTATAGCTTATCTCTCTTATAGAAGATCTTGGTTATTCAATCTATTTCAGATTTCTAACACATTTTGGTAGTGTAACACCTCTTCCAACCTGCAACCTCATCAGGAGTCACTTGAGTAGGCCATTTGAACCAAAAATTCCCTCTTTCTTAAAGATAATTGATTCATTCAAGTTCAAGATTTGATCTTTCTCTATGGGGAAAACACACACAACTCACTTCTTTTCTCATTCTCCACCATTGTATAAAACCTTTCCCATTCATAGTATTCTCCATCTTTTCTATATGCATATCTTTGAAAAAATTCTTTTAAAGCTTTCAAAGTAAACTCTATTGTTGCAAACACGATCTCATCTTGCAAAGAGTCCATTGTCATCTTGTAGTTTCTCATTACTTCCTCACTTCACCAAAAATCCATATAGCTTCTATGATTAGGAGCGGTAACTATTCGATTCTCTTCATTCAATCATATTATGTTCATTTGTTAAGCATATCATTTTACGTTTATTTTCATTATCTCGTCCAAGGCTATCCATGGAGGTGGAAACACCAATACGACGATTTGGCTAAGGTAAAATCCTATAAAGCCACCCAAAACTTTCTCTTTGGTCTTGTCTGTGTAGGTGCAGGTGGAAGAACTAATTGAATAAAGCTTAGACTTTGTCTAACATTTTTGGTGATGTCTTAAATGTCTCCTTGTCATTTTCATCTAATTTTCACTTAGCATATTTATTTCGGTCATTTTATATTCATTGTACACTTGAATTTTACACCCCTATCACATCTAGAAACCTATGGGAAGTATTTTTTTTATCTTCCTATGATTACTTATGTTCTATGTCTACATGAGATACCAACTTAGCATGCTATCATCTGATAGTTACACATTCGTCCTAGACATAGAGCTTACCAAGTTGTCTAGAAGACCTTGTACCTTGCATTTTTGGTCTCTGATGTCTGAAAGGTCTAGATAATCTTTGTAATATGTTAAATCTCACATTCCTCCATTTCCAATTCACTTGAGCCATGTCAATTGAGGTAGTTGGGAGATAGTTTGCTCCTTGAGATCCCGTTATCTCAAGGGTAGAAAATTCCCTCCTCTACAATAGTTCTTGACCAACTTATGGTATGCGTTATGACATGACAAAAATCATATTTGATTAGAGACAACATATCCAAAATGAGGCACCCAAGTTGACAAGTGGATTATGAAAAGCCTGGGAAAGGTGTAAGGAATTTTTTATTTATAGTTTGTGTACTCATCTTGGGATTTGGGTGTTAAATTTTAACTAAAGATTTTGGTGCCAATTTTTTTATATGATTTTCCTCTTATTGGTTCTATTCTCTCTATTGGAGAATCAAATTATTGCACAATCCTAATGGAAGGTTCTATGAGAACAATTGATCACTAGTTGTATAAGTGAAAAAGAATGGTTATATGAGCCATATGAACAAATTATACAATTCAACATGAGGAATTTCCTTTAGCTCATACCATTAGCTTATTATTAGTCACATGGATAAATATAACATGTCAAGTGATGTTATATATAATATTGTCATTAATTAATTACAAGTCAACAATGATAAAATATAATTGTTAAGACCATCTCTTTTCAATGGAACCAAGTCACTCTAATGGCCAACTATAAAAGAGATAAAAAAACATAAGACTTTATCCATGATTGCATAGGGGAGGTGGTGGATGTTAAAATTAGAGAGATTTTAATATATTTTTTTCTATATTAATTTTATGGATCTAAAGATATTTAAATAGATAACACACATGGATGAACATATTTCTTTCATGAGACATAAAGTTCTCTATATGAAAAATGTTTTGCAGTGTGTGATTAATTATAGTTTTCATTTTTTACATCCCCCAGAAAACTTATTTTATCACACAACTTAACTAGATGATGGGGGCCACCTATTAAAAATAGTTTTATTAGCTACCCATGTACAAATGAAAACATCTAACATGAGATAATTATTGAAAGTATATAAACTTATATTTGTTTTAAATATTCTTGATTACCTTTATTCATACCTTTCTTTTTGAAATATTGTCATCATTATTGACAACAAGACGTCTTTCATAGTTCTATCAATAAAGGATGTGAAGTAATTTTCAACGATCTTTGTGATCAATACTACAAATTTTTAGATTTAGCAACAATATGTACAATCAAAACTATAACTTTTTAGATTCAACAACAATATCTATGATTAATGCTATATTTTTCAGATTTAGCATGATCTTTGTGATCAATGAGCTAGAAAGTTTTAGATTTATCAAATGTGGTCCTCTCCAGTGTGTTTCAACCTACAAAAAAATTGATGTACTTACCATATTTATTTAATTATAATGACATTTATTTATTATCAATCAAAGAAATTAAGAATTTATTTCAATGCCCCTCCCTTAATTTCTACCACTAGCTACTTCAACATCCCAAATTTGGTCTTATCTAGATTTAAATTTATCCTTTGCTAATGCCTTTGTAAATAGGTTTGTCTCACTAATTAAAATAATATATAACAAGATAATGAATTCCTTTGAGTCATAAATAATGATCATCAATCACCAAGCTCAAATATTAAAACCTCACTTGATTTCTATTTTATTCGACATTATAATATTGTTATTGTAAAAAATCTTAAAAATATTCACGACCTTCTACCAATTAGATACATCAATATATCTACAATTCATCTATGTGCAATATTTCATAAGTTGTTTCTTCCACTCTTTGTTCCTACATATTTTTTTAGAATGATTCTTCAATCTATAAATAGTACAAGGATGAAGATCCCAACATGTTTCTTTTTTATGTATTTTTCTATTATAATGAGAACAATAGGGACATTCATCTCTTTAACTAACTTGTTTGTAGCTATAATACCCATAAAATTATGTCTATTTTCTTTACTTATAACATATCCAAAGCCTTCATTATTTAACTTCACACTTGATTCAATGGGCTCTCTAATTCCTTGACCATAATTTTTGAATAAAACTCCATCATAAACATTTATTTTCATAATCTAAAAACCAATATTCTTTGAAAACAACCTTTTTATTATTGAGACTCAAATTTATCATGATAATTTTTCTTGAGTCCATTTTGTTTTTCCTGTTGTTGGTTCAATATTGATAACTGATATAAGATAGTTTATGTGGGTTTATGTGTTTATGTGTCTCTTTCTCCCATTTTTCCTTTTATTTTCACTTCAATCAATTATCTAAGTGAGAAAAATCAAATTAGCTAAGTGTTGGTGTTGGCAGTTTGGGATGGTTTCAAAATTCATATTAAATTCCAATTAGGTTTTGTGTGTAAAGTTTTGTGATCATCCTAGGTTATCAATGATGGTTCAAGTATTTAAGAAAAATATTGACAATCAGAGAAAGCACCAAATTGAGTAATAGGAAGCATGCAATGAGGAGCTAAAGAGACTGTGATATTTCAAGAGACATTTTAAAGGGGTATTTCATGCCAAAAGAAATAATAACATTTGACAATTGTATATTTTGGTATGAGAAATTGTATGTTTCAAAACACATGTTTTGTAACCTACATTTGATAGGGTATCCAGAAAATGCTATGTTTTTAATATTTTATTTTCCCAATAACAATAATAATGGTGTTGTTGCTATTTTCATTACATACCTAGATATACATAGATAAAAACCATAGGGGTCGAGAACATTGTGAATTGAAGCTTAAAACATGCAGTGTATTTTGTAGCTTACAATTTGTTATAATAGGCAACATGTGTAGTTAGAGGTGTGTACTCTAAAGGTTCACCTATGCCATATAGGAAAAGTTATAAGAGACAATATGTTTTAAAACCTCCTATTTGTTATAAGGCATTCATAACTATACATATCTCTTTCTACATTTGAAATACAAATATTTGACAAGTGTGTGTTTGGGTATGAGAAATTAAAGGTTTCAAAACATGCCATGTTTTGTAACCTACATTTGATAGGGTATCTAAAACACACCATGTTTTGTATCTATAGTAATGGAAAAATTAAGCCTTTTTCCTTACTTGGTTTGATAATTGACATTAAAACTGAATTAATGGTGTATTGGAGTGGTTTTGTAATGTGTTGTACACATTCACACTATTCTAGGGCCTTTATTTGACTAAAACATGCCTTAATTGATTCTTTGCAAAGGTGTTGTAAAGTGTTGTAACACACTTTCAAACTTTTCTAGGATGTATTTTCTTAATTAAGCCTTATGGGCCCCTTTCTAAATAAAATGTACATAATGTGTACCTTGTTTAAGTGTTGTAAAGTGATAAAAAAACTTTCACATTTATCTAGGTGGTCATTAATTAATTCTGGGTAATTGGAGTAATTAACCCCCTTTAATTCAAATTTAAGCCTTAATTTTTACCTCCCAAAGATTTATCCTGACACTCATAATTTAATTAACAAAATATTTCATTGGGCAAAGTTTGGTCCTAGAAAATGGTGCCAGGACCCATTCGCCCTAGGTGGCGAATGGGTCCTCCCTTAATAGGACCCCCCTTTCTCAGTTGCTCTAGAATGGGTTTTTAGCCCTCTTTCAATCCCCTAGGGTTAGGTCCTAGTAAACTAAGCCAGGACCCATTCGCCCAAGGTGGAGAATGGGCCCTCCCTTAATGATACCCCCTTTTTGAATTTCATCCTGGCGATAATTTAATAATGTTTCTTTCCAGATCTGGTGTTGGCCTTAGTTGTTTGAATTTTGGGGTTAATCTCCTAATTTGGTATAAATAAGGGGTTAATTCACATTGTTTCTCCTAACAAGATGTAGCAAGTTTATGAAGTCATCTAGCATTCAAGTTTACAAGCATTAGAGAATTTCAAGAGCATTAACAAGGCATTTCAAGGTAGATTTCAAGAGTCTATTGCAACAATTCAAGATCATATCATCATGTCAACGGTTTGATGTAAGCATTCATGTTGTTGAGCTAAGATTGTGGATGTAGCATTGAAGATCTTCTTGCAACCATTGTTCAAATCATATTCAAGGATCCAAGATCTACATTCTTCATGGCCACTACATGTTAGATTGCAGATTTGTTTTACAAGACATCATCCAAGGTGATATCATTTACATATTTCATATTTCATGTTTCATTTCATCATTTGGTTTAATTACCTACAAGGGGTTTGATTGATGCAAACCCCCATTCACTAACAAACAACAATTTTTTCTACCCTTGAGCATGTGATTGCAAATTTACAGGTTGAAGATCAAGTGGAGCAAGATTTGGAGAAAAGTTGTCATTCAAAGTGAAAAATCAAGGAATCAAAGCTACATAATTACATACAAACTTCCAGAAGTTGATAACAGGGAATTTGAGAATGTAGACATCAAGGAACAAGATCCTGAAATTAGTTTTTTGAAACCCTAAAAGGACCCATTTGCCACTGAAGGTGAATGAGTCCTCTGCAGCTAAAAAACAACTTTTTTTTTACCAGGTACATAACTTTTTATGCTCTAAAAACTTCCCCCATAGTTTCTATAACAATTAGGTAGAATTTTTTATTGTTATTTGCATCTTTTGGCTCTCATAATCACATCTAATTAATGATTTAGTGGAAAAGGGAAAAGAGCGTTAGTGATTGATTCATTGTCCTCCCCCCTTTTCACCATTAATTAGTATCATCTACCATGGAAAAGTGCATTACATTTCCCCAATAACAATAATAATGGTCTACTATTTGAATTGTAGACCTAGATATACACATATCAAAACTAGAGGGGTTGGGAACATTGTGAAGTGTAGGTTAAAACACACAGTGTGTTTTGCAAAGTGTGTACTCTAAAGGTTGCCCTATGCCATAAAGTGTAGGTTAATAAAGATAACATTCTTTTAAACCTCTTATTTGTTATAAGACATTCATAACTATCTATATCTCTATGTATATTTGAAATAACAACATTTGATAATTATGTGTTGGGTATGAGAAATTATAGGTTTCAAAACATGTGTTTTGTAACCTCCATTTGACAAGGTATCCAAAATACATCATGTCTTGAATCATCTACCATGGAGAAGTGTATTGTATTTTCCCAATAAAAACAATAATTGTGTTGTTTCTATTTGAATTATAAACTTACAAATAAAAAACATAGGGATTGGGATCATGTTTTGAAATGTAGGTTAAAACATGCAGTGTGTTTTGTAGCTTGTAATTTGTTATAGAAAGCAATGTGTGCAATTAGAAGTGTGTACTCTGAAGGTTGCCTTATGTCATAAAGTGTAGGTTAAAAAGACAACATGTTTTTAAATCTTGTATTTGTTGTAAGACATTCATAACTATACATATCTTTGTCTACATTTGAATTAACAGTTCAACATTTGGCAATTGTGTGTTTGGGTATGAGAAATTACATGTTTCAAAATATGACATGTTTTGTAACCTACATTTGATAGGGTATCCAAAACACATTATGTTTGTATCCTCTATTGTGGAGAAGTACATTGTATTTTCCCAATACCAACAATAATGGTGTTGGTTCTATTTAAATTGTAGACCTAGATATACATAGATCAAAATTGTAGGGGTTGGGATCATTGTGAAGTACAAGTAAAAACATGCAATGTATTTTATAGCCTACAATTTTTTGTAGTAGGCAACATGTGCAGTTTGAAGTGTGTACTCTAAAGGTTACCCTATGAAATAAAGTGCAAGTTAAAAAACATGACATATTTTCAAATCTCCTATTTTTTATAAGACATTCATAACTATACATATCTCTGTCTACATTTGAAATAACAACATTTCATGGCATTCTTTGTGTATAAGAAATTTTAGCTTTTAAAACAGAAAGTGTTTTGCAACTTACAACCTGCACAATATTTTAAAACCCTAAACAAGTGAGAATCCAAAACCAACAAAAAATAGAATTGATTCACATTGTTACTCACCTGTCACCTGAATATCATTTTGTTATTGTATCCCCACCTGTAACTCCTCTTCATGGACTCCGCCCTTTAACTTTAAACAAAAAATGCAAAATTTCACAACATACAGTATTTTACAACTTACAATTCATTTATCTAATTTTATTTTAAAACAATAGATAATTGAAAAACCAAAAATAAATTGGATTTGGTTCACATATTTACTCACATGTGACCCTGCAACTCCTCACGAACTCAATATTACAAATCAATACTTCGGATCATAGAATACAACAAACCATATAATACACCAAAAAAATGTGATAATAAAAGTTCCACCATAGTTCATTCACTAAATGACGCGAAACATGGGAACCATTATCGTTATACCCAACAGTGAATCATTCACTTGACGTCTTCATCATGAAAAAGTGTCATCCCATCAACACATTTGGCAATTCAACCCCTCATCTTGGCGAGTCCCTCCTTATAATGGTTGTATGGTTTTGTATGGAATTTGGTATGATGTTTTGTATGCTATCATGTCTTAGACATGTTGTTTTGTAGGAAGAATAGTTGTGCCCTCCAATTACTCCTTATTTAAATAAAAAAGGCATCAATGAATAAGAAAAGAGTGCAATAAATTAAGTATATAGCAACACATATGGGTAAAGAAAATGTTTCTCTTTAGAAATATATTAAACAGTGGAATAATTGAGATTTCATATTGAGAAGATAAAATTAATTTAATAATCCTTGTTACAAAAAGCAAATATAAGATTTACTAAGTAACAATTATCACAAAGGTTTAAATTTACATTGAGTATGGTAATATAATGCATGTAAGGCCCTTACATGAATTAGATTCGATATTGGAAGTGTGTATCATAAGAAAACTCAATTGTATTGATCAATCATTATTAATATTTGAAAACATGAAAACTTCATTAATTTTAGTGAAAATCATTTATAAATGATCATAGAAAATTTTAGACGCTTTATTAAGGTTCTTGAAAAAAAATTATGTTGAAATCTATCTTACGTGAAGAATAAATTTTATCTATAAGCAACCATTCTACTCACATTTATGTTACTCCCTAAGATCAAAATAAAAATCCCTACACACTTAACTTTTGAAGCATACATATGTATATACAATAGTTGACCTCCTTATATTTAATCTTTAGTGGAGACATACAAATGGTTATAACTTTATGGTTCAACTAAATGAATCATGTTAAAGAGTTTGAGGGTTCACCATGCTAGCGTTGTAATTTTAAAATAATTTTTTTTAGGATAGTTCTTTTCTTAAAGATGTGGGCATTACAAGTTTCTTCAAGTAAACCTAAGTATGTAAAAATGATGTAAACCTAGCTTTAAGAATTAAATGAATGGTATCCCTAGACAACATTTTCAAATATATTGAACCCTCATTGTTAGTTCTCTTAAATAAATAAATAATGTAACTATGTTTAAATTTATGTAGGGTTAGTAGGTTTAGGTAATTGATCGTGCCATGATGACACATGACCACCTCACTACCACATATTGAACCCGAAGGGATCAATCCTAGAGTAGTTTTTCCTTGAGGTGTCTTATGTTAAGATGCCTATCTCCAATTAGGGTACCCACCATTGAAGGTTGTGCGCAAATAATTTTGTAAATCTGCTCATGTTCTATTCCCGTTCCCCACTCTCAATGCAGGTGATGATATAGCACGTGCAACATCATCTAGTGTGCACTTACTCTATCATGTTGAGCATGACAAATGTTTTAGGAGCTTTTAAACAAAAAAAATGTTACTTATGTTTTGTCCAAGGATTAAATTTTGGGTATGACATAGACATATGGTATATTATCTAAATCATCACTATGGACACAAATTAAGTCAAAAAGATAGGTTGGATAGTGTCTGATAAGAGTGGATTATAGATTAAGATTTGATTAATAATTAGAATTAGAAAGATAAGTCAATTGAATTAAGATTGCATACCCATAAGCAAAAAGTTAAGTGATGAGAATAATGCTAGGTGCATGCAAGGCTAGATACACATGCTCAACCATACACAAAAAGTGAACATTTGAAATTATACAAGCATATAAAAATATTAATCCAAACTAAATGTAAAACTATTTAATGAAAAAATGAAGAACATTTTTTACCATTATAATACTATTAGTACTTGTATTTGCAAATATACTATTAATCCTAAGATATTTTAACTAGTTATTATTTAATAATAATAAGTTCCACAATCCATATCAAAAATCTGTATAGCTTCTGGATTTGATTGTGTCCAAAGTTTTTAGCATCAACGTTTTGGATCACACTTTGTGATCCATCATCAGGATGAAAGAGAGTAAGAGGAGAAGAAAATGGATAATTGCAGACTTAGACAAGATAAAAAGAAGAGAGGAGGGGGGAGGAAAGGTTACACATAGATCAAGGACAAGAATAGAGATAAGAATTAAAAACACCAATTAGAACTAATGAGATAAGTTATTATTTGTACTTGTGAAAAAAATCATATTATTATTTTTTACTGAAAAAACTATTTATGTTTTGTAATATTAAGATGCAAATTTTGCAACTAAAAATGTTTTTAAATAAATTATCATCAATTTAATTGATAATAATATGTAACCATTTATTTTAACCTTCACGTCAATAAAAAATCTTTAAATTAATTATTATTTTTAAATTAATTGATTAATTCATATATTACATTTGAAATTATTAAAAATTAAAAAAATATATCACAAACAAAATTTAAAAATCAAATATTATATCATTAAGTCGCACTTGTTAAACATCCTATTTATATAAATTCTGAGTATTATTTTTTCGGAGAAACTTATTAACATTGGCAACTATATATAATCTGTAATTACATGTATTGTGAATCTCTTAAATTTCATAACAATAGGATACACGCAAACGACTAGAATATGATAACGTGGCTGTTCCCCATCTCAATTTATTAGTCCACACACTCACATGCTTGAAGATCATACTCAGATTTTCATATACAAACAAAATTGACTAAGAATCGCCTCACCCAAAAGACTCGCCTCCCAATGGAATTCCACTGCTACTACCTACTACCTGCCGTTTGTTTTACGGCTTCGCTAGTTTTCTACCCCGTCGAATTATATGACCCGCTTTAACTCTACGCGTTCACGAATCTTCGTGGAAATTCAGTACAGCTTTCATGGTCGACGCCTTCGTTCACACCTCCCGCATCGCATCGAATATTTTTCGTACTTGAGTTTTCCTGTATCAGTATGTTTCTGGATTTGATTGTTTTTAGCGTTTTGGTACTGTGCAGTTCAATAATTCAGTTATCACAGTCATAGCTGTTCAATTGTAATTGTTTATAGTCAGTAGAAGTCGTGGTCATTGGCATGTGGCGACGAAGTTCATCTCAATATGCGTAAGGCTTGCGTTTTCCTCCTTTTTTTATCGTTCGTACCTTCCGATAGGATTTGGGGGTTCTGTAAATGGATAAAACAAACACTACTTGTTGGTTGCTTCATATTGTTCTGCTCATAATGGTCTCTCTGGATATTTCTTGAAGGGGATGTTGATTACAGGCGTTTTCAAGGGCAAAATTGAACAAAACCCAATGAAATTCTCAGAGACTTTGTTCTGGACCTTGGTGGGATTTGAGCTGTTGCTGCCGATTTGTTGGGTATCTTGCTGTGAAGGTAATGAGAAAAATTCGCTCTTGGATTTCAAGCGAAGTCTTCACGACCCCTCTGGTCGACTGAAAACGTGGGATAATTCCACCGACTGTTGCCGGTGGAAAGGAATCAAATGTGATAATATAGCAAAGCACGTCATTCGGTTGGATCTCCACAATCCTTTCAGCAATGATCCGACAATGACTGTGGGGAATTCAACCAGTGATGTTCATTCCAAGATCTATCGCAGTTCACTTTTTGTTGAGAGCAATAAAAAAGACGTTCTTTCTCCACTGTTTGATCTAAAGATGTTACAAGTCTTGGATTTGAGCTACAACGCCTTCGATGGTGTCGATGTCCCTCAGCAACTCTCCACGCTGAAATATTTGCAGTATTTGAACTTGTCAAATGCAGGATTTATGGGAAAGATGCCCGGCGAGTTGGGCAACATGTCCACGTTGCGCTACTTGGATCTTTCCACTAATTACTACATTTCCATTTCCTCCATCACAATTGATGGCATGCACATCTGGATAGGGAACATGAGAAAATTAGAGGAGCTACTGCTGGACGGGGTGAATATGTCGCAAGTGACAAGCGATGAATGGGGCAAAGCTATCTCCACCATGTACAGTCTCAGGCGTCTTCAAATGTCCAACTGTATGCTGTCTGGGCCAATTCCCCCTTCCCTTGCAAATCTTACCCGTCTAACCCACCTCCAACTTGGTGGCAATCCCTTCTTCTCGTCCGTACATGCTCGCTTACAGAACCTTTCCAACCTGGTTTCACTCAAGCTTAGCAACTGTGAGCTTAAGGGTTCCATTCCTTCCTATCTATTGAGCCTTCCAAGGTTGCAAGAAGTTGACTTGTCTGCCAATCTGGACTTGGGAGGGAACCTTTCAAGCATTCTGCCGCGACACTCTGCATCGCTTAACAGCCTTGTTCTTACAGCAACAAGTGTAGCAGGAGCTATTCCATATTCAATTGGGAACATCTCCTCGTTGACTCTCTTGGACCTCTCCAACTGCTTTGTCCAAGGTATGCTTCCTCCCACCATTGCAAATCTTACAGAACTTGTAATGTTGGATATCTCGATGAACAAATTAAGAGGAAGTATACCGTCGTTCGGGGCTAAGCCTCATTTAGGAACTTCATTTCCTTTAGCCCATATCGACCTTTCATACAACCAATTGGAGGGCTACATCCCCTCCATGTTGTTCGGTGCATTTGGAAAGCTTCGCTATGTTGACTTGAGTCGGAACCGATTGAGCAGCGCCATTCCTGCCCGGAATCTTACCTCCCTCACATGGCTTGATCTGAGCAACAATAAACTGACGGGTAAAATGCCTTCCTTGGCCAACATAAAGTCCCTTGTTCTGCTTGATCTGAGTAATAACCATTTGAGTGGCAAAATCCCGGCTTCCGTTGGTCAGCTCCTTTCCCTCAATACCCTTGATCTAAGCAACAACGTGTTAACAGGCGACATACCTGACAACATTTCAAATCTATCTAAATTGAAGGTTCTTTCCCTATCCTCCAATCGGTTAAGCGGGAAACTTTCAGAGTCTCACCTTCGTAATCTCTCCAGTCTGGTATCTCTAGACATTTCCAACAATGTGTTAACTGTGAAAGTCAGTCCGACTTGGATTCCCCAAAATTCGTTTACCACATTGAAATTAAGATCATGTAACATGGAGGGTGATTTCCCGGCCTTCTTATTAACTCAAACTCACATTTCCGATTTGGATTTGTCCGACAACAGATTATGGGGTAATATTCCTGCGTGGATATGGGATTCTCCCCTTGAACAACTCAACCTGTCTTACAACAGCTTTGCAGGCGCTTTACCTTCTAAGCTAATGGGGCCCAAAACATTGAAGATTCTGGACTTGCATCACAACAACTTTCATGGTCGGCTTCCGCTTCCTCCTCCTTCAGTGGTTGTGTTGGATCTGTCAGAAAATCAGTTTTATGCATCCATTCCACCTGAAATTGGCGAGTATAAATTTAGCTATCTGTCTCTGTCTCACAACAATCTCAGTAGTAGCATTCCATCGACAATATGTGAAGGGTTGTCTATGGAGATTCTAGATTTTTCGTATAACCGTCTTACAGGTAAGATTCCAGCAGATTTAGCAAATTGCAGTTATCTTGAGGTGTTGAATTTGGAGAACAATTGTTTAGAAGGTGAGTTGCCAGCGGAGTTGGGAAACATGACTTCGCTTCAGACACTAAAAATCAGCCGAAATCGTCTCAATGGGACTCTGCCAACACTTGCAAGTTGTAGAAAGTTGCAGATATTGGATTTGGGGTATAACAACATGACAGGGAACATTTCTTCAAATTGGATTCTACAGCTTCCTAATCTTAAGATTCTAATCTTAAGATCAAACAGATTTGAAGGAAGTGTACCTGCTGATGTAGGCAAAGTACCCTCTCTTCAAATCTTAGACCTTTCAATGAACAGTTTTTCAGGAGTAATTCCAGACAGCATTGCAGAGATGAAAGGCATGGCAAACGACTCAATGAATACAGAAGTCTTTGAATATGGATTGATAAGAGGTTCAACATATGTAGAGAAAATAATCATCAGAAGCAAAGGATTGGAGCTGGAGTTTGTAAGATCTTTGAGTTTAGTAAAATGTCTTGATGTATCACACAATAGAATATCTGGTGATATCCCTGAAGGCATGGGATCTCTGATTGGTTTGATCATTCTTAATATTTCAAGAAACCATATTAATGGTACTATACCCAAGTCCTTGGGAAACATGGCACAGCTGGAGTCCCTTGACCTCTCCCAAAACCAACTATCTGGAATTATTCCTGTAGAGTTGGTGAATCTCACATTCCTAAGTTACTTGAATCTGTCATGCAATAATCTTACAGGAAGGATTCCAGTAGGGGGGCAGTTCTTAACATTTGATGCCTCGTCCTTCTCACATAATCCAGGTCTATACGGCTTACAACTGAACGAGTCATGGTCGCCTTCGCCAAAGAATGAAAGAGAGCCTACGAGTAGGCCTAAGGGAAAAGAAGGGGAGAATGAAATCGGGGCAATAGAGGGAATTGATAGATTCGTTGTGTTGATGGGGATGAGCTTTGGAATGGGCGCGGGCATAGCTGTAGCTGCTTTGTTGTTTCCGAAGAAACGCAGGGAAAAGTTTTTCCATTTGTTAGACAGTATATTGATTTGGGTTATTGACTTGATCCCCCGTGACAAATTGATTCCCTGTGACAAGTTGCAGCTGGCGAAAATTTCGGACGACGAAGGCCAAGAGCATTCCAAAGAAAGCAAGAAATTAATACGCTTTTGCGTACGTTGTACTCATATTGACAGAGAGACTAAAAGTACAGTTCATACTGAATGTATATGTCGACAAAAATAGTAATATCATTATGTCGACAAAAATAGTAATATCTTTATGTCTATGGAAAGGGCTCAAAATCTAAAGGTTTATGGTGGCTATCCTAAAAATTAGGGGTACAAATCAGAACTACCAATTCTTTCAAATTGAACTATTATTATTTTAATCTCCTCTACCCCAAATCTCCTTGCCAAACAACCCCCTCGACCCCATAAGCCTAGCTCTCTATGTTCTACAAATTAATTTTCGGTTATTATAAAGTTGTTAAAGGTATTAGGTAAAACTTTGTGAAGGTAATTAGGGGAGATGTGCCAATTGCCGCCCATGATCCAATTGTTGTTTACTCCTTGTTCACCTGACCCCCCAATAATCGTTTACATTTTAGTCATTACATTGTTTTAATTATGCTAATAAAAATTTACGAATTATACCAATATATGTTCACTACTGAATGTGTAGTTGACAAAAAAAATAAGAACACATTGAAAACTATTGAAAACACCTTTATTTTTTGTGTGTTTTTATTGTTTGTCTAATGAACGGGTACTGGCGAACTGGTAAAGATGTATGGGACAGAGGTTTAAAACACCCTTTTCGAACACCTTTCGCTTTACGGGTTCCACAAGGCACATTTTAAATACCCAGAAGCCATTTTTTTCTTTTTAAGGTCCTAACTCACTTACGAAGAAGCCCAATTTTTTTTTTGAAATCGGACATATTTTGCACTTTGCACGAATGCACAAAGTTAGCCCTAGCGGCTACTGGTACATCTCCCCTAGAGAAGATTAAATAATTTAAAAATCATTAAGAAAAATTAAATGAATTATTTTAATATTTGTAAATTTGAATGAAAATAAAAATAAATATATTTATAAGAAAATAAATATATTTGATAATAAGTTAGATTTGCATTAGTTGATATAAAATAGTAAATAGCAGTCAAATTTTATTAAAGAGTTGAGACTAATAAATGTAAGAGGTTTAAGATATGTTAAATTGGGTTTGTCTCTCTTGTGTAGTTAATAGTTGATTTTTGATATAGATTGTGATATACATGGTCGCATCTTCTAGATGATTCTCTACAATTGATTGTTTTTAGCGTTTTGGTACTGTTCAGTTCAATAATTCAGTTATCACAGTCATAGCTGTTCAATTGTAATTGTTTATAGTCAGTAGAAGTCGTGGTCATTGGCATGTGGCGACGAAGTTCATCTCAATATGCGTAAGGCTTGCGTTTTCCTCCTTTTTTTATCGTTCGTACCTTCCGATAGGATTTGGGGGTTCTGTAAATGGACAAAACAAACACTACTTGTTGGTTGCTTCATATTGTTCTGCTCATAATGGTCTCTCTGGATATTTCTTGAAGGGGATGTTGATTACAGGCGTTTTCAAGGGCAAAATTGAACAAAACCCAATGAAATTCTCAGAGACTTTGTTCTGGACCTTGGTGGGATTTGAGCTGTTGCTGCCGATTTGTTGGGTATCTTGCTGTGAAGGTAATGAGAAAAATTCGCTCTTGGATTTCAAGCGAAGTCTTCACGACCCCTCTGGTCGACTGAAAACGTGGAATAATTTCACCGACTGTTGCCAGTGGAAAGGAATCAAATGTGATGATATAACAAAGCACGTCATTAAGTTGGATCTCCACAATCCTTTCAGCAACAATCCGACAATGGCTGTGGGGAATTCAACCAGTGATGATCCGACAATGGCTGTGGGGAATTCAACCGGTGATGTTCATTCCAAGATCTATAACAGTTCACTTTTTGTTGATAGCAATAAAAAAGACGTTCTTTCTCCACTGTTTGATCTAAACATGTTACAAGTCTTGGATTTGAGCTACAACGCCTTCGTTGGTGTTGATGCCCCTCAGCAACTCCATAAGCTGAAATATTTGCGGTATTTGAACTTGTCAAATGCTGGGTTTGTGGGAAAGATGCCCGGGGAGTTGGGCAACATGTCCACGTTGCGCTACTTGGATCTTTCCACTAATTACTACATTTCCACTTCCTCCATCACAATTGATGACATGCACATGTGGATAGGGAACATGAGAAAATTAGAGGAGCTGCTGCTGGACGGGGTGAATATGTCGCAAGTGACAAGCAATGAATGGGGCAAAGCTATCTCCACCATGTACAGTCTCAGGCGTCTTCAAATGTCCAACTGTATGCTGTCTGGGTCAATTCCCTCTTCCCTTGCAAATCTTACCCGTCTAACCCACCTCCAACTAGATGGCAATCCCTTCTTCTCGTCCGTACATGCTCGCTTTCAGAATCTTTCCAACCTGGTTTCTCTCAAGCTTAGCAACTGTGAGCTTAAGGGTTCCATTCCTTCCTATCTATTGAGCCTTCCAAGCTTGCAAGAAGTTGACTTGTCTGCCAATCTGGACTTGGGAGGGAACCTTTCAAGCATTCTGCCGCGACACTCTGCATCGCTTAACAGCCTTGTTCTTACAGCAACAAGTGTAGCAGGAGCTATTCCATATTCAATTGGGAACATCTCCTCGTTGACTCTCTTGGACCTCTCCAGCTGCTTTGTCCAAGGTACGCTTCCTCCCTCCATTGCAAATCTTACGAGACTTGTAATGTTGGATATCTCGATGAACAAATTAAAAGGAAGTATACCGTCGTTCGGGGCTAAGCCTCATTTAGGAACTTCATTTCCTTTAGCCTATATCGACCTTTCATACAACCAATTGGAGGGCTACATCCCCTCCATGTTGTTCGGCGCATTTGGAAAGCTTCGCTATGTTGACTTGAGTTGGAACCGATTGAGCGGCGCCATTCCATCCCCTGCCCGGAATCTTACCTTCCTCACATGGCTTGATCTGAGCAACAATAAACTGACGGGTAAAATGCCTTCCTTGGCCAACATAAAGTCCCTTCTTCTGCTCGATCTGAGTAATAACCACTTGAGTGGCAAAATCCCGGCTTCCGTTGCTCAACTCCTTTCCCTCAATACGCTCGATCTAAGCAACAACCTGTTAACAGACGACATACCAGACAACATTTCAAATCTATCTAAATTGAAGGTTCTTTCCCTATCCTCCAACCGGTTAAGCGGGAACCTTTCAGAGTCCCACCTTTATAATCTCTCCAGTCTGGTATATCTAGACATTTCCAACAATGTGTTAACCGTGAAAGTCAGTTCTACTTGGGTTCCCCAAAATTCGTTCTCAACATTGAAATTAAGATCATGTAGCATAGAGGGTGAGTTCCCGGCCTTCTTATTAACTCAAATTGAGATGTCCAATTTGGATTTGTCCGATAATAGATTATGGGGCAATATTCCTGCGTGGATATGGGATTCTCCTTCTCTTAAACAACTCAACCTATCTTACAACAGCTTTGCAGGCGTTTTACCTTCTAAGCTAATGGGGCCCAAAACATTGAAGATTCTGGACTTGCGTCACAACAAGTTTCATGGTCAGCTTCCGCTTCCTCCTCCTTCAGTGGTTGTGTTGGATCTGTCAGAAAATCAGTTTAATGCATCCATTCCACCTGAAATTGGCGAGTATAAATTTAGCTATCTGTCTCTGTCTCACAACAATATCAGTGGTAGCATTCCATCTACAATATGTGAAGGGTTGTCTATGGAGATTCTGGATTTTTCATATAACAGTCTTACAGGTAAGATTCCTCCGGATTTTGTAAAATGCAGTTCTCTTGAGGTATTGAATTTGGATGAAAATTATTTAGCTGGTCAGTTGCCAGCGGAGTTGGGAAACCTGACTTCGCTTCGAACACTGAAAATCAGAGGAAATCGTCTAAATGGGACTCTGCCAAGACTCGCAAATTGTAAACAGTTGCAGATATTGGATGTCGGGGACAACAGACTGACACGGAACATTTCTTCAAATTGGATTCTAGAGCTTCCCAATCTTAAGATTTTGATCTTAAGATCAAACAAATTTGAAGGAACTGTACCTGCTGATGTAAGCAAACTACCCTCTCTTCAAATTTTAGACCTTTCAATGAACAGTTTTTCAGGAGTCATTCCAGTCAGCATCTCAGAGATGAAGGGCATGGCAAACGACTCAATGAATACAGAAGTCTTTGAATTTGGATTGATAAAAGGTTCAACATATGTAGAGAAAATAATCATTAGAAGCAAAGGATTGGAGCTGGAATTTGTGAGAATTTTGAGATCAGTAAAATGTCTTGATCTATCAAAGAATAGATTATCTGGTCATATTCCTGAAGGTCTGGGATCTCTGATTGGTTTGATCATTCTTAATATTTCAAGAAATTATATCAATGATGCTATACCCAAGTCATTGGGAAACATGGCACAGCTGGAGTCCCTTGACCTCTCGCAAAACCAATTGTCTGGAGTTATTCCTGTTGAGTTGCAACGTCTCACATATCTAAGTTACTTAAATCTGTCATACAATAATCTTACAGGAAGGATTCCGCTAGGGGGGCAGTTCTTAACATTTGATGCCTCATCCTTCTCACATAATCCAGGTCTATATGGCTTACAACTGAACGAATCATGGTTGCCTTCGCCAAAGAATGAAAGCAAGCCTACGAGTAGGGCTGAGGAAAAAGAAGGGGGAAATGAAATCAGGGCAATAGAGGGAATTGATAGATTCGTTGTGTTGATGGGGATGAGCTTTGGAATGGGCGCGGGCATAGTTGTAGCTGCTTTGTTGTTTCCGAAGAAACGCAGGGAAAAGTTTTTCCATTTGTTGGACAGTATATTGATTTGGGTTGTTGACTTGATCCCCCGTGACAAATTGATTCCCTGTGACAAGTTGCAGCTGTCGAAAATTTCGGACGACGAAGGCCAAGAGCATTCCGAAGAAAGCAAGAAATTAATACGCTTTTGCGTACGTTGTACTCATATTGACAGAGAGACTAAAAGTACAGTTCATACTAAATGTATATGTCGACAAAAATAGTTATATCTTTATGTCGACAAAAATAGTAATATGTTTATGTCTATGGAAAGGGCTCAAAATCTAAAGGTTTATGGTGGCTATCCTAAAAATTAGGGGTACAAATCGAAACTACCAATTCTTTCAAATTGAACTATTATTAATTTTATCTCCTGTACCCCAAATCTTCTTGCCAAACAACCCCCTCGACCCCATAAACCTATCTATCACTCCTAGCCTAACTCTATCATCACTTTATGGCTCTCTATGTTCTACAAATTAATTTTCAGTTATTATAAAGTTGTTAATATGTATTATAAAACTTTGTGAAGGTAACTAGAAAGATAAAATAATTTAAAAATTATTAAGAAAAATTAAATGAATTATTTTAATATTTTTAAATTTGAATGAAAATAAAAATAAATATATTTGATAATAAATTAGATTCGAATTAGTTGATATAAAATAGTAAATAGCAATCAAATTTTATTAAAGAGTTGAGACTAAGAAATTTAAGAGGTTTAAGATATGTTAAATTGTGTTTGTCTCTCTTGTGTAGTTAATAGTTGGTTTTTGATATAGATTGTGATCAACAATCGAAATTTTACTTCTACGATTGAATCAACACTATAAGTACTACTACAAGTCTTAACATCTAAAATCTTCTTAGCTCTTGAAAGGAACTACAACCATGCTTTAGTTCTCCTATTATGGTTTAGTCTTTGTAGTGTATTTTTTCTCATCTTCTTTCTTACTCTTTTGATATTTATGTGTTCATGTATCTAAGGATGGGTAGTGTTGAAAAGCGCCTTAGAGAACTACTAGTGTGCATAGAGAAAAATGTGAAAGTTTCTTGATGCATAAATGCAAGATGCCTATATGTGTGTCAGTGTAATTTGAATAATATTCTAATTCTTTGATCCATTTTGATGTTTTGATATCATTTGTAGATCATTTACAAATGATCTAGAGATTTCCCTTAAAACATAAGATCTATGGCCAATTATTAATTTGATGTATTTGGCTTACAAGCTAGTAGGTGTTATGGTGACATTATTTGAAATGGCCTATTTGAGAAAGTAGGAAAGAGATTTGAATCAAAAGGACAAGTTTGTGGGGGTGGTCATGTGCATGGGATAAATTTGTGCCCATTGTGAAATCTAGGGCATACTTAATTGTTTATATATATAATTGCTCATCCTATTTCGGATTGTTATATGTTGATGACTAATAAGTTTTTTGGTTTTGGATCAAGTTATGTGTAAATTAGGACAAGATTAGCATTAAAATATTGCATTTAGAAAAAAGACCAAAAGTGGGTTAAAACAATGGAGTAAAGGAGCAAGGTATGCACATTTCTACTCTACATTATCATAGAGAGTATTGTTAGTACAAAATAGATGATAAATATTATAATAAATAAAAAATTACTAACAAAAGGAAATTAAGTTTCTTTGAGAGCAATTACACCTGTTACATTAGGATGAATTGATAGGTTTAATATTACTAAAATTGTTTCAATTATCTTTTTAATACAAAATTTGTAATTAAACAGTAAATTATACATTTACAATATAGAATGTTCAACTAAAATTTAAAATAGTATAAATATCTCTTTATAGAAGACGAACGCCAAACTTATTTCACAAGAATTAAAAAGTAAGTTAATCACAAGGAACCTATAGTCTCTTTTTTGGAAGCCTTTGTCTTAAACACTAATGCATTGCGCTATCATCTAGTCCAAACATGTGATGAGAAGTATATTTAGGTACAAAAAAGTTGTTTGTACATACAAAATTTAGAAAGAGATTTTAAAGTATTAATAACTTCTAAAAATGATAAAATATCAACTAAGCTAACTACTTGAATACTAAAATGAAGGAGATTGAAATGAACATGAGGAAAGGTGTAAAAATATATCATCGAGAAATATTTCCTTCCTTAAAAAAACTTACAAATAAGATGTGATAAAAAAATATTTTTGGGTGGTTATTTGAGGGGTTTACCTCAATCAAACCCCCATTTGGGTCTTTTGACCTCCATGATAGGCAATATTTTGATAATATTTTAAAAGATAAAAATATAAATGCTTCGAAATGAAAATATGATTAACTATGATATAGAAAATTGTTAGGAAATTAAAGTTTACATTTAATAATTAGCTAATTAATTAGTTGTCAGTTTTAGGTAGTTATTCCCGTAAGGGAATTTAGGTGAATTTGGGTAACGGAATTTGGGTGGTTATTCACGGGAATGCAATGCCTTTTAAGAATTTGTAGTTCACATTGTAAATAACCCAAAGAATTATAATATTATTTTCTACTATTATTTTTATTGTTGTTAATTTGTGCAATTTGTTATTGTTGTTCAACAATGGTGTAATTTGTGCAAACTACTCACCTTTCTAACAGTGGTATCAAAGCGCTGCATATTCTATGCTTGTGAAATGTAGCCATTTTGACATCTACAAAGAAAGAATGAATATTAGTATAGAGGAGGGAACTTGCATTTCTTGAAGATGGTTATTTGCAATGGAAAAGTATAAATTGGGTGTGCGATCAGAGGTATAATGGATGATTATATATGAACATTTGTAAGAGACTAAAACTCCTATAAGGTGTAGTTTTATTTTTTCAAAAAATAATAAGTTGCAGCGTGAGATTCATTTTTAGTCCTTTTGATTCCACATTTTTCAATTTAAAGAACTGAGGAGCAGTTTACTAGGCGTGTGGAGAAAATGTTTGGTGAAAATTGCTAATGTAGAAATCTCGCATTCCAACTTGAGGTGAGTGGCAACATGGAAACAAGCAAACCTAATTTATTGGCATTTGTGTCCAGTCATTCTTTTAAAACATGTTTTGCAAAAGGTGTTGAAATTAACTTGAGGGAGAATGTTTATCTCAAATATATTATTAAACATTTTTCTTGTAATGGATGCATTTTTTGTTGAACCTGACATCCCTATGTATGCACACTTTTATAATGCATTTACTAATGATGCATTCAGAGCCATTAATGTTGTATCTAGTGATTAAGATCTAAAGGCCACATTAGAGGCTGGAGGAAATGGAGGCAGGAGGACAACTGTCATCCCGAGTTAGCTTCTCGCTAAGGGATGATATTTTGCATGAGAAGCAAATTTTGTTTCATCTAAGTCCTTTCAAGAGCAAGATGGGGCATGTAGTGGTTTGTTGGTTTGTGGATAATTGAATCTTAGAGAGTTGTGTTGTTGGTTTGTGCAGATGTGTTACTGTGGATAATGGAGTTAGTATCAATTCACAATTGGTTGGTAATCTAGACATGAGAAGTTTGGATCGATGCTCATGAAGAGTTGGTAATCTAGACATTTATCTAGACATGAGGAATTTGGATCGATGCTAATGAAGACTTGGTAATCTAGAAATTTATCCAGATATGAGGAGTTTGGATCAATGTTGATGAAAGGTTGGTAATCCAGACATTTATCCAAACAAGAGGAGTTTGGATCAATGTTGATGAAGAGTTGGTAATCAAACATTTACCCAGACATGAGGAGTTTGGGTTGATGCTTAAGACAAAGGAGTCTAGGTAATTGATGCTGATGCAAAATTTTGGTTTTCATTTTTTCTATTGTAAACCTTAAGGGGGAGATATGTAGGAATTTAAGGTTTACATTTTTTAATTTTGTTTTTATTATGTAAACTTTAAGGGGGGGTTGTTAGGAAATTAAATTTTACATTTAATAATTAGCTAATTAATTAGTTGTTAGTTTTAGGGAGTTATTCCCATAAGGGAATTTGGGTAAGGGAATTTGGATGAATTTGGGTGGTTATTCATGGGAATGTAATTCACGGGTATGTAATGTCTTTTAAGCATTTGCAGTTCACATTGTAAATAACCCAAAGAATTATAATATTATTTTCTACTATTGTTTTTATTGTTGTTAATTTGTGCAATCTGTTATTGTTGTTCAACAATTGTGTAATTTGTGCAAACTGCTCACCTTTCTAACAGAAAATAACAAGTACATTATGCTAGCACTTATAAATTTTCAAATGAAAACAAGAAATGGTGATAATGAGGAAAAAGGGGACAATAATATTGGAACAAAGTCATTGGAAAGTTCTTCAAACCCTTAAGAAGAATGATGTTGCCTTAATCAAATTGTTCTTCACAATCTCAAAAAGACAACAATAAAAAAAAATTGAAATAAAATTACATGCACTATGTTCATAAAGTTTGTTGGTGGAAAATGATAGAGTTTCTTCAAAGTTCTAGAGTTTCAATGTTAGAGGGAAAAATCCAACTCCTTGTGTAAAAGAGGCAAGTAGAAATGCTTTTTTTCTCAGTTTAACTACATATAAGAGCATTACTTTTAAATTTCCAATGGGAAGTTAACACTTTGACGATCAAATTAGAACCGTGAATTTCATGAGGCACTAGCATTTTGCATGGGCATTCATGATTTGTGCTCTCGTCTTGGAAAATTCTTATTTTGAAAGCCTAAATTATTATAAAAATACCATAAATGTATGATCCAAGTGCCAACATTTTGTAATTAGAATATTTTATATTAAAGGGCTAAAGTATAGACACAATACAATGTGAAATTACAAGGGTGTGCAATTTTTCACACTACATTTTACCCCCACTTTAGCAGGCATATGAACTACACTAAATATAATGCTAAATTACAAATAGAAGTCACAAAATTTTACCCAAGGATACTATAGAGGATGCAAAATACTCAAACTCGGCGAAGATGCCCCCAAGGGGAAGACCTATGAAATAACTAGAATAACATGCCCAAGACACAAAAACCATACAATAATTTCGCAAGTAGACATGTTAGAGTTGAAAAATGAACCTACCAAAAAATACACTACACTTAAGAAAAATACTCATGCATAACAAACGGGGGGTCTTAAGTGGCCATTTTTTTTTCTAAAATCAAGAAAAAATGATCTTGGATGAGAAATTGAAAATAGTTAGGCTCAAAATTTGAAGACACAACAAGAACAAGAGTTGTAGTACTCTAAATCTACTTTCTAAACTACTAATTTTTTTGAAATGATGGAGATTAAGGGGTTCAAATAGGGGGGGCACACAAAGTACTCTTTTTTTTGTCAAAAAAATATAACATAGTGTCTGGTGTGCTCCCCCTAAAATGTTAATTTTGTTTTAGTATTTCAAAAATTGATTCAATGAAAAATTAACTAACATCTAGTTTAGGTCTAATTTTTCAACTAATTTTTTAATGAATTTATGTTTTTTACTAATATTTAAAGTGGACACCTAAAAATGAAAAATTGAGTGTTCCCACCCTTAAATATTTTGGAAACTAACAAAAACCATTTTTTTAATGTGTATATAATAGATTCTAGAGTGTAATACTGTAATTTATTTTAAATTTTGATGAAATATTAAATTTGAAACCCAAAATAGCATACATAGGTTATTGACAAAAAACAAAATACTAGCAAATGAAAGTAAAGATCAAAACCTTAACATATCTAAAATATAGAAAAAATATATGATTAGAAACGTAATAGAGTGCTTGGTATTTTTGTGGTATTTTTTTAGCTCAACATTGGAAGACATGCAAACTTGATGGAGAGCATGCTCAAGATTTAGTCACTTGTTTATAATTTACCAAAAACAAAGCTTTGGACATTGATATGTAACTCGAACCCTTTGGGTTGGATGCCTAGGATAAATCCAACCCTAAGGGTTGAAAATACCTAAAGAAGATAGAAATTTGAGTGTGTTATAATGTGATGTGGTGAGATAGGATCTAAGGCTAATGAATAACCTAAATCACTCATTCCACCATGGAACATTGAGGGACATAAAAATGACCAAGAGAGACTATTTAGCTACTGTTCTCAAAGAAGAGCCAGAAAAATTGGTCAAATTTTTGGTCCCCTTTTGTGTTGTGGTTTGATGATAAGAGGATTGAGATTGATATTTCCAATTAGGTGAATCAAAACTAAAGAAATGAACTATCACAGATTCTAAAAAATATAGAACATAGATACAAAAATTGAGAGCAGATTTAAGTATTGTAGATAGAGATGCACTTGTGATATTAATTTGAGCCTGATTTGACTAGACTGGGGAATTGGGCGCCCTAGTATGGAGATGTTGAATTCTCAAATTTGAAAGAAAGTGTAGCTACAATAGGTTTTGCAAGCCTTTGACTATGAAATTTGGATTCGAAGTCTAACAATTTGTGAGTTATCAATTTTGCCCTAATTTGATGACAGAATGTGATTGAATGCTTATCTTAGGGTTTTGTTGATTTGAGATCTTCAATCCACTTCAAACCTGTAACCTACAAATGGGAAAAGGGAATAAGGGTTGTTTCATATAGTGTCTTGCCTCAGTCAAACCTTGTTTTGGTGTTTCCACCTCTACAAACGGCTATGATGATAATGGTATAAATCGTGTACCATAGGTCGAGTAGAGGCTAATGGATAAATATGAATGATAAATGAAAAAATTGTAACTTATAACCTAGATTTGTATTCCTTACTAGACTAAAGTTAATTGGCTCATCTCATACAAGGAGAATTTGAAAGTTGCTTGAAGATCCTACAAATTATGTTAATGCTTATAACAATTGTAGACACCCAAATTTGACCACTCCCATATGGTCAAAATCCTATCATTTATTCATCTAATTTGTCTATATTAATTAAATGACATATTTAATTAATATTATCCCGTTCTCTAAGGTTCTTAAAAGTATTTAATTAAATACTTTATCCTTTACCATTTCCCCTCTAAATTAAATAAATCAATCAATTTATTTAATTTAGTTAATTATCCTCTTCAATTTTAAATTCATTCTTTCTCTCTCCTTGTCCCATCCTCCATAAGGTCTTTTCACTAATTTGCATTAATCTAGTTAATCCTTCATTAGGATGTGCATATCCTTAATCATAATTAATGTCACATCCTCCATATTTTGCCACTTGCCTCTAATCTTCATTAATTTGCCTAATCACCTATTTGCACAACTTTAATCCTAATCACTTATCTTTTCTAGCATGTCCTTAAGTCAACCTTTCATGGTACTTACCTTATTAGGTTTGACCTCTTCCCCATGTGAATTAAAAATTCACACTTATTCCCCCCATGCATTTCTCTTCCCCATTACTTCGCATAGGTCACATCAAGTACATGGGATAAGGACCTCCTTTAGGAGGACTTTGTCTTATCCATGGGTTTCTTCCAAGCTTGTGAATTTAAAATTCACTTTTATTTATCCAATGCCCTTTCAAATCCCCATGGTGACAAGAGTGGACTTTCTAAAAGTTCTCACTTGTCACTTTCAGCCCCACTTGAGGACAAAGAATTCCTTTTTAAGGAGATCCTCTCCAATCCCAAGGTACTTGCAAGTATCTTGGGACCACATGCCCTTTTCCATGTCACCTTGTCCTTCATCCATCTCACCCTCCACATGGAAATATGTGAGGACTTGTGAGTCCTCAACTCACCACAACCCTTCATCTTGTCCATGGTGGATCAATCTCAACCATCCATTTCTCTTTAAAAGGAGAGCCTTGGCCTCAAGTTAGAGGTTGAAGATTGTTAAGGTTTTTGAAGCCATTATTGCATACTAACCATTATTGCAGCATTCAAGCATTCAAGTCATTTGCATTGAAATTCATTTGCATCCAATCACTATCATCAACTACTACACCCACCTCCATTATTGCAAGCTTACCATCAAAGAGCCTACATCAAGAACATCTTCAAGGGCCAACCACTTCAACAAGCTAAACAAACAAAAAGGTATAACCATTATTGTTGTTTTTGTTATTGTTTATTTAGTTTCAACTAGGCCTAATCTTTGAGGTGTTGTTGTGTTTCCTTTTTCTTGCATTCTTTTGTTTTGGATTCTAGACTAGGGAATTTTCACTGCCCACATTTCTGGCACGCCCGGTGGTACCCACGTCACAGGTTTGTCACTTTTACATTTTCTATTTTTTGAAATTTTGCAGGTTCAAGAATACAGAGGTGACTTTGCCCACAAAGGGGTGACCCCGCCCAACCTTTGTTTTTTGTATTTTGGTTTTCTAAATTTTTGTAGGTTCAAGTCCACGAATAGGCGACCCCGCCCAGAATCCAGATTTCTATTTTTTGTTTTTTCTTGTTTTTTACTGTGTTTTGCAGATTTTGGACTGAATAGGCGACCCACCCACAAACAAGCACCCGCCCAGAATCCAGATTTTTTGTTTTTTTTTTTTCCTATTTTTTACTGTGTTTTGTAGATTTCTGACTGAATAGGCGGTCCCACCCAACATATCGATTTCTATTTATTTTTTTGGTTTTTCTATTTTTCTGACTTTTCTGCAAGTTCTAGACAAAGAGGCGACCCCGCCCACAGAACCAGCTATGCCCAAAACACAGAGGCAACCCCACCCGGAACAAAGGTAAAACAAGTAAACAAATAGTCAGTTTTCATTCCAAAATTCAGTTTATGGTTGTTTTTCACTATTTCTGACCTGCTAACATTTGTTTGTTGGTGAGTGTGTTGTTTACTAATGTTTGTGCAGCTCAATTGTTGAAGACATAAAAAAAATTGAAACTACTAACGAATTTGTTAAAGGTGGAGAAATCTATTTTTCCTGGTTAGTTACTTGTTGTTTTCATTTCTAAACTAGGAACATAGACTTAATTAAGAAAGGGTCAAATAACTTGTGTCGTGTGCTTGTAAGTGGGCTATTGGTGTATTCAATCCCCTTGCACCATTTGGCAATCTTGGGTGAAGAAAAATGATAATTCACTTAAATCCTTTTTTACCCCTTTTTAATTTTCTTAGCGAGACTTGCTTGGGGATTTCATCACCCCAAGGGACGATCCCAACCACGTCTTATCGGAGGGGTATATAAAGGGGAAGGCGAAAGCTATACCTCAATCCAATCGCGTTGTGTTTGGCAGAGCATCGAAGCAAGGGTGATACCTAGCCAAGACGTGAAGAGTTGGTTCGAGCTCCTAGTACCTCGCTAGCTACTCATGCTTGTAGATGGGCTGGTGTTCATTGTTGTGCCCCACGCACCATGTGTATATCGGGGACTCCCTTAGAAGCATTGTTAAGCCTAGATAGAGGATCGTGTTGACCATACCCTAAACACTAATCTTAGGCTTGTGTTGTTTGAACTGTCTTGTGCAATCCAGTGTTTATCAGTTAATTTTAGTCTTCTACTTGTTGTTTTTCATCCTTTTCCATAGCTATTTTAGACCAACACACAAAGGCGACCCTGCCCCCTAAAGGGTGACCCTACCCTCAAAGGGGTGGCCTCACCCTTGAACATGTGACCCCGCCCTTCCTATTTCAACCATTTTTCACCCGGACCAAGTCAAAATTCACCAATTTTCCTTAAACAAGCAACCTTACTCTCAAAGGGGTGACCCCGCCCTCAAACAGACAACCTTGCCCTCAAAGGGGCGACCTTGCCCCCTGTCTCAACTAATGTTTATCCTATCCAAGTCAAAATTTTAGCAATTTTCCCTGTTTGGGCCACCCTGCCCCCGATTTGGGTGACCCTTCCCAAGTTTGGGTGTCCCTACCCTCTAGAGGGGTGACCCTTCCCTAAAAAGGGCAACCTTGCCCTCCGAATAGTCATTTTTGGACTCTGTTTTCTTGTCGTTACCCCATTTTGGATATCCATTTTTTTTCGATTGTCGTTCCCTCATTTTGGGTAGTTGTTCAACAATTTTGACCATCCATCCACCCATTCTGGATATCTTTTTTCCCATTCTGACCATCTGTTTTCCCACTTCGAGAACTCGTTAGCCCATTTCGAGAACCTATTTTATCAGTCTAAGTGTTGTTCTTCTATCTCATGCATTCGTTCACCCAATCTGAGTGATCGCTTGCCCATTCTATGAACCCGTTTTTCCATTTTGGAGGTTCGTTTATCGACACCACTTGACCATTTTTCAAACTAAGTCCAAACCAGAGTTTGTTTGGGCGAACCTGCCCTAGTTTGGGCAACCCTGCCCTAATTTGGGTGACCCTTCCCAGGCTTGGGTGGCCCTACCCTAAAACTAAATCTGTTTCCCAAGTCTGATCTGAAAAGCCAGTTTCCTGGGATTCCAAAAAGCTTGTTGTCTACTCAAATATTTGCACATCTCATTTGTGCATAATCCTCGCATCAGTCCACCTACATCACGATCCATTTGCATCCAAATCATATAGGAGAATCCTTAATCATCCTTAGGATACACATCCACTATCGATCCAAATCCCCTAAACTTCGTTTGAAGTTATTATCTGAATTGGCCTAGGTGCTTGAACTTGATCGTCATCCTTCAACATCTACTAAGGATTACCATCCATCCTAAGTTGATTATCATCCTCGGCCCTATCAATCCCCTTCCATCTCAAGGTGGGTTTGGTATCATGATCATCATTTCATCCTTCAATCTGATTAATCAACACCTGAAGTCACCTAGGGTGATCCCTAAACCCAGTTTAGAAACCCTTCCAATCATCTAATCAATCGATTCCATTCAATTCTATCAATCATTTTATCGATCAATCCTATCCAATCCAATCTAATCAAATCCTTATCCAATTATCTAATTAATTTATCCAACTATCGAATCAATTGAATCTTTCATCCAATCCAATCAATCAATCTAATCGCCATTTAGATCATCTATACATTGCATCCTAAGAGTTTAGTTACATCTTAGACCACCTAGTTGTGTTGCACGCTCATGCCCTTTCAAACTCGTTCACAATCAAAAAATAAAATGGCAGACTGATAAGCCCAAGTTTCCCAGCCGAACATCCCACAAGATCCTAACAACATCCCAAATATCCAACAAGATCCCCATAATGGTGCCTCATCATAATCCAACATTGACATCTAGAACACCACACCACCCAGTGATGAAAACATGGTTAACCAACCCGAAGTCACTATTGATGAATACCTTAATGATCTTGTTAATGTTCAAATGATGGATCATCTCCTCAACGAACGCGGGGATAAGATTCTTTCCACTCTGCTCATGAGAGGAGTCAAAGACCATCTGATTTCAATGCGTCAAAATATGCCGGTACCCACAGTCTTCTCGCACCTGTTGACCTGTAAAATTCAAAAAATGTCCCAAGGAATTTATGTCCCCGAAGGTGCACCCACAAAAAATTGGTATCATCTTGAGTTTGGAAACGTTGTGATACACCAAGTTGCTAGTTATTCTCACATCCCAACCGCAACCACCACAACACAACCCGAGCATCATGACCCCTATGCCTACGACATGCCTTTGTACATCCCATCTGCTCTACCACTTCCAGCTCAACATCCTAGTCAACCACTCATCAATGTTGGGGGCACACCTATCCTTGCACTAATTCCACCTCCAATATCTACACCCGCTAATAACTTACCGCCACCTGCATTCCAATAGCCTCCTGCTAATCCTCACCAATCCACTGCACTGTAAGCACCACCACAACACATTGCTATGGTTGTTGCTTCATCCCTACCACCCCATCAACAACCTCTACAACACAACATCCCCATCCCACAATGAAACATCTCGATTCCTACCCAACCACCACATTAGGCGACACAAACTACATCCCAACCACTGCAACCGTCGCACGACGCTTCTACAACAACCCCACACCAAACACATATTCCATCTCACCCATCTTACCAACAACCACCACAACAACAAACTCCATCACAACCTATACATATTCCTACGCAAACACAACATAATCCTCTTAAGGAATATCCTTATCATCCATCCAACACGTACATTACTCCATCCCATCCTAATTCCAATCCTCATTAGGTTGCTTAGAATCAAACATGGACCCAACCGCCACTTTACACAAACCCTTTGCAGTCACATACCAATCTCTATCAACAGCCATGAAATACACAACAACCCCCATACGTCACGCAACATCCCACCGTGGCACATCAATATCAATCCTATCCATTCTATCACCAACAACAATAGTCTTATCAGCAGAGTGCACCATCCGCCTCTTATTATCAACCACCACCATATCAACAAGGGGGTTCTACCTCTTTGTATTATCAAAATCCTACACAACAATAGGGTGCTTTATCCACTTCTTATTACCAATAGAAGCTACCCTTCTAATAAGCGACTTCCGCCTCTTATCATCATAATCCATCATCCTCCTATCTGCCATACATTAATCCACAATCCGCTTACACCAATCAGAATCATCAAACGCCTTCGTATGCATCTCAACCTGCCTATGATCCAACCATTGCGGTACCATCCTCATCATACCAACAATACTATTTGTACAATCAGCCTACTCCAACTCCTACAACACCTATCAACAAATACTTGGAATAATTCAAGGTTGTGTTGAAAGACTTACAAGCAGGGACAGGCAAATAATCATTCAAATTTGAGGACCTTTGTCCCTATCCATTTGATCCCTCCATTTCCTTGGTTTCTTTCCCTAAACACTTTGAAATACCCAAATTCGATAAGTACAAGGGAACCAAAGATCCCAAAGCTCATCTTCAAGGTTTTTATTCCCATTGCCAAGAATTCATGCACAATGACAACTATCTCATGCAATTGTTCCCTAAAAGCTTACAGGGAGTCACACCTGGTTCATGGTTCTTAAGAAAGGATCCATCAAATCCTTTGTGCAACTGCCAAAAGAATTTGTCTCCCACTTCTTTAATTGGGAGAAAGATATTGACACGCTTGATCTCCTGAAAGAAAAACAATGTGATGGAGAAACCTTTGCAAGCTATCTGCAAAGATGGCGAGCCTTAGCCAGCCAGATGAAATCCCCACAGCGGGAAAAAGGCACGATTACATTGTTTATCAAATATTATCATCCGAACATGGCTCACAACTTCTGACTCCACTGTATCACTACCTTTGCGACACTAGTGGAGAAATGTCCTATCTTGGTAAGAGCCCTTGTTGCTAAAGGGCAGGTCAAACTTTTCAATTTTGATAAAGAGAGGTCCTTTGGAGATAAACCTCGTTATTGGAATAAGAATAAAAATGTCAATGATGGTGTCACATACACCAAACATGTCCAAGTGGCCAATGCTTCGCAGAAGCCACAATATCCTCCCCAACAACAATAGTCATTCCCAAACACTATATATGTGCCCCAAAGAGCACCTCGTCCACCACAACAACCAAACCAAAACAACCAAGGGGGAAATAAATGTCAGTTTAATAAGTTAGGAGAACCCCTTAGTTTCATGTTTAATAAGCTCCTCCAAGCTAACTACCCCATCACGTATCATGTCACCAAGCCCCTTGACAAGTCCAAGCCCAAGCCAACTTGGTTCAAGGACAACGAGTATTGTGAATTTCACAAAATTAAGGGACATACGTTGGATAAGTTTCAAGGTTTAAAAACCTACATCCAAGGTCTCATAGATCGGGGTGAAATACATTTGGATGCTAACACGACAACCTCGTCTAATGCTCAACTTCAAATATATCAGAATACTTTTCCCAAGAATAATCAGGGTATTGTTACATCCAACTCCAATCTTATACCTTGCAACAACAACAACCAGAATAACATCACTAATAACATCAGTTATAAGAATGTGCCATACAATTACCAAGGTCTCATCACATACATAGAAGAAGTGGAGCCGCGTGTATCCATGATACATGTCAAAGGAAAAGACCCACAATGTGTTGTTACCACCCGTCGAACTCGCATCACCATCCCAACAGCCTCCACATCTACCCAATTGCCATCTATCAGTTCGTAGTACAACATCCTTGATCACTTAGGAAAAAGCTCGGCTCAGATTTCTATCTTGGATCTGCTTAAGTCTTCCCCCGTGCATCAAGACATCCTGAATAAGGCCTTACAAAGCACTCAAGTCCCCAACAACATAGATCCCACACAATTCGAAGCATTGGTAGGAAATCTCTCCACAACCTACCAATTAGGTTTCAACCAGAAAGATATGCCACACCTTGACTCCATTCATAACCGTCCCCTTCACCTTGAGGTTGGGGTGAATTGTCATAAAGTAAAAAGGGTAGTAGTAGATAATGGTTTTGCACTAAATCTTTGTACATTAAAATTTATACAACAAGTAAGATACACCCAGGCTGATCTAAATAATCAGGTTATCACCATCAAAGCATATGATAACGCAGAATGAGATTCTGAAGGCACTATTTATCTTCCTATTCAGATGGGCCCTATTGTGCAGTATACTATGTGTCATGTTTTGGACCTTGAACTTCCATATAACATCCTTCTTGGCCTCCCATGGATTCACTCTATGCAAGCCATCCCATCAACCTACCACCAATGTCTAAAATTCCCATTTCAAGGAATGAAAGTAACTATACAAGCTGATCCACAACCATTTGAATATTGGCATGCCCTAGAGGCTTCCTTTCCCCATTCTCATTAATGCCTTGGGGTAGAAATGGGGGAATCTTAGACATTAGCATCTCATCCATCCACCAACACATTAACCACCACTTCATCCACAACATCATCCACACCTAATTCAACCATCACTAAGGTCCAGATCGTTGATAAGGGATATGGTGAGTAGGAAATGCATACAACATTGAATGTGGCGATCATGCCACCTTCACCATGTACATATGGCCAACCATCTCAATCTTTTCCAAAAGATGAAGAGAAGACAATCACCCTTCATGCTCCAAGTGTGCGATCTAGCACTTTTTGCTCTCCTAGATTACGACAAGATACACCTGATGACAACATCAGCCCATGGGTGTACTGTGAGGAACCTAAACCATCTCCCCCCTTAAATGAATAATTACAAGAGGTCTATCATTGGCCTTCTAAGATTTCTGAAAATCACAACTATCAGGGGGGAGGCTTGGGTGTGGAAGAGCAAGGAAGACGACAGCCTGTCGAAGCATCCATGCATCCGAAGAAAATAGGCTTGGGCTATGATACTAAACAAAAGGGTCCTATGGCATCATCTAGTGCTTCCAACAATGTCAATGTGGACAATGGCTCCCTCGAGGACATACCAGAGGAGGAATCCATCATTCACACATATGATGACCTAGATCATGTTGACCTCCTAACCATGTTAGAATGCCTATCTATTTTCACCATCACCTTATCCATCAAACACCCCGAGCTTATAGGCTATGACCTACAAGGTACCGCAGCTCCCAACACTTTTCCCTCAATGGACCAGTATGTGCATATTATGGGATTGGTGGAAGATGAATGCCCTAGCTGCAAAAATAAAAAGAAACAAAATCAAAATGGGTCACCTAGTGAAAACCTCCCTGAGGCACTTATTGACTCTAAAAAATTAAAAACAAAGGGCATATCTACTAGTGAAAACCTCAATGAGGCGCTCGAAGATGGGGATGTTCATCTTCCCCTTGTAGGGACTCAACTATTTGGTTGATTATCCATCTTGATTGAAGAAACACAAGAAGTAAACTTGGGAACCGAGGAGAATCCCAAGATCACATATGTGGCTAAAGCATTGCCAGAAGAAGAAAACTCTACCATCACCAAGCTCCTTAAAGAAGGAATCATCAACTTTTCCTAGACATATTCCGACATGCCTAGCGTTGATCCTGATTTGGTGGTACATCACTTAGACGTCAATCCCGATGCAAAACCTATCAAGTAGAAACTCTGAAAAATGCACCCTCAAGTGGCTCTTCTAGTTAAGAAATAATTAGAAAAGTTGTTGGAGGCATGATTCATCCGACCAATTAACTGCTCCGACTAGATATCCAATATAGTTCTCGTCACTAAACCCAACAGAGATATCAGAATCTATACAGATTTTTGAGACCTTAACAAAGCTTGTCCCAAGGATGACTTCCCCTTGCCAAATATTGATATGATGGTTGATCTCACCGTAGGACATGAGATGTTGTACCTAATGGATGGTTTCTTCGGTTACAACCAGATTAAGATTGCCCCCGAAGATCAACACAAGGATGCCTTTATTACACCTTGGGGTACATTATGCTATAATGTCATGCCTTTCGGCCTCAAGAATGCAAGGGAAACATATTAGCGTGCTATGACAGTCATCTTCCATGACCTCATCCACATAATAATGGAAGATTGTGTTGATGACCTGTTAGGAAAATCAAGAATGAAGGAAGAATACCTTGCCATCCTCAAAAAGATCTTTGAATGTCTAGAACATTACAAGCTACACCTCAATCCGAAGAAATGTGTCTTCAGTGTCACATCCGAAAAACTCTTGGGGTTGATTATCTCCCATAGAGGAATTGACGTTGATCCTGCTAAGGTCAAGGCAATCATGGAAATGCCTCCACCCCACAATCTGAAACAACTAAGAAGTCTACAAGGTAAGCTCCAATCCATCTGAAGGTTCATTGCTCAACTAGCCGACAAGTGTCAGTCATTCATGCATCTCCTAAAGAAAGATACCACATTTAAGTGGAACCAACAATGTCAGATCTCTAATGGGAGCAAAAATAAGGCGTGAAAGAGTGGAGGATCCAAATAACAATGAGTTATGGGCATTCTTGGGTAGACTACCATGGAAAGATAAATAAATTGTTCAAGCCTTGAGATCTCTAATACAAGAATTTTAGAAGAATAATACAAGGGTCTCTCCCAATCAAAGAGATGTTGTAAGAAGGAGAATTGGTAGTCAAATTAATGAGCCACATCTAAAACATTTTTTGGATGTGACCTAAACCTAATTTTTTGATAAATTTGTAGAGATGTATCCTCAAGTTAAAAAATTTCAAAGGTTTTTTGAAATGCTAAAGCCTTTTTATGTCAAAATAAATCACACACTCACTACTTGTTGTTGTAGAGTACATATTGAGTTTTCTAACCATTATTATGTTTATCAATGTATATGTGTAGATATGCATATTAACAAGGTTTTGTAGAAATGTAACATAAGGCCTCCACCTAGATCTTCAAGGGATTTCTTATCTACAATTTTATGTGAAAGAGTGGAAGGTAATTTGTTTTATAGATAATCATGTCCAGATGGCACATGTGTTCATTGTGTTGGCTTGAAATATTTTCTAATTTTCCAACACATGGATAGTACACATGCAGTTGGAAACAAAATTGTGGAATTTGGAAAATACAAGATAGTGACCTACAGTCTAAAAGATGGGAAATAAGGAAAAATGTGTGAATTGGTCAATGATAATATTCCAATGTATTAGTTTATGGGAATTTTTTCATGATCATGTTGTCTATGAGTGTGTAGGGCATACACATAGAGCTTGGTAGTTGGACTCTCAATTCAAATTATGCAAGGACATGTTTCCACTTCATAACATTGTTTTAGTTATTGAATTTGTAGAGAACTACACACTATATCCATAGAACGAGGTGCAATCGCAATACTACAACTCCACATAGGTTTCTATATTTGTGCATATAGCATTCATTCATGAAGTTGATAGTACAGAGGATAATAGGAAGGTATTGAGAGAGTATCAATTTTACATTAGTGATGATCGCACACATTCTATAGAGTTTGTGTAAGGTTTCTTTCAAATTTTCTACATTGATTTGGCTAGTAGGGGCATATCATTCAGTGAGCATATCATATGGTCAGATAATTATACATCACAATTAAAGAACTTTAAAATGTTTTATTGGTTGAGCACGATGCATAGGATCAGTGGTATTCATTATATGTAAAATTTCTCATAGATTGGGCATGGAAAGGGGGGACATGATGGTTCAAGAGAATGTATCAAAATAGACTTAGCACGAGAAGACTTAAAGTAAAAGTACATTCCAAAGTTGACAAATGAAAAATCAATTGTCTAGTGGCTATGGATCTAGGTAATGAAGGTGATTCTTTACTTTGTATATTCTTTTGGTTGGTAGATGTTACTAACATTGCAAAATATGAGGACTGTTGCACATTGATGGGATCGAGTGAGCTACACTCTTTTAGAAGCTCCAATGTAGGTTCATAGACTATCCATACGTGAAAGATGGCATGATTTTTTTCTTCATGTATACTTCAAGCATGGAATGACTATGAATCAAAGGAGTGGGTTGATGATTGGTCATTAAGAAGTCTAACCCCACTTGACACGTATCAGCTCCCTACAAATCATGGAGATACAATCACCCGTTGCCTTTGATCATGTATCAGATCTACTAGAACTAGGTAATATATATTCTTGCATAGTTTACGAAATTCCTAGTTTTATCTTACTTTTTAATTTTTTTGTAGTGTTCATTAAATACATCTAACTAGATGCACACATCAATGTAGGGCATGTTTATGCAGTGATTACATATAAAGACAATAAAGAGGGAACATACTATTACTTGTGTCATTGTATCGAGGCAAAAAATAAATTGGAGGCCCCAGTTACAAATAGAGAAAACATAGAGTATCATACAAGTTTGATGGTTGTTACTAGAACATGGCTTAGAAGGTATCCAGTTAAGAAGTGTTATGTCTGAGTGTTTAAGGACTTAGACACACATCAAAATATTCTTCACTACTCTAACCTTGTCATAGTAGCCAATGTTAATTTGATCAAATATTAGTGCAAACCTACAAATAAGAACTTGTGGAAGGTGTGTGAGTCTAACCATGAGGCAATACTTGACACAATAAAGAGTAGACCAAACCCGGATGGTTCGTTGGATTGATTTGTAAGTATGTACATTGAATTTGTAAAGTCATGTTAAATTCATCATTTTTTTTTGGTTATTAAAATATATATCATTATCTTGTGTTTTAACTACTATGAAAATGAGAAAAAAACATATATTATAAAGTTTCCATTTTTTAAATTGTATTCTTTCCCAATTTTTAATATGACTTCATATTTGTATCTTAGACTGAAACTCAAAATTACACTACATTTTTATCATAAACTTATAACCTCATGGTTTTTTGGCTCATCATGATCCCATTTGACACCCAAGTCACCTTCTACATATTATTCATTTAATCCTGGTACTTAGTTTTATGGATTTGAACTCATTTTTTGTGTTTTTGGACAAAAACTAGGGCACATGCATAACTTGTAAACCACTTTTTCAAACCACTCCAAATTTTATAATAATGATTCTTATGGGAACATAGGGAAGTGTTGCAAAATATCATACTCGTACACACATGAAAAGGACCAATCCATTATGTCCCTATTTCATGCTTATTTGATGGCAACAAGACTATTTTTATACAATTTATTGAGTTTAATGTTTGCAAATAACTTTTTATTTTAGATACATGCTATAAATTCTCAATTTTATCTTCTCGCAAAGTTTCAAGCTATGATTCCATCATTCACCCTTTCCTGTTCCAAAATAGACCTCAAATTAGGCCTATTTTGACTACTAATACCTATCTTTTGGCTCAGTCTGTACAAAGGAACCCCACTCCATTTTCACACATGTCAAACAAGATCTTCATGAAAGTTATACTTTGATCTACTTTGAAACAAGAGAATACCATTACGAAAGGTTGGAAATGCATTGGAAAGGTTGGAAAGACCACCTAAGTTGCTACAATCTTCCACGAAGACATTTAGTTATACACATAGCTTTAATTGAAAACCCTTTCTACAAGTTACAAAGCATATTATTTTCCCTTATAGAGTTGAATTGCATGACTTAATGCCTTAACAAAATATAAGACACTTTATGTTAGAAAGATATCTCAAAGATCAACATTAATTTAGTTCTTTGGGTAGTGTCATAGGGATCACTTATAGTAAAAAAAAATCATTCATTAGTACAACCCTATATAGAAAAATTTAGAAGGGGCAACAAGTTAAGAAAACCTAAATATTGACTCTCATGAATGAGGTTGTCCTATGTCGTTTGAAGTGTCTCATTATCTAAGCTCTTCTTGTTGTCAAAGCCCTTTCATCAATGTACATACCCTCCTCTATTAGCCTTTCAATGATCAATTCTGTTGTAAAAATACATTTCAAATGCCAACTCCATAAGTTTGTTATTGAACTTATAAATTTAACGGGCTCTATATTTTTGGACAAATATTTTTTCTTACCAAGAAAAGCATATTCCTTTTTCTTCTATGATTTTCACCCACTGCTTCAGACTTATGCTTATTTTCCACAGTAGAAACCAAATCAATCAACAATTTTTTGTTGAAAAATGAAGGTAAAACTATAGAATAATATAGCTTAAAATTATGTAAATCTTGTGTAATTGTAGATTCAATTTTAGTATTCTTTGTCACAATCTCTTGTGTATGATTAATCTTGAATTAGATCAATTTTAATGTTATAGAAAGTAGAAAAAAGATTGATAGAAGAAAGTAAACAGAATAGAAAGGACATAGTATGCACGTGGAAAAAACTCTTTTGGGTAAAAAACTCCACCAGAATTGTTCTTTCTTGTATTATTTAACCTTTGAATGAGTTACAATAATATTGATTCAATTCTCCTTGATGTGCTTCTTTTGTCTTCAATAAATCTTCTTCACAACCTATAATATTTTCTCGCAAAACTCTCTCATACAATGGCTTCAATAATAGACAATAAACTTGCTTACAAACTCATAAGAGTTAACAATTATAGTATCACAAATCCACTTGAGAAAATCCATGCCTAGGGTTGCCAAGTTGAGTTCTAAGATGCATGACAAAGTCAAACAACAGTCTCCCTCAAAGTTGGTGCCCAACACTGAAGTGTTAACCTCGTAGTTATCAAAAATATCTTTTGCAAGCTCATCCTCAAAGAAGGCATCCATTTTGGGTCCCACTTAACTGAGCATTACAAATATAGTTTCCTTGCATTAGTTGTAACTCAAAGATGGCAACTTGGGTGCCCAAGGTGGGCCCAAGTTGATCTTTGTTAACTGAAACACATCTGCCACCGATTCATCTAAAATAATGTGCATGCATGAACCTCCATCTATTAACTGAATGTATCAACCTATTATTTGTCCATGCAACTCAAGTCAACTGAGATTAACTAACATGCAACTAAAGATAACTGAAACATAACTAAACTGAATTGAACTGAATTGAACTGAACGAAACTAAACTAAACTGAACTGAACTTCAACTAAACTTCAATCCCTATTTTATAGGTACTCAAGACGCATAAATAAAAATCCCTATTTTTAGGAACCTAGGATGCATTTATGAAGTGTACTCAATTCACCAACTAGTTAATTGAACCAAGTGTGCACCCATGTGCTCCTATTTTGTAGGAGTTCATTCGAGGGCGTCCCCACATGCTCCTATTATTTAGGAATAACTACAAATGTCAAATTAAAGATTTATTTCATTCCAAATTAATCACTTCCTAATCCTAGTGTTGTGCAAAATATTCCAAGGACTTACGAGATACATGAAATATGTTAAGAATGCAATTAAATGGCATCCTATTCCCAACAATTTTGTTAGAAGGGAATTTCTTATTTAAAACAATGTTTGGATTTTCAAAAATGAAGAGCACTGAAATTTTTCTCACACCTAGATCTTCCATATGTATGAACCTCTAAGTAAGACTTTTCTATATAGTTGAACACTACAAAATCTCCCAGTTGTAGCCCATTGATCATTCAAAAATTCTTTCCAACCATGTTGAAATTCTAATTTAGTGTTTGTACCCATTAACTCCACCTCCCACTCATGCCCACTTGGGCCTTGCAACACCATATGTTTGGCTTTCTCATTTATGAGTTGTGAAACAAATGCAGGAGGAACGTGCTGCATGAAACACATTACACAATTTGTCTTCACAAGTTGTAAATAGTGTGAAATTTTTAAAAATCAAAAAGATTGTAGGAGTATAAGTATAAAACTTACGAGTTTGTCTACAAAGTCTTCAAGAATAATTTTGAAGAAAGAGGTAGACTCATCAAAGCACTCTTTCTCATGGTATTTTCCATGGATTATATAACACTTTTGACTACATAGTCAACATAGTATGAAAAGCTCCCCTATCTCTTCATCTTCCATGACAAACACATATGCATGCAAAAGCCTATAAAAATAACCTAGAACAAAACATTTAAAATCCTACAATCATGCATCGATTTGGGCATTCATATAAGGTAAAACTTGTACAAACTCACATGCATACATACTCAGTACACATAACACCACATACTTGCATAAACTATCATACAAACTCAATATAGAATTGAAAAACAACCAGTTTGTTTGATGCACAATGTGAATCATAATTAGATAGGTGTGAAGAAAAGTGGGAGGACTCTGCAATTATATATTTTGTCAAAATCATGTAGCCTAGCTATCTCATTGGTTGTATCACTAAATCAAGAAAAATGTATTACTACTTATATTTCAACTTGAATATAATAAACACAAATGGATTAAATGTAGAGACTTTCTAGTTATAATTAGCCTATTGTGAGTTACAGGTAAGCTCCACTACCATTATCTTTGAGGAAGCAGTATCCCCAAGTCTATGGCATTGATGATCTTGCTTGCATTTCCGTTGAATGTGCTTATAATACCACTCTCAAGCAATAGCATGGATGAATTTCTACAGCCACCTCCAATGTGAGATATTTTTTTCAATAATTACTCTTTCCTTTCCCTTGATATTTAGGTCACATGTACTCACCACTGTAATTTTGGCAACCGTCAGGTGGGTCTAAAATTGCTTCCTAAAATGCAAAATTCCATCAAACTTTTGGGCGACACCAAAAATTTTAAATAGGACATTCACAAGTTGTATTTTCATAGTTAATTTTTTATTTTGATTGAAAATTTTGAGAATCGTGGTAATTCCAGTCAAAGCCCTATTTTCATTCTCAATAGTAATATAAAAAAATTAGCATCGTAAGCTAATTTGCAATTTTATTTTCTTTACAGTAAAGCCTCTACTTGGACAGGATGAAATCGTAATAATGTTGTCAATTTTACTTCAGTTGGTGCATATTTGACTCAGAACATATAAAGTGTAATGAGAATTTTAACAAGGTTAAATTTCATGTATGAGATAAAACTCAAAAAATTATCTATAAAAACAAATCTATAAACGACTGTTATGAATAAATAAATTAGGATACAAGTTTGAAAGTGAATTAAATACCAGTGGTTTCATGCGATGTTTGGGTGAAAAAGTAGCAAGCTCTCTTTTCAAAGTGATGAGATTGTTGGTGGTTTCAAAGCCTCAGAATATCTGGCTACTGCAATGAAGGCATTGTAATGTAGAAGTTTTTTCCAAGACAACTCCCTTGATTTTTGTGCTTGAGAATTTTATTGAAGATACTTTGAGTAATAATGGAGGCTACACCTTGTTCAACAGGGGTGGGTCTGGTTCCTCCTCCACAGTGGCTTTGGCAACCTGGGTAACAACATAATGTTTTACTATGAAATATAGCACAACATAAACGGATCCAGTCGAGTACATAAAATCCTCATTGAAACCATGGAAAGTTACTTACCTCAAGATTTCACAATTCCACAAATTATGTTCTACTGTCAAGGATGTTGAAGAGAAAAAATGGCATAGTTTGCATGAAAAATATTATGAAACCAAACCAAAAAAGATATATTTTTAAAATGAGATGAACCTACCACCCTCCTATAGTTGTTGCTTCAATACATGACCACATAATCCAACTACAAAATAATATACAACCACTTGTAACTAAAATTTTCTAGCACATGGAATCCATGTCCACTTATGCACATTCATGCATAAACATATTGCATTTTCATTGGACCATTGTAGCAATGTTTTCAAATATTATGAAATATGTTTGACAAAGAGAAATGATGTTTCTTTAATATTTTATTAAATATTTGCAAGTTGATTTCATACTCATGTTCAAGAGATAAAATACTAGGAGGACAAATCTTAAAAAGGGATTTGTTATGGCCCTTCAAATATTAATCCTTAAGCAATAAACATACCACAACAAATTTTAGCTCTAATATTTTGAGGTAACTTCCAACGTCTATCTATTAGGTGTAGCGCTTCTATTGGCTCTCATAAAGATTTAATGTAAGATTTGAAGTTCCAAGTTTTTCAGGTCTATTGAATAAATATTGTTGTTAGATATTATTAATGATATGTTGGAGTTAAACTAGTAACTCACTAATATTTTTATAAATTTTATTAAAAAAAAAAATTGTTTTGGTATGAGTTTTTTATAATTTTACAATATTATATAAAGTTTGGTTAATTATTTAAAAATATATTTTATATTATTTTAATAATCCTAATTTTTCTCATTAAAAAGAATAAATTTATAAGATCAAAATTGGAGACGGATAATCTCCCCAACAAAAATGTACAGAATTCTATTCATAAAACATAAAACATGATGTTATAATGCTTAACATCATACAAAAATGCAATATGGGACCCACCAAAAAAGTGATGGAGGGATAACAATGTCGTTATTTAGGAGATCAAAGTACAAAAGGGCATCAAACTTTGACAAGCTATTACTCAAAAATCGTGGGACTTAGAAAAAATTATTATAAAGGTACAAGATCATGTAAGGACACTCTACAATAACCTCTCTTGATTTTTGATATCTCCAATCCATTTGTTTGTGGTGACGAGTTTTCAGTTGATGGAATAAACATCAAATGCATGTAGTGTAAAGTTGGAAGGCACTGGTGTAATTTTCGTTATGTTCATCATGTGACTAAATTGACAATTTCAAAACATCCAAATGGGTAGATTTATGCTATGAAAGGTCATGTTTCACACCCAAACATTTTGGAATAGTCCAAGCTACATTGCACCGATGATATCTCTTAAGAGACCAAAGGATAAAAAGGGCAAAAAACTTTGATGAGTTGTTACTCAGAAACCATGGGACTTAGAAATATTCCATCTATAACTACAAGATTATGTAGGGATCATCTACAATAACCTCTCTTGGTTTTCGATATCTCTGAACCATTTTCTCATGGTGATGAGTTTTTAGTTGATGGAAAAAACATCAAATACATGCAATGTAAAGTTGCAGGGTGGTGTAATTTTTATTTTGTTTATCGTACGACCAAACTGATAGTTCCAAAACATCTGAATGGGTAGTTTTGTGTTAGGAAAAGTCATTTTTTCACCCAAACATGCCGAAATAGTTTGAGCTACATCGCATCGGTGATATCTCTTAAGAGACCAAAGTGCAAAAGGGTAGAAAATTTTGACGAGTTGTTACTCACAAATCGTGGAACTTAGAAAAAAAAATGAAGGTATGGGATCATGTAGGACCCCTCTACAATAACCTCTCTCATTTTTTGATATCTCTAATCCATTTTCCTATGGTGATGAGTTTTTAGTTGATGGAAAAGTGTCAAATGTATGCAGTGTAAAGTTGTAAGGTGGTGTAATTTTAATTTTGTTCATCATGCGACCAAACTGACAGTTTCAACATGTTTGGGTGGGTAGGTTGACACTAGGAAAGGTCTTGTTTCACACCCAAACATGTTGGAACAATCCAAGCTACATTGCACTGACGATATCTCTTAAGAGACCAAAGTGCAAAAGGGTGGAAAACTTTGACATGTTGTTACTCGGAAACCGTCAGACTAAGAAACATTCTTTCATAAGGTACAAGATCATGTAGGGCCCCTCTATAATAATCTCTCTCGAATTTTGATATCTTCAGTCCATTTGCTCGTGGTGATGAGTTTTTTAGTTGATGGAAAAAGTGTCAAATGCATGTAGTGTAAAGCTGCAAGGTGGTTTAATTTTAATTTTTTTCATCATGCAACAAAACCAACAGTTCTAAAACATTTGAGTGAGTATGTTTATACTAGGAAAGGTCCTTTTTCACACCCAAACATGTTGAAATAGTTTGAGCTACATTGCACCGATGATCTCTTAAGAGACCAAAGTGTAAAAGGGTGGTAAAATTTGATGAGTTGTTACTTGGAAACCTTGGGACTTAGAAATTTTTTGTTAGAAGTTACGGGATCATTTAGGGCCTCTCTACAATAAGCTCTCTCAATTTTTGATATCTTCGATCCATTTTCTCATGGTGATGAGTTTTTAGTTGATGGAAAAAGCATCAAATGCATGTAGTGTAAAGTTGCAAGGTGGTTTAATTTTTGTTCTATTTATTGTGTGACCAAACCGACAGTTCCAACACATCTAGATGGATAGTTTTACACTAGGCAAGGTCTTATTTTGCACCCAAACATGCCAAAATAGTCTGAGCTACATTGCATCGCGATATCTCTTAAGAGACCAAAGTGCAAAAGGGCAGAAAACTTTGACGAGTTGTTACTCAGAAATCGTCAAACTTAGAAACATTTTTTCTAAAGGTATAAGATCATGTAGGGCCCCTCTACAATAACCTCTCTTGGTTTTTTATATCTTTGATCCATTTTCTCGTGGTGACGAGTTTTCATTTGATGGAAAAAGTGTCAAATGCATACAGTGTAAAGTTGCAAGGTGGTGTATTTTTTTGTTTTGTTCATTGTGCGACCAAACCGACAGTTCCAACATGTCTAAATGGGTAGGTTTTAATATTTTCATAATTTCTAAAGCATAAGGTAATCATAAATATAAATCGAGTAATCTTGTTGAAGATACATCTGGTCATGAAGCAAACACATAGATATGCATAATACATGAAGTATGAGGCATACACGTAATACATGGAGTATACATAGGAAGCATGAATCATACACATGAATACACGTAATATATGATGTATACATAGGAAGCATGAAACATACATGTGAACACATAAAGTATACACAAGAAGCATGAAGCATACATGAGAATACACATAATACATGAAGTATACATAGAAAGCATGAAGCATACATGTTATCTATGTCTTTCTCAAATGAAATTATCTCCATTTTATGTCACAAGTTTGAGGGAATCACGTCTTTTCAATAGTTACAAATTTTCATTATTGCATTTGGATACAATAGTAATTTAACTTTGGATAAGTTAATTTGTTAGTACTTATCAAACTAGAAAGAATTTTGATGGACAAAATTTTTAATATTTTCATAATTTCATATCACAAGGTAATCATAAATACAAATGGAGTATTCTTGTTGAAGATACATTTGGTCATGAACATAACACATAGATATACATAATACATGAAGTATGAGGTATACATGTGAATACACATAATAAATGAAGTATACATAGGAAGCATGGAGCATACACATTAACACAAGTAATACATGAAGTATGCACAAGAAGAATAAAGCATACATGTGAACACATGAAGTATACATAGGAAGCATGAAGCATACATGTGAACACATGAAGTATACACATGAAGCATGAAGCATACACGTGAAAACATGAAGTATAGGCAAGAAGCAAGAAGCATACACATGAATACATGAAGTATACAAAAGCAACGTGAAGCATACATGTGGATTCACATATGTAATGAAAAAAATTGTGTGCATCACTAGGGTTTTAGGACCTAGGGCAACAATCTTCTACCCTTCACATTCAAGAAAAAATCCTTGATATTTCAATGCAACGGAGATTGAAATCTGACAAAGGGGATGTTCTAGGGAGATTAAATGATAGGAAATGAGGGGTTCACCACCAAGTGTAAACTTGGAAAATAAAATGTTTGAAAATGCAATGTGATATGCAAGATGACCTAGAAATGCAAACAAACTGCAATAAAAAATTGTAAAACTGGAAATGTGCAGTTGAGAAATTGGAGAAGGCGGAATGGAGGCCTAGAATCTTGAAAAATCAATTGTTAAAGCTAACTAGGACTCATACGCCAAGATGGGAGAATCAATCCAGTTTTGAGTAAACTGTGCCAGAACAAGTTTTAGACAAATGGGTACTTAGATGTACAAAAATCCCTGACAGACAGGTAGAGTGGGACACATTCACCAATAGTGGTGAATCAGTCCACTTCTGTATTTCTGGAAATTCAAAGTTGGATCATGTAGCTCTTAGTCTGATTTTTTGTTCCTAATTCATATCCAGGTCTGAAACTACAAGATTCAGCCTGTAGGTCTTCTCCAAGCTCCTCCAAATATTGTTCACAATCTTGACACCTTTGATTTGCTTTGACAACTTGATGACAACTTTTCCAATCTTTCTCCTTGATAAATCTACAACCTAGACCTACAAATCACATACAAAGAGAGGGAAAATGGTTATGGGGTTAAAGAATAGGGGTTTTCCTTGGTCAAAACCCTTGTTGGTAATTAAACCTTAAAATGAAAGCAAATGTAAAGGAGAATGATGAATGAACAAAAGATGATGTTGCAACTCACCAAACCCTAGAAATAAAGTGCTACAATTATGCTTGAAATGGCTACAATGGATGTGGTTCTTGATTCTTTCTTGAAGGAGATAGATCTTGAATGCAAAGCTTGCTTGGATCATGAACTCTACATCACAATTGTGAGCACAATAAAAAACATGAAGAATGTGATCTTTGGCATGATGATTGATGCTTGAAGAATGCTCTTGAAAGCTTGATAATCCGCCCTGGAAAGCCTTGAACGCTCTTTCTCAAATGATCTTGTGAACTCAATTTTCTATAAGGATGAGTACTTGAATGCTCGAGGGGAATGAGAGAAAGAATCTTGTATTTATACTTAATTATGCAAGAATTCCAAAAATTACAACACTACAAGTTGGCATTGGATCTTGGAGAATAAAATCCTGCCAAAGATTTAAATTAAATTTGATTTTTGAGTTAAAGGGGACTTATTCACCACCGTGAATGGGTCCCACCTTAGGAATTTGAGGTGCGTTTTTAGGATTATGATGTTTTAAATTCCATTTGTCAGGATTATCCTCAAAAATACACATAAAGAAGGCTTGTGGATGCAAAAAGGGTCCAATTAAAGCATAAGAGAGCCCAATTTTTAATGACAATCATAGATGAATGTGAAAGTGTGTTACAACACACCAAATAAGGCCAAGTTAAGAGAAATTATGATTGAGATTATGTTAATTATGCTTAGAAATCCTAGAAAAGTGTGAAAATGTGTTATAACACCTTTACAAGGCATCATTAAAATAGATTAGTTCACAAGGGCCCAAGACCTAATGTGAATGTATTATCCACATTACAACACTAAATCAAGGCCACACTATGCCAAAATCCACAAAAAGGAGCTAAACAAGCACAAAAAAGCCTAAGGACCCTTTTTCGATGTTACAACATAATACGGGAAGTATACATAATACACATGAGACATGAAGCAGAAAGAATACATGTGAATAAGTGAAGAATGTACTCAAATACATGTAATTCATGAAGTATACACATGAATACAAATAAGTCACAAAGTATACATTGGAATACATGTAATTCACAAAGTATATACGTAAGTTGTAAAATATACACTTGAATACACGTAAGTCATAAGTCATAAGCCATTAAGAATACATATGAATACACGTAAGTCACAAAGTATTTACATGAATACACATAAGTCACAAAGTATGAATACATGTAAGTCACTAGTATACACATGAAAGGCACACTCGTATAGAAATGCATTATTGGCCTACTTAAGAAGAAGGTTGTATAGCTTATTAAAGAAGCTAGCAAGTTTATTAGCCTTAATTGTAGGATTCTTTAGATAACTAAATGTCTACTCAGTAAAAAAATTCATGAATGTTAGAAAGATATAGACACATGTGAAAACTTGAATGTAATAAAAACTATCAGTAATTATTTAAGCATTGGATGAATAATCAGTGAATATCCAACAATAACAATCAAGAACAAGATGTAAACAACACCCATGCCTACAACATTCAAGAATACAATTTACACAATACACGTGGTAACATCATTCAGAATATCTATCAAAGTTAAGATTTACTTAATCCTCATGTTGACAAATTTTAGGATAAAACTATATAATTTGATAGAAATGTTAAAATAAGATTTGCATCAATCAAAAATCCATAAGGCTATACAGTAATATATGTCGATAAAAGTATACAATATATCCAATAAAGTTATAAAATCTTACTACAAAAGAACCATATGGAAATAAAATATCACATATATCGATAGTACAAAACATGTGTTCAAAAATGCCACATAGGCATACAACAAACAACCCTAATACATTTAGTTGCCTACCATGGTTTGAAACTAGCTCAATCTAAAGGCTTCAGGAAGGTTTGGATCAAGGGTGACTCCTTAAATGTTATTAATTACCTCAAAAGGATTACTCCTCCTTGTTGGTCTATTGAACCTATTACTTTTGATACTTTGGCATTATTGAATACCTTTGAGTAGTGTTTCATCTCTCACATTTATCGTGAGGGTAATAGGCTAGTAGGAAAGTTTGCAAATTTTAGGGTTCTTGAGTCTAAAGTGTGGAATAGGATTGACCCCCTCCCAATTGATATCCAATCTATTGTCTATCATGATACGCAATCCATTTAGGGAGGGGGTTCCCTTCATGATTATTTTAAGTCACATACTAATTCTCATGTAGAATTTCAAATCCAAGTGTGATTTCTTTGAGGAGAGCTTATTTAAGTTTAATGATTTTGCTAATGTCTGAAAAGATTTGCATTTAAGGATAATGATGACTCCCAATATTTTTGGTACTTCCACATGGATTGTGGGTGTTTTTCAAGCTTATCCCTTATTGAGGCTTATTCTCTTTTGTATTATTTGAAAATACCTGAAGTTGTTGTGGCTCTTCTCTACATTCGTCATGGGTGGCAAAAGGAATCGAATTGAACCTATTTCCTATGACACTACCAAAATAAACAAGAATATATGAGGTCTTTTGGAGGAGGTTTTTATCACTCCTTAGATTGAAATAATTCATGGGTTTGATCTAGTGGTTTCATAGGCCTTCATCAATAGTTGGCAAAATAGAGTCCTTAGGTTGTTTGGCTTGGAATTCAATATTATTGAAGAATTGATTGGCAACATTATTGGTATGGATATTGAGGGTAGGAAGGTATAAAGGGATAAAAAGGATTCAAATTTTGTCATGGCATCCTTCTTCAAGAGGAATAAAAGGGAGAAGTTGTAGAAGGCAAAATGTGGCAGCTTTGCTCGTAGCTCCATAAATCCCATTTGAGGTGATTTGGTGGTTGAAATTATGAGGTACAATATTCTAAACAACCAATTTTTTGTTCTTGTTGGTTATCATTTTGTGTTGTTAAACCATTTTAGACCTAAGAAGAGGGTGTCTTTCCCCTATTATGTGTTTGCCTCCTTTGAGAAAGGTATTAAAGGCTTCAAGAGGAATCCCAAGAACCACATTCTTCATGAGGGTTTAATTTTACTCATAATGGATTATGCCAAGTCCTCCATTCTAGATGAACCCTAGAAAAATACTAAAATCAATCCTAAACAGTCAAATTTTGGGTATGATAGTGGGTCTAATAAGGGTTCTACTTCTAAGGAATCTAAAGATGGGTTGGATGCCTCTACGGAGGTCCTCTCGGATCCTCCTAAGGATTTTGATCCAAAGCTTAAAAGGAATGTCAAAAATCATCAACCTTCTAAGTTGGATGGGTATATTACTAATAGTGAGAAGGATGAGATTCCTAAATATTTTGCTAAAAATCAGAAGGTTAAGTTAGGAAAATTCCCTACCCCTTCTATTAAGAAGTTGAAGGTGAAGGGTGAAGGCCTCACCTTTGGTAAGAAGAAGATGGTTGAGGTTGATGAAGTTGGTGAGGAGGTTGAGTCCCTTGTTTTAGACCAGAAGAGGAAGATGTGGCTGCATGGAGGTAATAGTTCAAAGAAGGTAAAGGTTAAGGTGAATTTTGGTAGCAGGAAATGTAGGCCTCAGGAGGATGTTGTTAGTGATAATCTTGATGAGACTCCAAATGATGAGCCCTAGCGGTTTGTTGATGAAGGTCTTGAGAAGGATAAGGAGCTAGGTATTCTTGAGGTTGCTAAGGTGGAGAATTCTAAATGAAAAATTAAAGTTCTTGATGGTGGTTATAAATGTAAAGAAGTGTTACAGGAAGTGCAGGATACTCAAGATGCTCCTAAGGACAATCTGGTTGATGATAGGGATATTTTCAATTGCAACCAGGAAGATTTTTTGAAAGTGTTAGGGATGGCAAAGGATGGATCTATCATTTTCTTCATACTTTTCAAATGGTTGTTTAATGAGTTGAGCCTTACCAATGTTAAGGTTCATTCTTTGATTAAAAATTATGGGGTTAATCCTAATCCCCAAGGGTCTTCTATTCAGGACTAGGTGAACCAACTATTTGATGCTCTAAAGAAAGTTATTGATGAGATGTTGAAATTGAAAAGGGATTTTGAGTTTAGAATCTCGGTCTTGGAGGATAAAATGTCAAGAGACTATGAGAACCTAGAAACTATGGTTAAAGTCTACAAGTCAACTCTCCATAATGAAGCTGAGGATCTCTAGTTTCTCAATGAAAAGGTTAGGTTGTGGAAAGGAGATTCTTCAAGTGTGATTAAATATGTTGCTACTAGTTTGGTGGATCTCCCCAAATATTTGAAGGGGGGGAATGATAGGGGCCCCTACACTCGTACGCACAATAAAACTAAGAAGAGTTTGGGGTCTTCTATGAAGGAGGTTGATGTCGTTATGGAAATGCACGAGAATATCATAGCTAGTGATCTAGAAGCTACTAAAATTATGAAAAATCTATAATTACTTGTTGGTTATGTCTTGTTTTTTGGTTGGTTGGTCGCTTTTTTTTTACTAACTAGTGGTTTCTTTGTATGTTTTAATAATCATTAAAAGTAGTGGTCTTTTTTGTAAAGGGTTTTGGGGCCCCTTCAAAAATTTATTTTCCTATAGTAAAAATGACCCTAATACATATTCATTTCCCACTGGGGGAAGGAAATAGATCACGCACTACCTTTGATTTTTGACTAGATGGAGATGCAAGTGATGTTGTCTTTCAAATATGCTCACTCATTCTCCTCTCTTCACTTCTCTAGAGGTTCATCTAATACAATAAGAATTTTATATGTAATTATATAAATTGAATTGTGGAATGAAATATAATAGAAAAATCACTTACCACACATAAATAATCATCATTCTCATTCACAATAGAAACACGTTGAGGATATGATGTGACAAGAACTTGTAGCAAGTATCAATATAGCAATTAAACTACATACGAGTATCACTAAAATTTTAATAATAGACCAATAAATGACCAAAAATAATGTGAAATTTACTAATTTGTCGCATACCTCTATCAAAAGATTAGAACTTGCTACTGTTGCACCAAATGCATGGTCCATCATACCACGAACATCAGAAGGGTTGTCTAATGTTAGCATATGAAAAATTTAACAACAAATATGAAGTTTCAAATAATGTTTCAAAAATAACAATCATATGGAATAGTGTTTTTTTCAATTACCAAAACTACCTAACATTGTTTTATAACACAATTAAATACTAAAGGTTACCTAAGTGAAAGTTTCTTGAGGGTGAGAATAGTGAGGTGTCAATGTTGAAGGTCCACCAAAAAACTATTTGACATCCAAAGTGTGTTATGAGACAATCATTCATATAAGGTTAAACTATTCACATGCAATGATTATTTCTTTAATATTGGTTACATACCTATGGACTTCACAATGTAAACATGCAGGGGTATGTGGGAAGGGTGCACATAACATCAATGCTCTAACCCTGAATTTTTAGCATATTCATTTTACTAATTTAGTTATTCTTACATTTCATAATAAAATTTTATAAACAAAATTAAATGAACTTGTTGAAATTTACCTAAGTATCAATGTCAAATATTTGATTCAACAAGGCATTTTTCATGACCATATGCTTTGCAACTGAAGTATCTTGTGTTGCTACATCCCAATCACTCTCACCATCGTACATGCATACACCATCGCAAGAGTGGCAAATATAGGTTGGAACTTTAGAATTAGAAGACTCACCCACACTAGGCTATGTTAGAGGCCTCACACACTGTACAAGGCTCTGAGTAAGCAAGATAATTGATTCTAGTGTGTCCACCTCGACATTGTTTTTGATAATGAAAGGAACAGTGACATGCTTCACCATGTTTTTTTCCAAGGGTCTCGATGCCAATTGCAGATTACGTCATGCACTGATCTATCATGTGTGGAGCCCCCATCTCTACCTTGAAAGTCTAAATAGTTCAAATAATTTGGCATCTTATTGAGGACAAACTCACAATAGAGTTTCCTCAAAAAATACTACAGGACCTTGTAGTTATTGCATGGAGGTTGGTCAAAAACCATCCACCACCACTCCCAAAAATTATTTTTAATTAACTCATGGTGACACCAATGGATGGAGAACCTCTTGCATGCATGTGATAAAGATGCATTGGTTCTTGGGTCTGTAAAAAGGGCACACAAGTCAACTTTGCTAATTTTTCTTTCTTCACTTGTGCATAGGAAAGTCCACTTGCATAAAATCATTTTAATTCCTCCCTCTTATTTGACCAAAAATAAATTTGTTCACTCATTTCTTCCACATGAGATGCAATCGAGTTTAGTGGTTCGACAATACCTCTCCTATAAGGGTGGGTTGTATCATGTTCATTTAATCTTGCAATCAATTGTTCAAGCTCTCTTTTTTTGTTTTTAATTTTATTTAAAATATTTTCTTGAGTTCCTATAGTATGTCTAGGAATTGAGGGGGGGATTTGATGTTCTTCTTGTTCAGGAGGGTTTTCATGAGGAGGTGATTGTGAATTATCAATATTTGGAGGTGGAGATTGATTTCCTTGAAATTAAAACAAATTTTAATCAAAAAACCTATTTCGATCTACAATTTATTTCAAATTTGAAAATAAAACAATATAAATACATACATATTTCATCTATGTGACATCTTGATGGAATCCTCATGAATAATAACAAGTAGAGAGTACAAAAACTGAAGAATTTTTGGCGAGCACAAGTTGTAAAGGTAAAAAATACCAAATGAAGTTGCAGTCAGAGGTGAAAATGAGGGTTTTTTTTTTTATTATGCTTTTCAATTTGGTTAGTCCCAAATTTGGTGCCCTCCAAGTTTGGTGAGTGCCAAATTTGGTGCTCTCCAAATTTGGCATGCACAATATTTCTTTTTATAATTTTTTTTGCAATTTGGCACCTTGTTTGTGTCACAACTCAGTGCACTTACCCACATCTAGTAATAGAAAGGAACCAACCTTCTTTATAATATTGATCTTAATAGAAATTTCCCACACCATGAGATCATTCCCATTGTGTCCTTGGATAACAAGGGTACAAATCTAAGTGACATTTCTTACACACTTTTTAGAGTAGGTACATATTATTCAATTTGATATTTTTGATCCACTTTTTTTTCTATCATGTTGGTTCACATACCTATTCATTACCTCTAACATGGAAAAATTATGGTGATACAATCCTTATTACATTATAAAATACACTTGAAGTACAATAATTGGACTAATGTCCAAAATCCATGAGCATGATCATACATTAGGTAGAACAAATGGAATAATTTTGATATAATGACATGAAGTCCCAACAATGGCATAAAATCCTAGAAATAGCATGAAGCCTAACATGATCAATAGTTTCAATAGAATAAATAATATAAATAAGATAGATAGGATAAACGATATAGGATTTGTGTGATAGATAGGATGGTTAGTGCAAGGCTCAACAATAGGGAAAATCCCTAGATATGACAAGAATTCTCATGATATAAATGGGATAAGTTGAATAAGTTGAATAAGGATTGATAACAAGACAAATCCCTAAATATAGCAAGTTTGATAAAAGATAGGTGATATATATATAATATATGATAGAGTATGATAACATATTTCAATACAATTAGGGGAAAAGCATGATGCACTAATGTAGGATTTATATAGTAAATATGTGACCAATTAAGTGTGATATATGTGATCATTATAGGATCAAAATGATGTATTAATGTAGGATCAAGATCAATATGATAAAATAATATAATCTTGATATAGAATTAGATCAAGAAATGTAATATAATAATATAAGCTCAATGTAAATAGGATCACTACTAAGAGATAATGGTATAAGCTCAATAGAGAAGGGGGTACAATATGATGGCCTCTAGTTTAAACATATATTAGGATCAATAATAAATGCTCAAAGTAAGATATAAAAATAAAGATCAAGGAAAAGGTAAGATCATGATATCATACAACATAACTATATACAATCATCATATAGGACATGGGATATAACAAGATGTAACATTATAAGATAAAATAATTACAATATAATACATGCATTCTAAAATACAAATAAATTAAATAATAGATCAAAATGTTCCCAATATATAATATAATTCATATAATTGTATAAGATAATTCTCTAAGGGGCTAGATCAATTAATGTAGGAACAAGTCAAAAATGAGGATTGTAATATACTAGGGAAAAATATGTAAGAGACAATTGATAATGACAAGACAAGATGAGAAAAAGAAAGATATCAAAAATATGTAAAAGACAAGAATCAATAGATCAATAATAAGGGTGACAAATAATAAGGAAAATTTTAGGTAAAACATGAAAAACAAGATATAAAAGAGATCCAACATGCCTCCTATGGGAGTTAATGCTAACTCTCCAACACCCCCAAGAACAGTTGCTAGACCAAAATATCTTCCACAAGAGAGAAAATGGCAAGAATACTTGCTTCAACAATGCAAGTTAAATATGATTGAATATTGGTTGAATATACAAATCTACATGAGATGCCTTGTTTATAAAGGAAAGGTGAGAGATAGGATTAGACAAGATTATGACAAGTTTCTTAATCCTATGACATGAGACAACCTAACTACCTAGGAATCGAGAAATAAAACTAAATAAGATAAGTTCTAGAAAATCCAGCTAAGACTTCTAGAATGAATCTTATATCCTAAGTAAACTTGTGAATATGTCCCCTAATTACCTAGCGAGTGAATTAGCTAGGTACAAGACATTTATTCACACCAACACCCCCTATAAATGCAACTTATGGAGAAGATTATTATGCAAACTATGCAAATATGAAGATGGAGATGGGTCCTGGATAATAGGCCATGTTAGGTAGTCATTTACAATGCAAATAAAATCAAACAATCTCTCACAAATGGAGAAAAGGAGAAAACCTAATGGGACAAAACTCCTCTCCAAAAGAGAGAAAACAAAACAAAACAACATGATGTATGGAGGACACAATGATAACCCCAAGGACTACATCCATCATGTATATACAATCAATGACCCCCCATAAGAGGGAAAATGAGAGACAAGATATTCCCCCACAATGTATGATCACCTACAAAAAAGGTTAATGTTTGAAGACAAAACATAATATAATTCCTACAAACAACATTTCTCCCCTTGGGAAAAAATACACCAAATACAAATACAGGAATGCTTCCCATTCTAGATAGGAATTTGTAGGAAGAGGAATCCAAATGTATTATGTACCTGAAATTTGCTCATGAGCTACCAAGTTCTTGGATGAAGATGATGATTCCACAATCCAATCAGGTGCATGCCCAATCACAAAAAACTGTGACAAACCAAGAACAAGTGGAAATTGATCTTGAACCAACTTCAAAGACAAAGATGAAGTGACAATAGGTGATCCTTTACGATCATCAAATAGGAGAGATAAACCCTCAAATTGGTCCTCCAAATCTAAAATGTGAGATTCCACAAACAAAGAAGCAATGTATGTCAAATAGGAAACCCAATTAGGAAGTTTATCGGATAATTTTTGCAATGAATCAATAGAAGTACTCAATGAATCATCAACAAAAGATGAACATGTGCTCTCAACTAGAGAAGTAGGAGCTGCAAGATAAGTTTCTAGAACATCAAGATGCTCTGCATCATATTCAAACTCCCCTAAGGTGTCATTATCATAAGGTATGTTTTCAACATCATCAAGTGGAATGAGGCAATCTGAAGCATGATCATTTGGGAATGGAGACTTGTGTGGATCTCTATAAATATCCCAAACTTTGGTCCAAATTGTGTTTGGGCATGATAAATCAAAGATCTTATGATAGGTCTCACTAAAGATACTTGCACTAAAATTAGAACCAATCAATCATATGATATGATCATTCTTATTACCCCAAACATGTTTCTTATATATTGTTTTTGGTTCAAGAATGAATCCATAAAGATGTGGCAAAACATTTAGCCACTTACAATGTGTTGATGCCTTTTTTCCATGACTCATAATTATCCCTAGTTAGAACTATTATAGAAGGATGAGCTGCATAGCCCATGATTACAATGATAATACACTTCACAAATGACAATATATGAGATCAACATATATAATATAGCTAAAATGAAGTACAATGATCAAAACAACACCCTCCTAACTACCAAAATATCCAAGTATACTTCAAATATATACCCATTAGGAAAAAACTAAATCATAATGTACCTGGTATAGAAACAGGAAAAAGTGTGTGGATGGATGGATAGAGATCCTCGATACCTTTACAATGCCACAAGAATCCTGAAAATCAAACATCGTGGCAGAAAGTTATGAGCTTGGGAACCAAAAATGAAGATGTAACTACAATAAAAAAAATTGGCACAAAATTGCCAAATTTCTACAAAATGACTCCATCCCTAAAAAATTGGGAGAACCAGCTTTTCGGCAATATTTTGTTTGAAAAAATGGCCTTCGTGGGTGAAATTTATGACAATTTGAAAAAAATAGCCAATTTGGGTTATAGAGGGGCAAATCTAGAATCTGGAAGGTTAAGTAGACACAAAAGTTGTGCATCCGGGAGCTTAAATGGGATCACACATGTGACCATGCTGACAATAATTGCAAAAAAAAAGGTTGTTGCCACCTTGGGCGACGGGCTGGTGGCGGCCTCCTACGCACCACCCATAGGCAAAACCTCCACTTGGATTTTTAAACAAATATTAATATATAAAAAAAAATTAGTTGGCCTTTTGTTAAAACTTTAAAACAAAGTTTTTAATAAATGAAAAAATCTTTAACAGTGACTAAAAAGGGCAGACGAAAAGATAAGTTGGTGCAATAACTATTGGCAGGGTCGTAATGAATGGTGGGACAAGGTTAAACAAAAGCTTAAAACCAAAAAACATATTTATAAAAATTGCAATAAAAAGGTACCGACCACAAATGTGATGTGATGACTTGACTACAGTGTACAATGTGACCTATACAACATGATTTCAGACCTGCACACTCATTGAGAATATGCCCTAGTATATGTTGAAAGATATTCCTTCCAAATTTTTAATAGAACCCCCAAATAATTTATGCCCAATATATTTAAATAATTTTCCCCAAAATTTTTTTAAGCAAATCATAGAAAATATTTTAAAATATTTTTTGTGAAAAATATGTTGACTATATTGCTCAGGAGGCCATACAGCCTACTCGGGAAAAAAAAATTGCCCCAAAAAACAAATTTACCGAAAATGGATGAATCTATAGTCAAAATTTGTTTAATCGGCCTCCTGAACATGATGGTGATGTCGATTTGGGACTAAAGTAATCCAAAAAATCAATGACCTCTTGGATCGACTACTCTTCAAACTTTTTCAAACCCTCATAGATCAAGCAAAACATAACCAAATTTTATGAAATGAAAGGAAAATATGACTTTCTTTGATGCCCTAGATTCAACCAAGAGGTCCTTGAAACCCCAAAATGCACCCAAAAAAATATTCAATCCAATATGAAACCCTTAGATCTGGGAAGGAATCTACAACACTAGAGATTTGATACCATGTGAGAGTTAATGGTGACTCTCGAACACCCCTAGGAACAATTTCTAGACCAAAATATCTTCCACAAGAGAGAAAATGGCAAGAATACTTGTTTCAACAATGCAAGTTGAATATGATTGAATATACAAATGTACATGAGATGCCTTGCTTATAAAGGCAAGGTGAGAGATAGGATTAGACAAGATTATGACAAGTGTCTTAATCCTAATACATAAGACAAATAACTACCTAGGAATCAAGCAATATAGCTAGATAAGATAAGTTCTAGAAAAGCCAACTAAGACTTCAAGAACGAATCTCATATCCTAAGTGAACTTAACATGTGAATATGTCCCCTAATTACCTAGTGAGTGAGTTATCTATGTACAAGACATTTATTCACACCAATACCCCCCTTAAATGCAACTTAGGGAGAAGATTATTATGCAAACTATGCAAAGATGAAGATGAAGATGGGTCTTGACTACTAGGCCATGTTAGGTACACATTTACAATTCAAATTAAATCAATCAATCTCTCACAAACAAAGAAAAGGAGAAAACCCAATGGGACAAAACTCCTCTCTGTTGATGGTTAAAATGACACAAACAACATTAAAACAAAATATTTCTATTCTATTTCTCCTGAAAAAGAAAGACTACATGTAGTGGCCTAACTCCCAAGGTCCTGGTACTTGGTTCTCAACTATCTGATGTCACTCAATTGGTTCATGCAACTATAATATTCAAGGGGCCTGGACTGGTAACAAAGGATTCGAGCTATGACTCTCTTTGTCAAAATAGTTTTTGTAAATCAAGGGGTTTAAAATAAAAGAAAAAGATAGATCCAAGGGATAAATCAATAAGTGTGAATTAAATTTATCTACTATCTAGACATATACTTTTAACAATGAATGTTTTCTTAACCGATCACAAAAACCATAACATGATACAACCCACAATATAATTGTACCATCATATACATCTTAAGTGCTTAATTCAATTCCTCTATTCGCCTATCACAAATATTTCCAAGATCTCAAAACCACACACATTCATTCATCATTAAAACTATAGATCAACAGACTTTAATAACCTTAATTCAATGACAATTTAACAAGATAATCTTTAAACCTGGTTTCTTCTAATGACTTTCATCATATAAGAAACTATCATGCTTCAGCACAATCACTGGCATTCAAGTGGATTATAACTCATTAACCTTATCAAACACACAATTCAATGCCAAACTCCATATTTCGTAAACCTGCAATTCTATTAACTGTAAACAAGATCTGGTACAATGTATCTCTGCAAAATGCTCTCTGAAAATTCTATCTCCTAACACTAGGTAAGCCAATCCAATTCTCAATTAGCCGACCCTTACAATGTAATACCCCACTGGTATTTATAGAATACAAAAAAGAAGTTCGAACTTTTACTTCTATCTTAGGCTTTCCACCTTTTTAGGAACAATCAACTGTCTTGGAAACTCAGATCAATTTCGATCTTGAGTTCTTACATTACACATTCAGTTTGATCTAACAATAGAAGATAGAACATAGGAGAAAAGAAGATCCCATGTCCTTGAGACTGCTAGTGCTGCATGCATGCAACATGCAAGGAAGAAGATCATCATGCATCATGCAAGGAAGAAGAATATCATGCATGCAAGCTTTTATGCATGTGATGCTGGATCCGCTATGAACTCATCATAACTGGTGAAGACCTGTTGTAGCATATCCATATCTGGCCCATCAATCCAGTTATCTTCAAATTTGATGCGATCCAACTCAACTGCAGCAAATTCTTTCATGCTTTTTACCTTGACCAACTCTCTTCCTGTAGCTTTTATCTCTTCCTTGACCTCTACAAGTCGATCTATCACCAAGTCTTCTCCATCATCCTGCATGAGTCCTTGGAATCTTTCCTTCCATTTCTCTCTAACCTGACTTAACGGCATGCCATCTGTAGTCATTACATTCACATCTACTATTATAGCCATAACCGCTTCCAACTCCTCCAACTACTCAGTTAAATTATTAACTACTCCTTGAATTTCATCCTTATGTTTGCTCAAGAAGCCAGTCCTAAACTTAAGGATACGAGAAGTCTTTTCTACAAAATCTTTATTATCATCTTTGAGTATAGATTCTTCTAAAAGAGTAGTTAGAGGCAATGTATTTATCTTCTCCAACTTTTCACTATACTCTTTGTACTCTTCTTCTAACTTCTCGGAGGCCTCAATATATTGATGCATCTCTTTTATTACTCCTTCCGCCTCCTTATAGGTTTCAAACCCCTTTTCCAAAACCTCACCTACCTCCCGGTTCACTTTGTCTATCCACTTGTCAACCATCTCCGCCTTACCTCTAACCTGCATCAAATCATCAACCTCCTTTTTGCTTAGCAAAATAGGAGTCTCAATTGCTGCAACCTTTTGTGACCTTGGAGAGGAGACACTCTTCAAAAATGAATGTAACTGATCTAACTGAGCCTTAAGCTCATCTTTCTTTTGTTTGTCCTTGATCATTCTGGATTTTGTCGTTGAAGCCACCACATCAATCAAATTCATTTGTTGATTTCTAGTGGGTCTTCCCAAGTTAACCGTACTCAATTGATAGTCTGTAAGCTGCATATCCCCTACCTCCTTTTCAATCATAGGCACGACACATTCAACAACTATCTCCCCTTTATCTGTGAGTCTGGTAGAGTGCAAAACTTTAGCCCTCTTCTTAGGCCTTTCCTGTTCAATCTCCTTCATCATGTCCTCCCAATTAAGAGATTGAGGAGGTGTTCTAGCTCTTTTCTGTAGATCTAATTTCAACCAAGTAGGAGCACCAGGAGCCATCATCATGGAAGAGGAAGCAGCAACTGTAGAGGATGGCTGAATATCTACCTTAGGTTGAGAATCAACCTTTGCCTTTTCTTGTTGCTCCTGCAGTACATGCAACTGCACCAACTTCTCAGCCTCCTCTCTATCTCTTTGTTCCTGCATCTTCCTGTCTCCTTCTTCTTTTCTCAATCTTTCCTCTTCCAAGGCTATGAGTTTCTCTACCTTTTCCCTTTCTTTCTCAGCTAGCTGTTTCTTTACCAGCTCTTCAGCCTCCTTTTCTTTCCTTAGAGCTTCAGCCTCATGTTCTTTCAGTCGAGTCTCCTCTACAAGCTTCAATCTAGCAACAAGGGCTTCCTTTTCCCTTTGGTTTCTTGCTTTCTCCTCCTCGAGATCATGGATCTTTTGTATCAATTCCAGCTTGTCATTTTCAGCTTTGACCTTGATCTCATGCTCTTGTTGCCTCATTTGCTCCTCCATTGTATCAGTTGTTGTCCTTGTTTCAACTTCTCTTTCCTTCGATTGTTGCTGTTGAAGTAGAGCATCAAATTGCAACTTTGCCTCTATTTCCTTTTGTTTCTCTGCAGCAGCCCTTGCATCAGATTCTCTGGTAGCATCTTCAGACTGTTTCAATTGCTCCTCCTGTGTAAGAATCTGCTCAATATTAGGATCTAGAGGCATGTTTTCTTGCAAGTCCTTCTCTGACAGAGTTTCATCTGAATCTGTCTCAATTTCTACCAACTCTTCCTCCACTTCCTTTCCTTTAGTAGCTTCAGCCATGGCATAAAGCACTCCTTGAACTTCTTTGCTTTTATTTCTTGTGAGTGGGGCTTGTGTAGATGACTCACCCAATGTGGGCATAGGAACAGCAGATTCAATTGGGACATCTCCCTCGGGTGTCTCTTCTTCTTCATCAACCACCTCCAACTCTGTTTCTTCAACATCCGGAGGAAAGAATTCCAATGGTTCCTTGGAAGGCGCCTTTCTTTTAATCCTCTTATACCCTTTACCTTTCTTGAGGATTGGTCCCTGAGGAGCTTGAGTCCTCATCATCAACCATTGCACACTTCTATCCAAGACTGTTCTTCCCAATTTCTTAATGTCAATCGTTTCTTCTTCACTCCAGTCTATTGGATCTAAGTTTTTGGTGCCAATATTCAAAGCTTCATATGAGGGATCTAATACCACTCCATCATCCACCAAAGTGTCAGGAATATTATCTTTAATGCCCAGCTCTACCATAAGTGAGACTGGTAATCTCTCATAATTCTTCCTCCTCAAGTCAAATTCATCCTGCCTATCACACCAAAAATCCTCTAACAAATTAAAGTGTCTAGTAAACACAAAAGGTAATAAAGTATACATCTTCTTTTTCGGATCAAAATACTTACGAGCTGTATACAATCCCAATTTCAATTGTATCAACTCATTACAAACCACCTTAGCCGCCTTCAAGTGTTGAAAACTATATTCCCCCAGTGTCATAGGAAACTTATGGCATCCTGTCTTGTGCTTCATCCCAAATCTAGCATTAACTCTGATGGCTTGATATACAAATTCCATAAGCACTATTCTATTGCTGCAGCATCTTGGAAGTAAATGAGGATGACCTTCAAACCCAAACAATCTGAAGTATGTAAATTTGGGGTATTTGATGTACCAACTTCCCCATTCAGAAATGAAAGCCATAGCTTCCTGACTTAACCTGTATCCTACATCTCCACTCAACTGATTGATAACCACATATAAAAATGCATCATTGACTTTTCTGAAGTGAGTCTCAGCAACCTGAAGGGATAATTGATCATAGTGTTCCCATACCTTCTTTTGTCCATCCAAAGCTCCCATTATACCTACCCTGTTTAATCCTAGGAAAATCCCCAATCTTGCTGCAGCATAGACCACATATGAAGTCATGAAGAAAGATTTGGTCTGTCTGACCCTTGTGAGTTGATCATGTATGGCATCAGAAACAATCATGGACAAATCAAATTGATAATCACCCTGAAAAATCAATTGAATAAAATGAAACATCCATTCCTTGAAATGGAAGGCATCCCTCTTCCCAAACACTCTGGACAACATCAATATTAAATCAGATATCTCCTTCTTGAAGTCTGCCCTTTTTGGTTCATCTGCCAATTTGCTCAAAGACTTCTTCTCAGTACTTAACCATCTTTTGTTTAAATGAGACTTATTGGAGTCTTTATGCTTACTGTATTTCTCCAATGCCTCAGCCTCAGTTAACTGCACTAAATTCTTGGGATCAGGAACATTGAATATGTTTTGGAACATATGCGGAGTAAGATCTATAATTACATTATTTTGTGAATCCATGCATAATCTTGTAGCTGGATTATAAGTACTGGCCACTGTATATATCAACTCCGGACACTGAACTGACAAAGGAAACACAGTGATATTTGCAAGACCGGAGTCAACAATCCTTTGAGTTCTCCCTGTCAAGTTTGCCCTTTCTGCAAAGGTCTCTTCATGTAATTCTTCGAAACTATACTGGCCCAGATTGGTATCTATGATATCTGACCAGTTTGATTCCACCTTGCTCGCCTTCACTACCGGATTCCTATGATCATACCTTAATGTATAAGGTAACTGTTCTGATTTCACCTTCTTGATCTTTGGTGCAGGCTTTGATGTTCCAGCCGGTTGATTCCTTCGAGCAGCCTCTCCTGATGTTCCTGACATCTCTCAAATCTCCTGCAAACAAACCTCTAATTAGACCCCTTCCAATAAATCATTATAAAACTTGTTTTAAAAACATACCTGTTACATATGTATCGGAGTCGGAGTCGGACAGAAACACAAAATAAGCATTTTTACAAGACTGGCGGACTCGAAGCAAAAACCAATATAGGAACTTCAGCTAGTAACAAACGGGCTCGGAGTCGGAGTCGGGGAAGTTATCAGAACCGGGATTAGAATAAAAAAGGATTTGGTTTTTCTTCAAATTCCTCTCATTTCATATTCTATTTCCATTCCGCCTCCGCCTCTGATTTGTTTATCGTTACTTCGAAAAAAGACTTTCCACAATATGCGGAGCCGGACACGGGATGAAAATGGAACTGATAACCTTTACAAACAAAAATTCTTAAGTTTAAGACCAATTCTGATCCCGCCTCCGCTAATTATCACATACTTTTAAAAAAAACCTTTTTAGAACTCGAAATCGAAAACGACATAGAAATGGAATTCACATCTTTGGTAAAAACAAACTCTTGTGCCAATACCCATTCCAATCCCGCCTCCGCATATGCTAATCATGACATCATCAAATTTATTCATTTTCATCATAACTTCATGATTAAACCTAGGTCGCCATAACATAGCAAAGGAGCTTAAAAACTCTACCCTCATATGACCGTGGGGGAACAATTATATTTTAGAGCCATTCATTTAAAACTTATTGTAGAGATCGACGAAACCCTAAATTAACAAACTTAATAAAACTAGGGCACGGGTTTTAAAACCCTGCCATTCTACCAACAACGAAACCCTAAATTAAACAATAAACCTAATCTACCTCAAATCACTGTAAAAATCTCTAATCTACCTCACTATAAATTCTTAATCTAACTTACACCATAATAAAAACCTTTAATCTAATCTAAATCTACTGCAAATCGAAAACGACCTGACGCGATCACGATTAAGTCGTGAAAATGACAATGCCCAAAAATAGAAAGAAATGACACAACAAAATAAAACAACAAAGATAAAAATAAAACTAAAACAAACCAAAACAAGAACCTACTCATTCAATCACATCGTTGATCATAAAATTGCTTAAAACACAATGATTGAACACGCGAACAGATACAAAGCAAAACACAACGAACACAACCGCAAATAAAACAACAAACAACAAAAATAAAAGACCTACCTTAAACACAAACAAAGCCACGTTGACTTTCTGAATCAATTCGCACACAATCCCTTCTCTATCTCGATTAATTCGCTCAAACGAACTCTGCTATTGCTCTTTGCGCTCTCAGACTTGTAATAATAACAATAATAATTGGCTTTAACCCTTAATAAAGAAAAAAAATGTGAATTTCTACCTACATCGGCAACCACCATTAATGCATTAAAACACAGTAAAGGCGGAGTCGGAACTGTAAGAGAACAAACACTGGTCTATAGTGCAACTTCCGTCAAAAAGTCAATGACAAAAAAAAAAATGGCGAGGTCGGAACCAAAATGGAAACAGGATCTTAAAATCATAAACTTTCCAAACCTTATTCCCATTCCGACTCCGCGTCCGATAACTAAAAATAGAACAAAAACAAAAACAAAAGTTAAGTAAAAGACCAACCTAATAAAAAAAACACAAAAACCGAGACAAACAAACATTAAAAAGGGAGCAGAATCGGAATCGGAATTGAATTTGATTTTGCAAATTTTGAATAGAACCATCCCAATTCCCACTCCTGCTCTGCTTCTGTTAAAGAGCAAAAACAAAGGCAAAGAAAAGGCCGTCAGGATCAGAACCAAAAATACACCTTAAAAGACCTTTCAAAACCCGATTCAGCTCCAGTTCTGCTTTCGGCAGAGAAAACAAAGAAAAAAACAAAATACTCAGCAAAACTATACTCCAAATTTTGTTCCAAAAACAACTAAGTACAAAAACACAAAGGGGGACCCATTTTGACCAAGACAAAAGATGGGGTGGTTATGCAAGGCATAACACTCTCCAAAAGAGAGAAAACAAAACAAAACAACTCGATGTATGGAGGACACAATGATACACCCAAGGACTCCATCCATCATGTATATACAATCAATGAACCCCCATAAGAGGGAAAATGTGAGACAAGATATCCCCCCACAATATATGATCACCTGCAAAAAAGGTTAATGTTTGAAGACAACATAATCCAATTCCTACAAGCAATGTTTCTTCCCTTGGGAAAAAATACACCAAATAGAAATGCAGGAATGCTTCCCACTCTAGATAGGAGTTTATAGGAAGAGGAATCCAAATGTATTGTGTCCCTACAATATGCTCATGTGTTGCCAATTTCTTGGATGAAGATGATGCCACAATCCAATCAGGTACATGCCCAATCACAAAAAATTGTGACAAAACAGGAACAAGTAGAAATTGATCTTGAACCAACTCCAAAGAAAAAGATGAAGTGACAATAGGTGATCCATGACTATCATCAAATAGGAGATATAAACCCTCAAATTGGTCCTCGAAATCTAAAATGTGAGACTCCACAAACAAAGAAGCAATGTCTATCAAATATAAATCCCAATCAAGAAGATTATTGGATACCTGTTGCAATGAATCACTAGAAGTACTCAATGAATCATCAACAAAAGATGAACATGTGATCTCAACTAGAGAGGTACGACCTGCAAGAGAAGTTTTTGGATCATCAAGCTGCTCAACATCATATTCAAACTCCTCTAAGGTGTCATCATCATAAGGTATTTTGTCAACATCATTAAGTGGAATAAGGCAATCTGAAGCAGGATCATCTGGGAATGGAGGCTTGTGTGGATCTCTAAAAATCTCCCAAACTTTGGTCCAAACTGTACATGGGCATGAGAAATCAAAGAAGATCTTATGATGGGTCTCACTGAAGATGCTTGAACTAAAAGTAGAACCAATCAATCCTATGATATGATCATTCTTATTACCCCAAACATGTTTCTTATATGTTGTTTTTGGTTCGAGAATGAGTCCATAAAGATGTGGAAATTTTTTTAACCACTTCCAATGTGTTTATGAATCCTTTTTTCCATGACTCATAATTATTCTTAGTCAAAACTATTACAAAAGGATGAGTTGCATAGCCCATGATTACAACGATAATAAACTTCTCAAATGATAATATATGAGATCAACATATACAATACAACTGAAATAAAGTACAATGATGAAAACAACATCCTCCCAACTACCAAAATATCCAAGTATCCTTCAGTTATATACCCACCAGGAAAAAATTGAAATCATAATGTACCTAGGATAGAAATAGGAAAAAGTGCATAGATGGATGGATAGAGATCCTCAATACCTTTCCAATGCCACAAGAATCATGAAAAATCGAAGATCGTGGCAAAAAGTTATGAGCTCGGGAACCAGAAATGAAGATCTAACTTCAATAAAAACAACTGGCACAAAATTACCAAAATTTCTACAAAATAAATCCATCACTAAAAAACTGGGAGAACCAGCTTTTCAACAATATTTTGTTTGAAAAAAATGACCTCCATGGGTGAAAGTTATGACAATTTGAAAAAAATAGCCAATTTGGGCTATAAAGGGGCAAATCTAGCATCTGGAAGGTTAAGTAGGCACAAAATTCGCACACCTGAGAGCTTAAATGGGGTCACACATTTGACCATGCTAACAATATTTACAAAAATAAAATGTTGCTACCACCTTAGGTGGCAGCAAGGGTGGTGGCCTCCTACACACCACCCACAAGCAAAACCTACGCTTGGATTTTTAAACAAATATTAATATATAAAAAAACTTTCGTTGGCCTTTTGTTAAAACTTTAAAACAACGTTTTTAATAAATGAAAAAAGATCTGACAAGGACCAAAAAGGGCAGACAAAAAGATAAGTTGGTGCAATAACTATTGGCAGGGTCGTAATGAATGGTAGGCCAACGTTAAACAAAAGTTTAAAACCAAAAAAACATTTATAAACTTGTGGTAAAAAGGTGTTGACCACAAATGTGATGTGAGGACTTGAATGCAGTGTATGATGTGACCTATACAATATGACACTAGACCTGCACACTCGTTGAGAATATGCCCTAGTATATGCCGAAAGATATTCCTTCCAAATTTCTAATAAAACCCCCAAATAATTTATGCCCAATATATTTAAATAATTTTCCCAAAAAAAAATTTAAGCAAATTGCAGAAAATATTTTTTGTGAAAAATATGTCGACTCTGCCGCTCGGGAGGCTATACAGCCTACACAGGCAAAAAGAGTTGCCCCGAAAAAAAACTTACCGAAAATGGACAAATTTATAGTCAAAATTCATCTAATCAGCCTCCTAAACATGATGGTGATGTCGATCTGGGCCCAAAGTGCTCTGAAAAATCAGTGACCTCCTAGATCAGCTACTCTTCACACTTTTTCAAACCCTCATAGATCAAGCAAAACATAACCAAATTTGATGGAATGAAATGAAAATATTACTTTCTTTGATGCCCTAGATTCAACCGAGAGTTCCTTGAAACCCCAAAATTCACCCAACAAAACATTCAAGCCAACATGAAACCCTTAGATCTAGGAAGGAATTACAACACTAGATCTCTAATACCATGTGGGAATTAATGATGACTCCCCAACACCCCCAGGAACAGTTTCTAGACCAAAATATCTTCCACAAGAGAGAAATAGAAAGATACTTCCTTCAACAATGGAAGTTGAATATGATTGAATATTGGTTGAATATACAAATGTACATGAGATTCCTTGCTTATAAAGGCAAGGTGAGAGATAGGATTAGACAAGATTATGACAATTGTCTTAATCCTATGACATGAAACAACTAACTACCTAGGAATCAAGCAATATTAAAGCTAGATAAGATAAGTTTTAGAAAAGCCAACTAAGACTTCTAGAACGAATCTTATATCCTAAGTAAACTTAACATGTGAATATGTCCCCTAATTACCTAGTGATTGAATTAGCTATGTACAAGACATTTATTCAAACCAACATGTCCAAAGAAAAATAAGTTAATATGAAGTAAACATAAAGATCAAACAAAGCATGCATCCACCATGTGGGTTAAATATATGTATTTAAAGAATCTCTTGGGATCTCAAAAAAATAAGTAGAGATGAAAAGTGATCAAGAATAAGGACAAACTCAAATATGGATGACACATAAAAGATCAAGAAAAGTAAGAGTGGCATCTAAGCAATGGTTTCATGTGTCATATCAAATGGATTCTTTTTTATTTTTTTGTGATGTCAATGGGTATCTTCTCTTTCTTTATAAATTCTTGAATTTTAGGTTGAAATGCAATGCCTCTATCTTTATAATATTTGTGTTCATGACATGGGAATTGAATTTAGTATATTGATCAAAAAATGAATCACTATAGATCATTGTTATGTCCACGCAAGTTTTATGTGAACTAGTGTTATATAAACTATTAATGAACATATGAGCCAAATAGGTAAATGAAGTAAAGAGAAAGCATGATGAATAAAACTATCATAAATTTGAATCACATATAACTACAATCTAAACTTGATAATCAATAAATTATTAGCATCTATGTGTATACAATTAGAATGTAAGAAATATTTTTCAGATAAAGAAGCATCCATAGAACCATCATAATCATCATGTGGTAATTATTATCTAAGATCTATAATATCATCATATAAAGGCAATTAAGTATAATATAATAATATAATGTACTATCATCAAGTCACAAGTAACCATGTGACATGTATGATAAGTGTTGCCTATTTTAGCTACCAGCTCAAATAGGTAGAGTTGTTTATGTTTTACAAAGTGAAACAAAAGGTACATTCTACCTTGCTATGTTATATCCATGTGCATAAAGAAATTATCAAAACTATTGCATTACTACAATTACATTATGAAAATGCATACAATAGAGAAGAGAGTGAAACATTTTTGCAAAACATAATCTTTATTGATAATATAAATGTATGGTTTCCCACACAAGTCGTGGGACTAACTATTTGAATGCAAATGATAGGAAAAACTATAAATTTATACATACATAATGAAAGAAATGCATATATATAGATAGGGGACCCATCATTACCTGAATGAGGAATCCCAATTGTCTTGTTTTGCATCATCTCCAACTCCTCTTGTTTTTCCAACCTCTGGTTGTTGCTTTCCCTACTGCTCCAAGAATTCCTCCATGTGTGGGAGAGAGTCGGTTAGAGCAATAAAAGATCATCAATCAATACATATTCAAATATCCATAAACATATAGCCTAATCCTCATAAGCATAAAAATAGTTTGCATACCACAAATTTCCATGGAAAGCAGAAAGGCTATCATAAACATCTATCATATGTGTTGTTTTTATCTAACATGTTTGTTCATTGTGCAGGTATAGGTTGAAAATCATTGCAAGATCTATTTGTTAAACATCACGGCATGTGAAGTAAAATGTGGCTGCCATGAGGATTGAGCCTAGCATGTTGCCCTCTTGTGTTTTAAGAGGGGTAGGAATGTAGGAAAAATTGAGCAGCTTGGTCAAGTTGATGATAAACCTATTCTTGATGCATTAAATCGATATGGAATCATTATCACTTGATCAAATTTCATTATCAGATTCAAAAGATGCAACAAAAATTGTGTAAATTTTCAAGAAAGATTACTCTTCATCATTTCACAATGAACCGAACAGTCGATCATAGAGTTGTTAAAGGATAGTCTATGTGTGAAGGTCACTACTAAAAGTGTTTACAGACACAAAGGAAGCAAAAGAAAAGAGGAATTGTTAATTAAGACAACCATTGAACATCTTAACAAACCAAGAAGGCAGTTATAATATGCATCAGTATTAATAATGCTAAATAGAGTTTTGATAGAGTGAGAGGTAGTGGGTTGCTATGCACAGATAATGAACATGATTCAAGATGCATTCATCTCATGGTAGATACCATCAAGCATAAAGGAGAAGATTTATGTAAATGGTGTGGATAGAGATACTGCTATGATACACTATAATAGATTGGGCAGATGATACAATGTTACAGTGGCAATATCATTCAACTTTTAGCCCTTAAAAGGACATAGAAATTCAATCATGATCATAAGGAGCAGTATTTTTATAAATCAAAAGATAGTAATGTGTCTTGCAAGAGGACAAAGTTAAAAGATAACAACCAATCATGAGTAAAGAAACTCATGAAGTCTTGTAATGTTCAAGTAAGATAGTCACAAATTCTCCTAGGTTTCAAAGAATCCAAAGCATATTGTTAAGAGATAGCATTTTAGAGGACTATGAGAGTATGGTTTTCATATGCTTATGCTAGAGTCAATAGGAAAATAATGCAAGAACAGTGAGCAAGAAATTGTACTATGCATCATGAGGATATTTTACAATGCATAAGAATTCATATGGAAATCATACAACTGTCTGAAGGTATCCACTGAGCAAGATAAAGGAGAAAGATAATTTGTGCAATGCAAGCTACAGGGATAGTTCAATATAGTGTCCAATACTTATGCTCAGCTTTAAAGACAACATTAAGACATTGATGCAACAAACTGTCTTGAATACCTTTGCATCTAACAATGAAGACATATACTGTAATTTCAACATGACAATATAAAAGCATGATCAGACTTGTACATTAGTGAATGCAAAATCATTCAAAGGTTTTTATACTAATATGCACTGTTATTGTCTCAATAAATAGGAGTAGAAAGGCATTTTGATATATAATGGTCTTGTGTCTTGTAGAATGAAAATAGGTCACATTATAGTGCATGTGCAGGATCATGATGGGCCAAAAAGTGGCAATATGGAAAAAGTAGTGCTTTGTTCTCGCCAAAAAATGCAAAAATCCTGAATTGACTTTTTTTTGGGTTGGGTGTCACCACATTTCTCCATAGCAATGCCCAAGCCTAAGTTTTACAAATTGGATATCTGATTTTTAAAAGTAAAAAAAATGGATATCTGATTTGGGGTTGGGCAATATTTGAAAACATTCAAAAATGTATTGTGGCGGTAAGATTTTGGTGCCACAAATCGGATATCTGATTTGTGGCATACATAGACCCAAGAGTAATTAGGAGGTGGAGGGTGGACAAGAGAGAGAGAGAGAGAGAGAGAGAGAGAGAGAGAGAGAGAGAGAGAGGAAGAAGTGTCTCAGAGGGAGAGATAATTAGGAGAGGGAAGGGAGAGGGGAAGA